>JARQOC010000002.1:19661573-20152010 GCA_033576535.1 Allobates femoralis
TTTTACCAGGATCAGAGGGCGTAGTATTTATTTTTTCCTTTGTATTTTTTATCTTTGGATTAGGCATCGTGTTTAGTTGGTAGTTGTGAATTTTACAATGAAGGGGGTAATAGGTGTGTCTTATTTTAGGTTAGTAAACCTAAGAGGTATAAATTATGGGGGAAGGAGTGGAGGGGCAATCCCAAAAGAGTACGGTATTACCAAAATTTAGCCTATGAATAAGAAGTTAGTTCAAATAGTGCATAAGTAACAATAAGAGTCAACAAGAATTCTAGAGTTTGAGTATTGTAGAAGGGGTTAATAGTAGTAGGAATAAGAGGAATTAGAATCAGGTAGAAATTGTTTGGTTTTATAGATTGGAATATAAGGAGTATAGAGCGTAGAGAGGAGGTCAGTTAGGAAGTAGGGGTAAAAAGATGATTGGATTGAAGAGGTGTGGGGTAGATAGGGTAAGAGAAAAATGGAGGCGAGGAAGAAACTATTAGTAGATTAAGGGGAGTTGTTCTAACAAGAGGGTTAAATAGTAGGTAGATGGGAAAAGTAGGAAAAGGAGGGAAGAATTTAGAGCCGGGTTAGTAGTACAGGTTAATATAGATTATTTAGTACATAAATCTTATGATCAAGGATAAACAAAAACGCAAAGATGTCTTTTAAGGCATCGCTATGTGCTAGTGTTTTGTTTGTCGAGTCAACATATCCCCGTTTTTGCCAGATCGGTAAATGATCTGTTAATGACCTCACAACATAGGAGCTGTCACTATAGATCACAATGGGACATTGATCATCATCTTCATTGAGTTGTAATACAATTTTTACTGCTTCCAACTCTGCCCTTTGAGCTGAAAAATAACTTGGCAATTTGTGCTTTACCGCATGTTCTCTTTAACCTGAATAGTAGTGACCATCAGAGTAAAACCTGGAACCATCCACGAACTCTGGTTCATCTGTTTCTTCTGCTTTCCTTCTGAAAAGCGATGGACTTGGTTCCTGAAATGACTGCAAACAATCATGAGCTTGGCCTTCATAATGCATCAATTGAGAGTACATATTTGGCTTTGTAATCTACCTCAATTTGACTGGATGATAATGACAACAACCAATGGGCAAACCTTTGGTTTGATACACCTGGTATGTTCTTTTCAAGAAGTCTCATTGAAGAATGTGGCGATTGCAGAACAATTTTGTTGAAACCTACAATGTGCTGAGACGCTTTTACTGCAAAATATAAGCCTGCCAATTGTTTGACACATGTCTTTCCACGGGTGAAAGAAGCTTTGAGAAATTTCCCAAAATCCTCCAATCCCCGCCCTGCAGTTGCAACAGCACTGCAGAGATGGCTGTTTCAGAGGTGTTGTACCTGCAACGCAAATGGCGCTGTAGAATCCACAGTGGATAAAGCAGGTGCACTTTGCAGGTCAAGCTTCAATTGTTCAACTTCCCAAGGACCAAAGTAGTCTTTTGTTTCACCCTTTAAAAGATCATAGCTTTGTCAGCAAAATTTTCAGTGAAATCCCTTGAGTAGTTTACGAGTCCCAAGAAATGTCTCAATGCTTTGTGTGATGTTGGAATAGGGAGTGAAGCTACAGCCTCTATCCTCTCTTGTAGTGGTCTTCGTGTACCTGGACTTATCAGTATGCCTAGGAATGTCACCTCATTCTGCATCAGTTTGACCTCTTTTGTGTTCAATTTCAAACCTGCGTCGTACACACCATAATGGATCGTTACACACTGAATTCCCTTCACGTATGACTTCTTGAGACAACAACCCTTGAACAATCTTTGACATAGGAACAACTGCTTCTGGCGGTAACCTGTACTGTTTTTGCGGTGGTGGATCTCGCCCTTCAATCTTTACAACAATGTCTTTCATTGTTCCCACCTCATTCCTAAATTGAGCCCACAAAGTCGGATACCTCTGGACAATTTCTGTTAAGACATTATTTCCACCAGTGTCAGGCCACAAATGTTCTGATGACACCATTCCACTAAGGCAAATGCTTCCCACCTGACTGTACTCATCTGGATCAATGACTACCGGTTTACAACCATCAAAATCTTTCCAGATCACCTGATTTCCCAACTCAATTATCCAGCCATGTTTCTGCATGAAATCTGTACTGATAATGTTACCAGCATTTTTACAGTACCAAATGTCTATTTCAGTCCTCAAAGAACCTGGTATCTCCAATGCAACATTTTTAGCTAGCGATACCTGAGTACCCTCTTTCCCGCTAAAACCAACAATAGTACAAATTGGTGAATCAGATTTCCAAAATTTCTCAAGATTTGTTACACTGAGCTGTGCACCTGTGTCTATAAGACATTTTACTGTCTGTCCATCCAATAACACATCAAGCCATGGTCGTCCACATTCATCTAACAAAACTCGTGTCACAAACTCTAAAGGTACCTTTACACGCCGCTACGGAAGGTTAGAAACCACCGGGTGCTTCACGTGCACAAGCACGTGTACCTGATACCGCCTTTACACGCCGCTACAAGGTGCTCTACAGAAGGTTTTTTCTATCCCTCGAAGCACCGCCGGGTGCTGCAAGTTACCTTCTGTAGAGCACCCTCCCTCATTTACACGCCGCTACAGAAGGTAATATGGGAGGACCTGGTGCAGCAGGGACAACACATAGGCGTGCCAGAGTAGTGGATTACGAGACGCTCGTACGGTGATTGGACAATGCAATAGTATCATGATTGGCCAGGCAGCGCAGGGAGGCTGACTAATACATGACGCTATAGCAAATGTGTAGTGTGACTGGTCAGCTCCTTAAATATACCACCCTGTGCAGCGACACCCAATCGTAACGCAGGAGCTTCCTCCAATGATCGCTTATGGGGCGCGGTATCCCGGAGGCTGTGTCACGCCCCAGGGAGTTCACTAGGTGTCGAAAAAACCTTCCTGTTCCTCGATTACACGTCGCTACCATCGGGTTTATACCAACCTGTTTTTGAGCACTGCTGAAAGACAGGTGTCAACAGTGACGGGTGGCAACAACCTGATTTACACGCCGCTACGGTACAAGATACAATTGTCTCCGACACCCGGTGGGTTCTAACCTTCCGTAGCGGCGTGTAAAGGTACCTTAATGAATGTCTTGTGGGTGATCCCTGTGCTAGTCATGCTGATGGACATGGAAGAAGACTTTGTCTCTTCTGGATGTTACCTGTTAGGGTACCTTTACACACGGCTACATTTGTAGCTTGTCACCAGGCAACTTACAGGTTGCAGTGAAATCATGGATACATGATTCCATTTGTACACAGCAACAAGATAGAACCATGAATCCATGATTTCACTGCAACCAGTAAGTTACCTGGTGACAAGCTACAAATGTAGCCGTGTGTAAAGGTACCCTTATCCTTTCCTTGTATAGATCGCTGAATCTCCTACAGTCAGTTCTCTGATTTGTGTATGGAGATTGTGAAGTCTGTGGTTGTCTGTTGTCAGTATGATTGGGTGTGTTGGAAGGAAATCGAGGTGCAGATGGATTGATGGATGTTTTTGGGACTAAAACCATTCTCTTTTCCCAATCTACCTGTACTTGTTTCTCAAAGGAATTTCTTACACTCCCACTTTAGGTGACCACAATGGAAACATGTTATTACTCTGGATTCTGTTACCTCTTTGATTCAGGTAACCTCTATTTCTAGCCGTTATTATGGGCTTAGGGTTTGGTTGACTATGTTTGATTGATGGAAAATTATTGTTGTCTTGTACTAAAGCTATTTTGGCTTTACCTGATTTTGTTTCATGGATCGTCTAATTTTATCAACGAAGACAGAAGCTTCATGTAATGAAGGTCGTTCTGCTGCCAATTGCAGGGAAACAGGATCAGACAGAGTTGTCCTGATACACCGTATTTCCTTCACCTGCTCTGGGGGTGGGCTGTAATCTTTTTGCCATGTATGAGGGTAACCAAACTCTGAAAATCTTATTTTTTTTTTTCTCTTTATTTAGATTATATTTATCTGTGTTTGACTCAAAAATGTCCACATTATTTTGTCGCTGTAATTTGGAATGTCTTTTAAGATTTTCATTAATTGATCGTGTATTTTAATGTTCATGGAGTTTTTTCCGTTGGAGATCTACACCCTCTTGTACCTGCACCAAATCTGGTATATATGAAGGAGAAACTGCTGCCTCATTAGCAGTCTGTGCACGACGTGTGGTTACCCCGCACACTCTCTTTGAATCATTTTGTAGTTTTGTTAGTAATTCTGTCCTGATTTCAATTTGATCCTCCAGGTGTTCAATATGTTCAGCTAAGGCTACTTTCACATAACGATTTTTAGGGAGCCGATGCTGTCCGATATAAAGCGGACAGCATCGGCTCCCTTCTGATGCCTGGAATCGGATGCCATATAGGCACCCGATTCCGGCATAAAATCGTTCCCCTGGGGTGAAAAAAAGAAAAAAAAAAAAAGTTATTCTCACCTCTCCACGAGCCCCCGCCGCCTTCCGCCATCTTCTTGGAGGCTCCCGGTGGCTCATGCAGGTTCCCGGTGTCAGCAGAGGTCTTCCTCTGCCTTATAGGACCTGCGGTGATGTCACAGTCACGTGACCGCGGGTTCACCATGGTAACCCGCGGTCACATGACTGTGACATCACCGCAGGTCCTATACAGCAGAGGAAGCCCTCTGCTGACACCGGCAGCCTGCGGAAGCCACCGGGAGCCTCCAAGAAGATGGCGGAAGGCGGCGGGGGCTCGTGGAGAGGTGAGAATAACTTTTTTTTTTTTTTTAACCCTTATGCTCCTAGTTAGGAGCATTTTTACTGTACTGAGCATGCTCAGTACAGTAAAACGGGGTCCGAGGAGACATCAGATGTTTCCTCGGACCCTTCTCCATAGGGCCCCATGTTATAGGGATCGGACCTAATCGGATGTGCAGTAAATGCCATCCGATCTGGTCCGATCCGAATCTGTCAGATTTTATTTTCGGTGCAAAAATCGGAGCAAGCTCCGATTTTTGCACCGATAATAAAATCGGACAGAATCGGATCGGATCAAATCGGATGGCATTTAGTGCACATCCGATTCGGTCCGATGCCCATAGGGCTGCATGGGGCCAAATTCGGATCCGATGCTGTCCGATTTTGATCGGACAGCATCGGAAATCTGAAAATCGTAATGTGAAAGCAGCCTAATATTGGGCACCGTGGACAATCAGACAAAGCTTCTTCTTCTGTGGTGACTGTGACTGTTCTCTGATGCGTCCTTATGTGTGATTATGCATGTTGTGTGGATGTTGATGTATCTTGTCACACCATGCTACTGTATGTGTAGACCGAATTCATGACATTATTCAACTTTTTCTGCATTTTTCTAAAACTAAAGACTTTCTTATCAATTACCATATTTGCATCCTTACATTGCGAATATAAGTTTGATCATAACTGTGAATCATTATCATTCCTATTATATTTAAATGATAAGGTACTTCTTTTAGAAAATTTAGAAATAAGTTCCATGCTTACCAGTTATGCGATGTCCTGGTGATTGAAGAGTCCCACGAGATCTTACAGTTTGATCCGGTAACCAGTAGATGGCGGTGTCTACTTCAGTAAAGATTCTGTCTTTTTCTTCAGTCTGGGAACTTGCTCTCAACCTTATGGAGACAGCGAAGTAGGTGAGGAGATTGTAAGCCACTTCCCTCCTCTCAGATATATGCATATATGCAAATTTGCACTTCACTAAGGAAGTTGAGAAACTCCCGTGCCACATTTAAGCAGCTTCCTCAAAGTCATAATCGCTTTCCTACAAGCTTTTAATATAACTAAGGGATTTGTGCCAGATCAGAACCCCAAACTACAGACGCTGCGTCTTGTAACCTTGACAGCTTGTCCGGGCGTCCTGAGCTTTTGCACAGATGAGAACTTCTTGTTCACCCTCTGGCCTAATTCTACACTTCTCTTCTCTCTCTACACGGGCCCGATTGGACAGACCATCAGCAGATTTGGCTTTCAGTACCATCTTTATGCTGATGACACACAACTATACACTTCATCCCCTGACCTTACTCCTGCTCTAATACAGAACACCAATGACTGTCTAGCTGCAGTTTCCAATATCATGTCCGCTCTCTATCTGAAACTCAACCTTTCCAAAACTGAACTTCTTCTGCTCCCGCCCTCCACTAACCTCCCTAAATCGGACATCTCTCTCTCAGTATGCGGCACTACGATAACGCCTAGGCAGCAGGCTCGCTGTCTGGGTGTTATGTTTGACACCGATCTCTCCTTCTCCCACACACAATGTCTCGTCCGCTCCTGTCGCTTACACCTGAAGAATATCTCTAGAGTCCGCCCCTTTCTCACCCTGGAAACAACAAAAATCCTCACCGTGGCCCTAATTCATTCCCACCTTGACTATTGCAATTCTCTATTAATTGGCCTCCCCCTCACCAGACTTTCTCCTCTCCAGTCCATCCTTAATGCAGCAGCCAGGATCACCCATCTGGCCAATCATTACTCAGATGCCTCTGCTCTGTGCCAGTCATTGCACTGGCTGCCCATATACTACAGGATCAAATTCAAATTGCTTGTTCTCTCCCACAAAGCTCTTCACAGTGCAGCACCCCCCTACCTCTCCTCCCTCATCTCTGTCTTTTGAGCAGGGTCACCTTCATTTCTTGCTTTATTTATTGTATTTTTTTACATTGATTCTATGCCTATTGTTTTGTATCCAATTATTGTACTGTATTTGTTCTCTACTGTAATTACTGTATTATATTTTCTGTACTCTAACCCTACATTGTAAAGCGCTGCGGAATATGTTGGCGCTATATAAATAAAGATTTATTATTATTATTATTGTTGCGTTTGTGCACATTACATATGCAGCAAAAATAAGGGGACACAGACAGACATTACGGGACACACACAGACACACACACACTTTATTACCCTCCCTGGCAATCCCAGGGCGAGCTCCGGTGATGTCTTCATTCCGGGGACTGGCAGCACCTGTGTGTGAGGTACTGACAAGACCTGTGCCATGTGACCCAGCCTGAGTCACATGGCACAGGTCCTGTCAGAACCATACATAGAGGTCCTTATGGTCCCCAGAGGGAGGTCTTGTGATGTCTTCCTTCAGGCACTAAGAACACCTGTGCAAAGTGACTTACAGGACCTGTGAGTACGGTACAGAAACGGCCTGTGCCATGTGACCCAGCCTAAATCACATGGCACAGGTCCTGTCAGTACTGTACACACAGGTCCTGCCAGTCCCCGGAAGGAAGACTTGTGATGTCTTCCTTCTGGGCACCAGAAGCACCTGCGGAAAGTGACTTACAGGACCTGTGCCATGTGACCCAGCCTAAATCACATGGCACAGGCCTTTTCAGTACCGTACACACAGGTCCTGCCGGTCCCTGGAAGGGAGATTTGTGATGTCTTCCTTCCGGGCACTGGCAGCACCTGTGCAAAGTGATTTACAAGACCTGTGTCATGTGACCCAGCCTGAATCACATGGCACAGGCCCTTTCAGTACCGTACACACAGGTCCTGCCGTTCCCCGGAAGGGAGATTTGTGATGTCTTCCTTCCGGGCACTGGCAGCACCTGTGCAAAGTGATTTACAGGACCTGTGCCATGTGACCCAGCCTGAATCACATGGCACAGGCCCTTTCAGTACCGTACACACAGGTCCTGCCGTTCCCCGGAAGGGAGATTTGTGACCTGTGCAAAGTGACTTACAGGAAATCACTGACAAAATTCTAGAGTCCATTATCTTAGATATGTCACTGGCCACATAATCTCACTCAAAGTCAACATTAACCAGATGAAGATAGACGGCAATCTCTACACCACACTCAGGTATATATAAATGCAAATAAGTTTATTTATAATTGGATCAAAAAATCACACTGAATAAAACCGTCCCCTAAAAGCAACAACCTCCTGACGAAGCGGAGAGCGAAACGTTAAGGTGCTAGGCAGTGTGGTGCGGTATGGTCACAATCTCACTTGATATTTCTTGCAATGAGAGGGATATAAGATTTATACTATATACGGTGCTGTATCCCTGCCCTTTATGAGGACATACAAAGGGGATATGGGATGTATAATGGAGATGGGGTTGTAATCCCTCATATGCTGATATAGTAGTGTTTGTATCAAGATGGTATGATGTCTGTACTTTGGATAATTGTAACTGTATCCATACTGCTTTGGGGTTGCTTTTAGGGGACGGTTTTATTCAGTGTGATTTTTTGATCCAATTATAAATAAACTTATTTGCATTTATATACCTGAGTGTGGTGTAGAGATTGCCATCTATCTTTATCTGGGTAAAAGTGACTTACAGGACCTGTGCCATGTGACCAGCCTGAATCACATGGTACAGGTCCTGTAAGTCACTTCGCTCAGGTCCTGATGGTGCCCGGAAGGAAGACCTCACCAGAGCTCACCGGGGAGGGTGAGTATTGGAGCATATTTGCAGTGGAAATGGCAGGTAAAAAAGCCTCACAAATGGACAAACGCACTGTGTGATACCGATCTGTTTGTGATGCTTTTTTGAGGGGTTAGAATGGAGCCAATGGGGAAAACGCAGCCCAAAAACGGGCATATTAATTGTCAGGGACATTTTTGAGTGCAGCATGATATGAACATGTGGGCATCACATATCTAAACTCACATAGACTTTAATATGTAGTTATTCTCCAGGTAGTGTGCGCTCCCAGTACACAGTAGGTGGGATACAATGATGTATTAAAAAACCAAGTTTTATTAACACAGCATAGATAGCATTTCAACTCATGAGTCTTCTTCAGGTATTACATATAAGCTATTACTGCTTTGTGCATTTTATATATAAAGGAAGTCAGTGCATATCATTTTTGGGCAGCTGCCATACCAGGGATTAACCCTTTTCAGGATTATAAAACACAATTTTGTTCCCCTAAATTTTGGGGGAAAGTGTGGGGGTGCGTCTTATATTCTGAATCTAGTGTTTTGTACTGTATAGGGGGCTGCTGCTTTGGAGCGGTATCTGGGGGCTGGAGGAGGCTGGATCAGGCTGCGGGAGGTCACGTGCTCCCGCTCATTAGCCTCATGTAATATTCACTGCACCCGCTGTCCGTCACCTCGATGCTGATGCCAGCGCGGAGATGTGGACAGGGGAGTGGCACATATTACATATGCCTGCATTCACCACCCCCCCCCCCGTGCTGGATATGCCCCCATCACTCTATATGCCCCACTGCCGGCACGCACACTGTAAAATAATAATGGCTGTTACTCACCTTCCGTCACTCGCTCCGGGCTTCCTGCTCAGCGGTGACTTCCTGTATCTGTGCCGGTATCTTGTCACGTGGTCGGCACAGCACAGTGATGTCATCACTGTGCACCCAGGTCACATGATCTGATGCCCAGGACCGATGCAGGATGTAACCGCTGAGCTGGGAGCCCGGAGCGAGTGACAGAAGGTGAGTTACAGCCTTTATTATTTGACAGTGTGCGCGCCAGCACGGGGTATAAAGAGTGATGGGGGGGCATATGTGCCAGCACAGGGGGAATGTGTGCCATCACAGGGGGTGTGTGCCAGCACCATGCGGCTTTAGGTACCAGCATGGGGGAAGATTAGGTGCCAGCACAAAATGCAAGATAAGGGGGCCATATCCAGGATTGGGCGACACATATACCAGGATGGGGGGGGAAGGCTCATGTACCAGGATGAGGGACATATATACTGATTGTAAGACAGACACTGGCATTATAAGACGGACCCCATTTAACATTAAAAAAAAATATTTTCTAAAAGAGACAAAAAGGACAAAAAAACTCCTATACAAAAATCTTTATCACCATTTTATTATTTGTTGCTTTTTTGAGAGGTAGAAAGAACAAGACAGGTGTGGTATAAGGGGATTTTTCATTTAATTCCTTCCCTCTTTCCTTCTCAAAAACAAGAAAAGATAAGTAAAAAAAAACTCTCCAAAAAAATAATAAAAAAATCTCTCCCTAGACTATAATGATGATGCTGCAGAGAGGGATCACCAATAATGCAGCAGAGTGTGCACACAGCCTTATCCAAATGAAGAGCCGCTTCCTCCAGCAACAGCTCCGAGACTCCACAAATCTCCGGCACCGCTCATTTTCTTTCCAGTGCAAAACTGTCAATTTATTTCAGCGTGCAAAAATGCAATTGTGTTCTTTCCTGCTATTGTGGTGAATGAAACTAATTTTAATAACATGAAGTGTAGAGGAATGACATCAAAAACACAGTGAGAAAAAGCAGCCAAAAAAAAGACACAGCGAGTGAAGCAGCAAAGCTACAAAAACACCCAGAAAAAATGCAAAAACTACAAGAAAAAAAGCTGCAAAAAAAACAGAAAATATGGAGCCAAAACGCAGCGAGCGAAGCGGCAAAACTGCAAGAACAAAAGCAACAAAAGAACTGCAAATGCTCAGCAAAAATTCAAAAAAGCAGTAAAAACTGCAAGAAAAATGGTAACAATAACCTCCCCAACAAAAACGCAATTAAAAAAATGCAAAAAAAAAGCTGCAAAAAAACAGCAAAAATTAAGCCGAAAAACACAGCAAATATAGTAGCAAAAACTGCAAGAAAAAAAGCAACAAAATCAGCAAAAATGCAAGAAAAAAAAGCAACAATATACCCCCCAACAAAAATGCAAGAAAAAAAACTGCAAAATTGGAGCAAAAAAAAAAAAACCACAGCAAAAACTGCAAGAAAAAAAGCAACAATAAACCCCCCAATAAAAATCCAACCAAAATGCAAAAAAAAAAAAAACAGCTTAAAAAATGCAACCGAAAAAAAAGCTGCAAAAAAACAGCAACAAATGGTGCCAAAAAACACAGCAAATAAAGTAGCAAAGAAAAAAAAGCAACAAAAATCAGCAAAAACTGCAAGAAAAAAAAAGCTGCAAAAAAACCCAGCAAAAAATGCAAGAAAAAATACACAAAAAAATAGCAAAAGCCCAGCAATATCTGCTATTTGGAAGCAGCTTGTCACTGTCAGGAGAGCAGGATTCGCTGCAGCAGAAATCATATGATCACGGCCTTATTGTATCTTCCTTGGAGGACTCGTGGGTCCGATCATTTTTACTGTACAATGAAAGATGCAAATGAAACCTGAAAATAAAGAAAACTAAACCCTGCCCGGATTATCCCCTCCAGCTGCACCTCGTGCTCCTGTTCTTCACATTATCATACAGTAAAGGGAATAGATATTCCAAACTAGAACTCATCCAGCGAAACCAAGTCCTGGTGCGGCCGCGAGCAAAGGAAGAAGGAGAGAAAAAAGGAAAAGTGCAAAACGGATAATTAGACATGAAGGAATGATTCACTGTGAAGGAAAAAAAGATCCAGGAAAAAACTGTACATGTACGGGGGAGGGGCACAGTGTTCATAGGTGTAGGTTATTACTGGATTGTCCTCAGGGGAGGTGATCAATCTTCAGATCAGTGGGGGCGCGACACCCGACACCCACCAATCAGATGACTGCAGCTCCCACAGTGAGTGAATCAGAGTATGGCTGGCATCACCACAAGCAAAGGTGCAGGCAGAAAATAATATACTTACAGAAATGGATATCTGCCATGACACTACTATTTCATGAAAGTGTAAATGAATGAGTGGCATAGAAACAAGAGGATCAATGGGTATAATGCATGTGTGAATGCAGAAACTGCCCTGTGCTAAATATGATAAACTGGAGATCTTAGTTTTAGTAGTGGCCACTAAAGATTAAGCCTGGCATCCACTTCAAGGAGCCTCCACTGCCAGGTCCTGACACTATGCCCTAGTGAAATTGTGAGTAGTGAGTGGGTTTATATGCCCATGGATGTAATTAAAAACAATGTACAGGTGTCTGTTAGGCTCTCATAATGGTGTTAACACACACCTGTACATTGTTTTTAATTACATCCATGGGCATATAAACCCACTCACTACTCAGTTTCACTAGGGCATAGTGTCAGGACCTGCAGTGGAGGCTCCTTGAAGTGGATGCCAGGCTTAATCTTTAGTGGCCACTACTAAAACTAAGATCTCCAGTTTATCATATTTAGCACAGGGCAGTTTCTGCAATTCACACATGCATTATACCCATTGATCCTCTTGTTTCTAGTGCCACTCATTCATTTACACTTTCATGAAATAGTAGTGTCACGGCAGATATCCATTTCTGCAGCTCCCACAGTGATAGAACAAGCACAGCGCCGTGCAATGTGTAGTGGTCGTCCTCGGTACTGCAGCTCAGATCAAAATCACTGTAATAGGAGCTTCCTGTATACTGGTCCTTAGCCCTCTGTATACTGGTCCTTGGCTCTCTGTATACTGGTCCTTGGCTCCTGTATACTGGTCGTTGGCTCCCTGTTATTACTGGCCCTTAGCTCTCTGTATACTGGTCCTTGGCTCCTGTATACTGGTCCTTGGCTCCTGTATACTGCTCCTTGGCTCCCTGTATATTGGTCCTTGGCTCCTTGTATACTGGTCCTTGGCTCCTGTATACTGGTCCTTGGCACCCTGTATACTGGTCCTTGTCTCAATGGTGTACTGGTCCTTGGCTCCCTGTATACTGGTCTTTGGGTCCTGTATGCTGGTCCTTGGCTCCTTGTATACTGTACTTAGATCTCTGTATACAAGTCCTTGGCTCTCTGTATACTGGACCTTGGCTCTCTGTATACTGGTCCTTGGCTCCTGTATACTGGTCCTTGGCTCTCTGTATACTGGTCTTGGCTCCTGTATACTGGTCCTTGGCTCTCTGTATACTGGTCCTTGGCTCTCTGTATACTGGTCCTTGGCTCTCTGTATACTGGTCCTTGGCTCTCTGTATACTGGTCCTTGGTTCTCTGTATACTGCTCCTTGGCTCTCAGTATACTGGTCCTTGTCTCTCTGTATACTGGTCCTTGACTCCCTGTATACTGGTGCTTAGCTCTCTGTATACTGGTCCTTGTCTCCCTGTATACTGGTCCTTGGCTCCCTGTATACTGGTCCTTGGCTCCTGTATACTGGTCCTTGTCTTTCTGTATACTGGTCCTTGTCTCCTGTATACTGGTCCTTGGCTTTCTGTATACTGGTCCTTGGCTCCCTGTATACTGGTCCTTAGCTCTCTGTATACTGGTCCTTGGCTCTCTGTATACTGGTCCTTGGCTCCCTGTATACTGGTCCTTAGCTCCTGTATACTGGTCCTTGGCTCCCTGTATACTGGTCCTTGGCTCTCTGTATACTGCTCCTTGGCTCTCATATACTGTCCTTGGCTCTCTGTATACTGGTCCTTGGCTCCCTGTATACTGGTCCTTGGATCTCTGTATAATGGTCCTTGGCTCCCTGTATACTGGACCTTGGCTCTCTGTATACTGGTCCTTGGCTCTCTGTATACTGGTCCTTGGCTCTCTGTATACTGGTCCTTGGCTCTCTGTATACTGGTCCTTGGCTCCCTGATACTGGTCCTTGGCTCTCTGTATACTGGTCCTTGGCTCTCTGTATACTGGTCCTTGGCTCCCTGTATACTGGTCCTTGGCTCTCTGTATACTGGTCCTTGGCTCTCTGTATACTTGTCCTTGGCTCCCTTATACTGGTCCTTGGCTCCCTGTATACTGGTCCTTGGCTCTCTGTATACTGGTCCTTGGCTCCCTGTATACTGGTCCTTGGCTCTCTGTATACTGGTCCTTGACTCTCTGTATACTGGTCCTTGACTCTCTGTATACTGGTCCTTGGCTCTCTGTGTACTGGTCCTTGGATCTCTGTATACTGGTCCTTGGCTCTCTGTGTACTGGTCCTTGGATCTCTGTATACTGGTCCTTGGCTCCTGTATACTGGTCCTTGGCTCTCTGTACACTGGTCCTTGGCTCCTATATACTGGTCCTTGGCTCTCTGTATACTGGTCCTTGGCTCTCTGTATACTGGTCCTTGGCTCCCTGTATACTGGACCTTGGCTCCTGTATACTGGTCCTTGGCTCTCTGTATACTGGTCCTTGGCTCTCTGTATACTGGTCCTTGACTCTCTGTATACTGGTCCTTGGCTCCCTGTATACTGTCCTTGGCTCTTGTATACTGGTCCTTGGCTCTCTGTATACTGGTCCTTGGCTCTCTGTATACTGGTCCTTGGCTCCCTGTATACTGGTCCTTGGCTCTCTGTAACTGGTCCTTGGATCTCTGTATACTGGTCCTTGGCTCTCTGTGTACTGGTCCTTGGCTCTCTGTATACTGGTCCTTGGCTCTCTGTATACTGGTCCTTGGCTCTCTGTATACTGGTCCTTGGCTCTCTGTATACTGGTCCTTGGCTCCCTGTATACTGGTCCTTGGCTCTCTGTATACTGGTCCTTGGCTCCCTGTATACTGGTCCTTGGTCTCTGTATACTGGTCCTTGGCTCCCTGTATACTGGTCCTTGGCTCTCTGTATACTGGTCCTTGACTCTCTGTATACTGGTCCTTGGCTCCTGTATACTGGTCCTTGGCTCTCTGTATACTGGTCCTTGGCTCTCTGTATCACTGGTCCTTGGCTCTCTGTACACTGGTCCTTGGCTCTCTGTATACTGGTCCTTGGCTCTCTGTATACTGGTCCTTGGCTCCCTGTATACTGGACCTTGGCTCTCTGTATACTGATCCTTGGCTCTCTGTCACTGGTCCTTGGCTCCCTGTACACTGGTCCTTGGCTCCTGTATACTGGAACCTTGGCTCTCTGTATACTGGTCCTTGCTCTCTGTATACTGGCCTTGGCTCTCTGTATATGGTCCTTGGCTCTCTGTATACTGGTCCTTGGCTCCTGTATACTGGACCTTGGCTCTCTGATACTGGTCCTTGCTCTCTGTATACTGGTCCTTGGCTCCCTGTATAACTGGACCTTGGCATCTCTGTATACTGGTCCTTGCTCTCTGTATATGGTCCTTGGCTCCCTGTATACTGGTCCTTGGCTCTCTGTATACTGGTCTTGGCTCCTGTATACTGGTCCTTGGCTCCCTGTATACATGGTCCTTGGCTCTCTAGTATACTGGTCTTGGATCTCGTATACTGGTCCTTGGCTTCTATATACTGGTCCTTGGCTCCTGTATACTGTCCTTGGCTCCCTGTATACTGGTCCTTGGTTCTCTGTATACTGGTCTTGGCTCTGTATACTGTCTGAGCTCCTGTATAACTGGTCCTTGGCTCTTGTGATTTGGTCCTTGGCTCTCTGTATACTGGTCTTTGCTCCTGTATACTGGTCCTTGGCCCCCTGTATACTGGTCCTTGGCTCCCTGTATACTGGTCCTTAGCTCCCTGTATACTGGTCCTTAGCTCCCTGTATACTGGTCCTTGGCTCTCTGTATACTGGTCCTTGGCTCTCTGTATACTGGTCCTTGGCTCCCTGTATACTGGTCCTTGGCTCCCTGTATACTGGTCCTTGGCTCTCTGTATACTGGTCCTTGGCTCTCTATATACTGGTCCTTGGCTCCCTGTATACTGGTCCTTGGCTCTCTGTATACTGGTCCTTGGCTCCCTGTATACTGGTCCTTGGCTCTCTGTATACTGGTCCTTGGCTCCCTGTATACTGGTCCTTGGCTCTCTGTATACTGCTCCTTGGCTCTCTGTATACTGGTCCTTGGCTCCCTGTATACTGGTCCTTGGCTCTCTGTATACTGGTCCTTGGCTCTCTGTATACTGGTCCTTGGCTCTCTGTATACTGGTCCTTGGCTCCCTGTATACTGGTCCTTGGCTCTCTGTATACTGCTCCTTGGCTCGCTCTATATTTGCCTTTGTCACTATTTGACTTTTTCACAATCCTTTAGTATTTGGCAAACAGAAAATAATCCAGATTATGATGGAGAGACGACGGCCAAAGTCCAGTGTGACCCGGAGGCAGGAGGGGGTGGGGTGGCACCGAGTACAAAGACAACGTGACTATGACCCGCCCTCACGGAATTGTCTAGAAATGAGTGATTGGATTTCCGTCCGTTTGTGTGGGACGCATTATAAGCATAATACAGCGGTGGCAATAGTGGTGATCGCCTGCTGCGGTTAGCCTGTTAGATGGTGCTGTCACACTCTGATAGAGCAATCTAACACATGCCAGTAGGGATTGCACTATTCTCTCTCCCATTGGGACACTGGGACGCGATCACGGTGTGCCAATGGGTGGTAATGACAGCTTGGGGTCAGCTGATGACTCATGTCACTGTGATGACTCACGTCTTGTGAACACTGAGCGCCAGCGATCACAAGAAACGATCATTTCCGGCATTCAGAGGGAGGCATCAGCATCAGTCTCTCTCTGTGCTGTAAAAGCGATCAGACAGGGCAGTCTTCAAGAACCCTAAGGAGACAAGTAAAAACAATAAACAGCAAAAAAAGTTTTTAAAAATATTAAAGTAATAAAAATATAAAATAAATTAATCAGATCTGTAAACTTCATAACGAAAAAGAAAAGTAAAAACGGCAAAATTATGTTTTTTTGGTCTCCATGTAGAACGAACCTGAGACATCAGTGTTACCATATAGTACTGACCCAGACATCATACCGACACCTCAGTGTTACCATATAGTACTGACCCCAGACCTCATACCGACACCTCAGTGTTACCATATAGTACTGACCCCAGACATCATACTGACACGTCAGTGTTACCATATAGTACTGACCCCAGACATCATACCGACACCTCAGTGTTACCATATAGTACTGACCCCAGACCTCATACCGACACCTCAGTGTTACCATATAGTACTGACCCCAGACATCATACTGACACGTCAGTGTTACCATATAGTACTGACCCCAGACATCATACCGACACCTCAGTGTTACCATATAGTACTGACCCCAGAACATCATACCGACACCTCAGTGTTACCATATAGTACTGACCCCAGACATCATACTGACACCTCAGTGTTACCATATAGTACTGACCCGAGACATCATACTGACACATCAGTGTTACCATATAGTACTGACCCCAGACATCATACCGACACGTCAGTGTTACTATATAGTACTGACCCCAGACATCATACCGACACGTCAGTGTTACCATATAGTACTGACCCCAGACATCATACCGACACCTCAGTGTTACCATATAGTACTGACCCCAGACATCATACCGACACATCAGTGTCACCATATAGTACTGACCCGAGACATCATACTGACACGTCAGTGTTACCATATAGTACTGACCCCAGACATCATACCGACACGTCAGTGTCACCATATAGTACTGACCCGAGACATCATACTGACACGTCAGTGTTACCATATAGTACTGACCCAAGACATCATACTGACACGTCAGTGTTACCATATAGTACTGACCCCAGACATCATACCGACACCTCAGTGTTACCATATAGTACTGACCCCAGACATCATACCGACACGTCAGTGTTACCATATAGTACTGACCCCAGACATCATACTGACACCTCAGTGTTACCATATAGTACTGACCCCAGACATCATACTGACACGTCAGTGTTACCATATAGTACTGACCCCAGACATCATACCGACACCTCAGTGTTACCATATAGTACTGACCCCAGACATCATAACGACACATCAGTGTTACCATATAGTACTGACCCCAGACATCATACTGACACGTCAGTGTTACCATATAGTACTGACCCCAGACATCATACTGACACCTCAGTGTTACCATATAGTACTGACCCCAGACATCATACCGACACATCAGTGTCACCATATAGTACTGACCCGAGACATCATACTGACACGTCAGGGTTACCATATAGTACTGACCCCAGACATCATACCAACACCTCAGTGTTACCATATAGTACTGACCTGAGGCATCATACCGACACGTCAGTGTTACCATATAGTACTGACCCGAGGCATCATACCGACACGTCAGTGTTACCATATAGTACTGACCACAGACATCATAATGACACGTCAGTGTTACCATATAGTACTGACCCGAGGCATCATACCGACACATCAGTGTCACCATATAGTACTGACCCCAGACATCATACCGACACGTCAGTGTAACCACATAGTACTGACCAGAGGCATCATACCGACACGTCAGTGTTACCATATAGTACTGACCAGAGGCATCATACCGACACCTCAGTGTTATCATATAGTACTGACCCTAGACATCATACCGACACCTCAGTGTTACCATATAGTACTGACCACAGACATCATAATGACACGTCAGTGTTACCATATAGTACTGACCCGAGGCATCATACCGACACGTCAGTGTTACCATATAGTACTGACCAGAGGCATCATACCGACACCTCAGTGTTACCATATAGTACTGACCCTAGACATCATACCGACACCTCAGTGTTACCATATAGTACTGACCACAGACATCATAATGACACGTCAGTGTTACCATATAGTACTGACCCGAGGCATCATACCGACACATCAGTGTCACCATATAGTACTGACCCGAGGCATCATACCGACACGTCAGTGTTACCATATAGTACTGACCAGAGGCATCATACCGACACCTCAGTGTTACCATATAGTACTGACCCTAGACATCATACCGACACCTCAGTGTTACCATATAGTACTGACCACAGACATCATAATGACACGTCAGTGTTACCATATAGTACTGACCCGAGGCATCATACCGACACATCAGTGTCACCATATAGTACTGACCCGAGGCATCATACCGACACGTCAGTGTTACCATATAGTACTGACCAGAGGCATCATACCGACACGTCAGTGTTACCATATAGTACTGACCCCAGACCTCATACCGACATGTCAGTGTTACCGTATAGTACTGACCTGAGACATCATACCAACACGTCAGTGTTACCATATAGTACTGACCCAAGGCATCATACCGACACATCAGTGTTACCATATAGTACTGACCCCAGACATCATACAGACACATCAGTGTTACCATATATTACTGACCCCAGACATCATACCGACACGTCAGTGTTACCATATAGTACTGACCCCAGACATCATACCGACACGTCAGTGTTACCATATAGTACTGATCCCAGACATTATACCGACACATCAGTGTCACCATATAGTACTGACCCCAGACATTATACCGACACATCAGTGTCACCATATAGTACTGACCCGAGGCATCATACCGACACATCAGTGTTACGATATAGTACTGACCCCAGAGATCATACCGACACATCAGTGTCACCATATAGTACTGACCCGAGGCATCATACCGACACGTCAGTGTTACCATATAGTACTGACCCCAGACATCATACCGACACCTCAGTGTTACCATATAGTGAACATGGGGAATAACAACCCAAAAAACAAGTGTGTTATTGCATACCTCCCAACCGTCCCGGATCCAGCGAGGCAGTCCCGATTTTGAGCTTCTGCCCCGCTGTCCCAGCCGGGAGGTTACATTTCCTGCACTGCAGTGAGCTGCCGGCCACGCCCCTAATCATTTTAGCTCTATGTGTCAGGGATCATCAGTGCTCTGCCCTGAATATCCAGTTCAAGTGTCTTTTTTTTTTTATTGAATAAAGTTTCGTGCCGCTCGTACACATGCAGGGATTGCTGACTGTCATGTGACCTCTGCAGTCCTCTCCGCACTCTGCTCTCCCTCACCCCAGCTGTTGCTGAGGATTCCTCCATCGTTCTGCACTGAGACTGCAGTGAGTGTCCAGCATCGGTGAGGGGAGAGGGACGTTGTTCTGTAGCAGAAGGTGGGCGGGGCCAAGTCTGTGAGGGAGGGGAAGAAACACAAGGCAGTCTGCCCTGAGGAGAGGGGAGAGGAGAGCAGCCACAGGGGCCCCCTCCCTCCTGTAATCTCACTAACTGCTCTGCTGTCGGGAGCAGGAGGAGGGGGAGAGAAGGAAGAGGCCTCCTGCGTGATGATTCCAACTTCAGGCCTCCCCCACTGCTGTACTGCCACTGAAGAAGAGAGTCAGAATATATGTGTTCATGTATGTATGACAGTATGTGTGATGTGTGTGTGATGCTGTGAGTGAAGCATGTGCTGTTTATGAGTGATGCGTGTGATGTGTGTGGTGTGTGAGTGATGCATGTAGTGTGTGAGTGATGCGTTTGTGTAAGGAATGTGCGTGCTGTGTGTTAGAGTGATGCGTGTGTTAGTGTGATGCTTGTGAGTGATGCATGTGTATGAGTGATGCGTGAGTTAGTGATGCATGTGTGTCAGTAATGCGTGTGCTGTATGTGAGTGATGCATGAGTTAGAGTGATGTGTGTGATGTGTGACAGTGATACGTGTGTGTGTGAGTGATGCATGTGGCGTGTGAGTGATGTCTGAGTGATGTGCGGTGTGTGAGAGTGATGCGTGTGTGAGTATTGCGTGTGCTGTGTGTGATGTGTGACTGCAAGTGATATCTACTTCATTATCTGCATTTAGAGTTAACACTGTTTTCTGTGGTGTTACATAGGACTGCAGATGACATCTACTACATTATGTGTACTAAGAAATATCATTGTTATCTGTGATGTTACATGAGACTGCAGGTGACATCTATATTATCTGTACTCAGAGATATCACTGTGTTATCTCTGGTGTTACGTAGGACTGCAGGTGACATCTACTACATTATCTATACTCAGAGATATCACTGTGTTATCTGTGGTGTTACATAGGACTGCAGGTGACATCTACTACATTATCTGTACTCAGAGCTATCACCGTGTTATCTGTGATGTTACATAGGACTGCAGGTGACATCTACTACATTATCTGTACTCAGAGATATCACTATGTTATCTGTGGTGTTACATAGGACTGCAGGTGACATCTACTACAATATCTGTACTCAGAGATATCACTGTGTTATCTGTGATGTTACATAGGACTGCAGGTGACATCTACTACATTATCTGTACTCAGAGCTATCACCGTGTTATCTGTGATGTTACATAGGACTGCAGGTGACATCTACTACATTATCTGTACTCCGAGATATCACTATGTTATCTGTGGTGTTACATAGGACTGCAGGTGACATCTACTACATTATCTGTACTCAGAGATATCACTATGTTATCTGTGGTGTTACATAGGACTGCAGGTGACATTTACTGTATTTTTCGGACTATAAGATGCTTTTTTTCCCCCATTAACTTTGGGTGAAAGAGGGGGTGCGTCTTGTAGTCTGAATATACGGACCTGTGTGACTGTAGGGCGCCACAGCTCTGGAGCAGCTGGAGGATCCTGGCATAGGCTGCAGAGGCAGTGGGAGGTCACTCATTAGTGTAATGTATGTGGCACTGCATTCTCAGCGGCGAGGTGGGCGGAGGATCGGCGCATATTATAAGAATACACCCCCTACATCACTGTATGTGGCCCCCCATGCTGCGCGCTCCGATCACATGAGGACTCAGGACACGAAGTGCGGCAAGCAGGGAGAGACGGAGGGGAGCGCTGCAAAGTAAGTTACATTGGTTATTATTTTCTGATGTGCAGCAGCATGGGGGCCACATACAGTGATGGGGGGGGCTATATCCAGGATGGGGGCCATATCTAACATGGAAGGGGGCTATATCCAGGAGAAGAGGGTAATGTATAAATTACCTGGAAGGGGCCCAGGATGGGGACATTACCCCCATAAGTGTTAGCAGCAAACCCCATCCCCATAACACTGCGTTATAACAACATTTTTGCTTAATTTGTTATTTTCCTTATTTTCCTCCTCTACAACCCAGGTGCGTCTTATAGTCTGAAAAATACAGTAGTACATTATCTGTTCTCAGAGAGTTACGTTATGGTGTTACATTTTAAATTGGCGGGGTTGGTTTGCTGCAAAACATTTGCCTTGGGGCTTGGGCCCCGGATCTTTTCTGACCCTAGCTATGCCCCTGTCACCATGACTTACTGGATGCTGCATCTCTTGTCAGCATTTCCTGCTTTCCACTTATACGCATGCGCCACCTTGTGTTTACTCTCCATCATCCAGGTAGTGATGTACACCCCTGTGACATCAGCACCCTGCAGTGATTGGCTGTGTGCACCCCTGTGACGTCAGCACCCTGCAGTGATTGGCTGTGTGCACCCCTGTGACGTCAGCACCCTGCAGTGATTGGCTGTGTGCACCCCTGTGACGTCAGCACCCTGCAGTGATTGGCTGTGTGCACCCCTGTGACGTCAGCACCCTGCAGTGATTGGCTGTGTGCACTCCTGTGACGTCAGCACCCTGCAGTGATTGGCTGTGTGCACCCCTGTGACGTCAGCACCCTGCAGTGATTGGCTGTGTGCACCCCTGTGACGTCAGCACCCTGCAGTGATTGGCTGTGTGCACCCCTGTGACGTCAGCACCCTGCAGTGATTGGCTGTGTGCACCCCTGTGACGTCAGCACCCTGCAGTGATTGGCTGTGTGCACCCCTGTGATGTCAGCACCCTGCAGTGATTGGCTGTGTGCACCCCTGTGACGTCAGCACCCTGCAGTGATTGGCTGTGTGCACCCCTTTGACGTCAGCACCCTGCAGTGATTGGCTGTGTGCACCCCTGTGACGTCAGCACCCTGCAGTGATTGGCTGTGTGCACCCCTGTGATGTCAGCACCCTGCAGTGATTGGCTGTGTGCACCCCTGTGACGTCAGCACCCTGCAGTGATTGGCTGTGTGCACCCCTGTGACGTCAGCACCCTGCAGTGATTGGCTGTGTGCACCCCTGTGATGTCAGCACCGTTCAGTGATTGGCTGTGTGCACCCCTGTGACGTCAGCACCCTGCAGTGATAGGCTGTGTGCACCCCTGTGACGTCAGCACCCTGCAGTGATTGGCTGTGTGCACCCCTGTGACGTCAGCACCCTGCAGTGATTGGCTGTGTGCACCCTGTGACGTCAGCACCCTGCAGTGATTGGCTGTGTGCACCCCTGTGACGTCAGCACCCTGCAGTGATTGGCTGTGTGCACCCCTGTGACGTCAGCACCCTGCAGTGATTGGCTGTGTGCACCCCTGTGACATCAGCACCCTGCAGTGATTGGCTGTGTGCACCCCTGTGACGTCAGCACCCTGCAGTGATTGGCTGTGTGCACCCTGTGACGTCAGCACCCTGAGGTGATTGGCTGTGTGCACCCCTGTGAGGCTGTCGAGATGGAGGAGGAATGGAGGGAGGCTGTTGGGATGGAGGAAGGATGGAGGGAGGCTGTCAGGATGGAGGGAGGCTGTCAGGATGGAGGAAGGCAGTTGGAATAGAGGATGGATGGAGGCAGGCTGTTGGGATGGAGGGAGGCTGTCGGGGTGGAGGGAGGCTGTCAGGATGGAGGAAGGATGGAGGGAGGCTGTCAGTATGGAGGGAGGCTGTCGAGATGGAGGAAGGATGGAGGGAGGCTGTCGGGATGGAGGGAGGCTGTCGGGGTGGAGGGAGGCTGTCAGGATGGAGGAAGGATGGAGGGAGGCTGTCAATATGGAGGGAGGCTGTCAGGATGGAGGGAGGCTGTCAGGATGGAGGAAGGCAGTTGGAATAGAGGATGGATGGAAACAGGCTGTCTGGATGGAGGGAGGCTGTCGGGATGGAGGGAGGCTGTCTGGATGGAGGAAGGATGGAGGGAGGCTGTATGGATAGAGGGAGGCTGTCTGGATGGAGGAAGGCTGTCTGGATAGAGGGAGGCTGTCTGGATGGAGGGAGGCTGTCTGGATAGAGGGAGGCTGTCTGGATGGAGGGAGGCTGTCTGGATAGAGGGAGGCTGTCTGGATGGAGGGAGGCTGTCTGGATAGAGGGAGGCTGTCTGGATGGAGGGAGGCTGTCTGGATGGAGGGAGGCTGTCTGGATAGAGGGAGGCTGTCTGGATGGAGGGAGGCTGTCTGGATAGAGGGAGGCTGTCTGGATGGAGGGAGGCTGTCTGGATAGAGGGAGGCTGTCTGGATGGAGGGAGGCTGTCTGGATAGAGGGAGGCTGTCTGGATGGAGGGAGGCTGTCTGGATAGAGGGAGGCTGTCTGGATAGAGGGAGGCTGTCTGGATAGAGGGAGGCTGTCTGGATAGAGGGAGGCTGTCTGGATGGAGGGAGGCTGTCTGGATAGAGGGAGGCTGCCAGGAGAGGAATATTTGTGTGCAAATTGGATCCTGTGGTGATAATCTTATACAAAAACAAAACCACCGGGCAGCCCTGCCTTGACCTTCCTGTGTGTCAGCCCCAGCAATCTGTATGGGCTTCTTCCAGCATACACACATGGCGGCTGCATGAGACAATGGTGTCTCTTCATGCCTTGAGAAATCAGAGGACGCCCCTATCATGTGATGGAAATGACATCCTACCTGGAAGGAGCCAATACATTCTAATATCTACCGTTCGTCCGTATCCAGCCTCACCATCATGTGACTGCTCCCCGCTTCTTGGATTTTGCCATGGTCACATGACAGTCGTCTAGCGAGCTACTAACGGGAAGGCCCCGCCTATTCCTTTTCCCATCCAATCAGAACAGTCAAAAAATGCTGTAGCGAAGTGTGAAAATGAGGGTTCTATGGCGCCTCAGGTGCCCGGTATATCTGCTCTGCCGAGAGCGCTGCTTCACTTCACTATGGGAGTCAATGCGGGAATCGAGATGCCACGTTTCAGGAGGTGAGGGCAGCGTGGGCGTGGTTGAGGGCGTGGTTAGGGGTGGTTAGGGGCGTGGTTAGGGTGTGGTTAGGGGCGTGGCGCGCTTTGTGCGCACATCTCTTGTCCCCTCTTTCTGTTCTTCACAGGTTGGGAGCTATGTTGTTATTGCTCTTATTATTTTACAATTTCACAACACTTGGACTTTTTTCCCCATTTTTCTGTAAATTATAAAATGACTTTATGTGACAGTAGAACTCGTCCGAGAACAAGAACAAGTGACGGCTCTGGGAAGAAGAGGAAAAGAGCAAAAATTGTCAGGAGGTGAAGGGGTTAAAAACATGACATCAAATAAATCATAAAATAGTTTTGCTTTTTGGAAGAAGAAAAATACATAAATAAAGTTTAAAAAAAAAAAAAGATTACCCCCAGCAACTTCTGCAGCTGCAGTGACGTCACTGCGGAGCACGAGGAGAGAGTGAGTCATCACCAGGCGTCACATGACCGCGCTCACACCACGTGACAGCAGGAGGGAGCTGAGTGACGTGTGGTCACGCCCGGCTGTGAGTGTATACTGGAGTCGCGGTGCATTCTGGGAGTCTTCCCCCCTGCTCTCCTCCTCCGGATGGTTTCTCCCGCTTGGTATATATTCCGGCGTCCTCCCTCCATCAGCTGATAGAGTCAGAATGGCGATGTGTGGAGGACTCGGGGGAGTTAAACCGGCGACTGAGGAGGTGCAGGGGCTGGTGGAGGAGGTGAGTGCGGGGATGTGACTGGGAGGGGAACATAGCATTACTGCAGCCTCAGGGGCCCCAGGAGGAGGCATTATGAAGACGTATTGGCCCTTCAGGGGCCCCTGTGTTCCTGTACTGAGGTCCTTCTGGTGCTCCAGTATATGCCTGCTCTAGGGGTGTACTCTCTTTACCCCGGTTTATAGGCTTTGAGTGTGTTACTGTTTGCTATATTATGGATACTGGTCCTTTAAGGAAATCTAGCCCCCCCCCCCTTTCCCCTGTAGCTTTTATTCCTCTCAGTCCTGTGTAGAGCTGAGGGTTTGTTGCAGTTTATAGCCAAATTCATGCAGCGCAGAGGACTGGATACATTGTAACGAACCCTCAGCAGTGAGCAGTGCTATACCCCTACCACAAGGGTGACTGATTTTTGGCCCTGCAGCTGTGGTAGAACTAAAAGTCCCAGCATGCCCGGTCAGCTGATGTCTACCAGGACATGCTGGGAGTTGTAGTTATACCACATCTAGAGTAGCGGCACAATGTCTGAGGTCGGTGCAGCTGCTCCATGTTCCCACCTCAGCTGCCTCTGACACTTCCTGTAGACATGGCGCCGCCCCCTTGGCTATTTCTGTCCCACCTGTGACCACTGGCCAGAAAGATTCCAAAGTGAAAGCTGATGACTGCTGAGGGATTGAGTGGGGGTCTGCTCACCTGCAGCCGCTCTCCAGGGTCTGTGGTGACTACATGAGTGAGCTCCGCCCACTTGACTATGTGAATCCCATCTGTGGCTGCTGCATAGGATTCTCATCAGGGGTGGGGTTGGGTGGCGGGATGCACAATCTCTTCTCACTGTCATTGTGTTGGGTGTCTGGTGCCTACTCTAAGTTTAAGGTAGTGCAGGAGTGAGCCCCGCCCCCCAGGAGTATCTGCTCTTCTCCTGCACTCAGTATTGGAAACTGCTGAGATTCCAGGGGATGTGATACTGGTGGTCAGTTTATGGTGCCCCTCACCCCTGGTGACTCATCCCCACGCTTTGGATCATGTCATTAATGGGGCCCCAGTTCCCATTGGTCTGCATGGACCTGATCAAGGAGGGGGGGGGGGGGGGCTGAAGTGCCGTGTGATACCTGCAGTGCTGAGGATTGCAGAAGTCTTTGTGCACAGGAGGAACCAACCGTGGCTGGACCCCCTGACCGCAGCGGCCGACCGTGGCTGGACCCCCTGACCGCAGCGGCCGACCGTGGCTGGACCCCCTGACCGCAGCGGCCGACCGTGGCTGGACCCCCTGACCGCAGCGGCCGACCGTGGCTGGACCCCCTGACCGCAGCGGCCGACCGTGGCTGGACCCCCTGACCGCAGCGGCCGACCGTGGCTGGACCCCCTGACCGCAGCGGCCGACCGTGGCTGGACCCCCTGACCGCAGCGGCCGACCGTGGCTGGACCCCCTGACCGCAGCGGCCGACCGTGGCTGGACCCCCTGACCGCAGCGGCCGACCGTGGCTGGACCCCCTGACGGCAGCGGCCGACCGTGGCTGGACCCCCTGACGGCAGCGGCCGACCGTGGCTGGACCCCCTGACGCAGCGGCCGACCGTGGCTGGACCCCCTGACGGCAGCGGCCGACCGTGGCTGGACCCCCTGACGGCAGCGGCCGACCGTGGCTGGACCCCCTGACGGCAGCGGCCGACCGTGGCTGGACCCCCTGACGGCAGCGGCCGACCGTGGCTGGACCCCCTGACGGCAGCGGCCGACCGTGGCTGGACCCCCTGACGGCAGCGGCCGACCGTGGCTGGACCCCCTGACGCAGCGGCCGACCGTGGCTGGACCCCCTGACGGCAGCGGCCGACCGTGGCTGGACCCCCTGACGGCAGCGGCCGACCGTGGCTGGACCCCCTGACGGCAGCGGCCGACCGTGGCTGGACCCCCTGACGCAGCGGCGCCGGCTGCGACCGTGGGGGCTGGACCCCCTGACGGCAGCGGCCGACCGTGGCTGGACCCCCTGACGTGCAGCGGCCGACCGTGGCTGGACCCCCTGACGGCAGCGGCCGACCGTGGCTGGACCCCCTGACGGCAGCGGCCGACCGTGGCTGGACCCCCTGACGGCAGCGGCCGACCGTGGCTGGACCCCCTGACGGCAGCGGCCGACCGTGGCTGGACCCCCTGACGGCAGCGGCCGACCGTGGCTGGACCCCCTGACGGCAGCGGCCGACCGTGGCTGGACCCCCTGACGGCAGCGGCCGACCGTGGCTGGACCCCTGACGGCAGCGGCCGACCGTGGCTGGACCCCCCTGACGGCAGCGGCCGACCGTGGCTGGACCCCCTGACGGCAGCGGCCGACCGTGGCTGGAACCCCCTGACGGCAGCGGCCGACCGTGGCTGGACCCCCTGACGGCAGCGGCCGACCGTGGCTGGACCCCCTGACGGCAGCGGCCGACCGTGGCTGGACCCCCTGACGGCAGCGGCCGACCGTGGCTGGACCCCCTGACGGCAGCGGCCGACCGTGGCTGGACCCCCTGACGGCAGCGGCCGACCGTGGCTGGACCCCCTGACGGCAGCGGCCGACCGTGGCTGGACCCCCTGACGGCAGCGGCCGACCGTGGCTGGACCCCCTGACGGCAGCGGCCGACCGTGGCTGGACCCCCTGACGGCAGCGGCCGACCGTGGCTGGACCCCCTGACGGCAGCGGCCGACCGTGGCTGGACCCCCTGACGGCAGCGGCCGACCGTGGCTGGACCCCCTGACGGCAGCGGCCGACCGTGGCTGGACCCCCTGACGGCAGCGGCCGACCGTGGCTGGACCCCCTGACGGCAGCGGCGCGACCGTGGCTGGACCCCCTGACGGCAGCGGCCGACCGTGGCTGGACCCCCTGACGGCAGCGGCCGACCGTGGCTGGACCCCCTGACGGCAGCGGCCGACCGTGGCTGGACCCCCTGACGGCAGCGGCCGACCGTGGCTGGACCCCCTGACGGCAGCGGCCGACCGTGGCTGGACCCCCTGACGGCAGCGGCCGACCGTGGCTGGACCCCCTGACGGCAGCGGCCGACCGTGGCTGGACCCCGCGCGCGGCCCAGGGGCCCGAACCGGGCTGGTACGACCCCCTGACGAGCAGCGGCCGACCGTGGCTGGACCCCCTGACGGCAGCGGCCGACCGTGGCTGGACCCCCTGACGGCAGCGGCCGACCGTGGCTGGACCCCCTGACGGCAGGCGGCCGACCGTGGCTGGACCCCCTGACGGCAGCGGCCGACCGTGGCTGGACCCCCTGACGGCAGCGGCCGACCGTGGCTGGACCCCCTGACGGCAGCGGCCGACCGTGGCTGGACCCCCTGACGGCAGCGGCCGACCGTGGCTGGACCCCCTGACGGCAGCGGCCGACCGTGGCTGGACCCCCTGACGGCAGCGGCCGACCGTGGCTGGACCCCCTGACGGCAGCGGCCGACCGTGGCTGGACCCCCTGACGGCAGCGGCCGACCGTGGCTGGACCCCCTGACGGCAGCGGCCGACCGTGGCTGGACCCCCTGACGGCAGCGGCCGACCGTGGCTGGACCCCCTGACGGCAGCGGCCGACCGTGGCTGGACCCCCTGACGGCAGCGGCCGACCGTGGCTGGACCCCCTGACGGCAGCGGCCGACCGTGGCTGGACCCCCTGACGGCAGCGGCCGACCGTGGCTGGACCCCCTGACGGCAGCGGCCGACCGTGGCTGGACCCCCTGACGGCAGCGGCCGACCGTGGCTGGACCCCCTGACGGCAGCGGCCGACCGTGGCTGGACCCCCTGACGGCAGCGGCCGACCGTGGCTGGACCCCCTGACGGCAGCGGCCGACCGTGGCTGGACCCCCTGACGGCAGCGGCCGACCGTGGCTGGACCCCCTGACGGCAGCGGCCGACCGTGGCTGGACCCCCTGACGGCAGCGGCCGACCGTGGCTGGACCCCCTGACGGCAGCGGCCGACCGTGGCTGGACCCCCTGACCGCAGCCTCTTCTCTCTGCAGGTTCGGGCCGAGGTGGAAGAGAAACACTGCAAGACTTACTCCACGTTTGTGGCCACTGAGTACAAGACGCAGTGTGTCGCTGGGACCAACTACTTCGTTAAGGTAAGATGGTGCATGCTGGGAGTTGTAGTGCGCAGCCGCTTAGACACTTGACACCACAAAAAAACATTTGGCACAATGTCACAGCTGCAATACTGGGGCCCCTGCTCTTCACTAGGTTCAGGCCATAGAGGCCTGTGTGGACCTTGATTGTAGAGATGAGTTCCAGCATTGGCTCTAGCGCCATCTAGTGTGGAGAGTCTATGTGCAGTGTGCGGTATCAGAAGTGACCGTGATCTCAGCAAGAAAGGTGTGAGCAACCTCAGAGTGCAGCACCCGACTGGTCTGTCCTTACAGAAGCCTCCAGGTATAGACTTCTCACATGTATAATGAATATATCTCCCCTCCCACTGCCCTCCAGAATACAGCGCTGGCCCTCCTTGCTTTTCAGTAACGTCACCACAATTGCAACAAGCTGGATCAATGTGAGCTGCAAGTATTTTACATGTGGGTGGCCCTCATTTGAAGGAGAGGTGTAAGTGGCCTTCTTTTAAAGTGAACCTGTCGCCTACCTAAAGCCCCCCCAGGCTATCACTACCTGCCCCTGCACCTTCCTCTGCACCTTCCTATTACTACTGTCATTTTCTG
Organism: Allobates femoralis; assembly: GCA_033576535.1. Classification (NCBI taxonomy): domain Eukaryota; kingdom Metazoa; phylum Chordata; class Amphibia; order Anura; family Aromobatidae; genus Allobates; species Allobates femoralis. The sequence goes on from JARQOC010000002.1 coordinate 19,691,457, forward strand.
TGCCAAATGTGACCTGTGACTGTGTAATAAAACATTATCACTCAATCCTTATTAGTATATTAATGATCCTAGGGGCTACGTTGCTGGCCAAGCCTGGGCATCTTCTGTGTCCCTCTCACCCCCGCCTTCATTCTTTCACACCCCGAAGGGTGTGATATTGACATCCAAATGTGCAGCTTCTCCCCCCTCCCTGCAGCCTGGCTCACTCCATTCTGCAGAATGCTGGGTATGGTGCTGAACACAAGCTATAATAAATGGTGGATTACAAGAAGCTCCAGCTCTTTCTTCAGGTGACACATTACAGTAGGTGGATAGTTTGGGGTCATACTTGACCCCATTACGGTCCCCCATAAATAATATAACCTGGTGATCGGTTTACAGCCACAATGTGGATATTTCTTCTGAACAGATCCCCCTAGTGATCCAGTGATGAGATGTCTTGTCTTGTGGTGACACGGTTCCTCTGGTTTATAACTTCTGCCCCCTTTATCTTCAGGTCAAGGTTGGAGATGCGGAATACATTCACCTGCGCCTGTACAAGTCTCTGCCGCACGCTGGGGCCAAGCTGAGCCTCACTGCCACCCAGGTTGGCAAGACCCAGGAGGACCAGCTTGTCCACTTCGATTAGACCTGTCCTCACCCACCGCCTGGTGCTGCTTTGCTCATATATTCTGGTTTCTTTCCTTTTGCACTATTCTGTAAATGCAGGAATACTATTGCTTGTGACCAATGACAGTAAATTGACTTTTCTACTAAATGTTGTCATGTTTTTTTTTATATAAATACAATTAACCTTATCAAAGACTGAGATGTGCCATGCGGAAGATAACAGCCTGATCTTATGGAAAATAACACTGCGCAGTAAACTTCAGGGAAGTTCTTGTCCCCTGAAAAAATACTGTTTTCTCTTATAGCTTTTGACCTGCTGAACACTAATATGTGCTCAGCCTGTAAGGTTAAGAAACAGTTTATAGTCTACAGCAGAGGTCCAACTCCAGGCCTCAAGGCCCACCAACAGTGCAGGTTTTCAGGATCTCCTTAGTATTGCACAGGGGTTGGAATTATTACCTGTGCAGATGATCACATTAGCACCTGTGCAATACTAAAGGAAATCCTGAAAACCTGCACTGTTGGCGGGCCTTGAGGCCTGGAGTTGGGGACCTCTGGTCTACAGTATACACCTAAATAAAATGGGAATGGTTGGTGATATCAACTTCCTGTTTGTGGCACATTAGTATACGTCTAAGGGGGTAAAAGATCGGGAGACCTTGGTGGTTATTCAACAGGCCCACGATGACCAGTCCACTTCCAGGAAATTGTTCATGTAGGAATGCTTGGACCTGACACCATAATGTGGTGGTGCACCAAACCCAGGGAATGTGCCATCTTCAGGGCATAAAGAGGGCGACACATCATCATCACATCATCATGGAGCAAAGTCACATATCCAGTGACATTGAGGTTTCCTTTGATGAAGAATGGCTCCCACTATCTTTGTACCCCATAACCACCATAACCATCAGTCTTGGGATCTATCCACTGTGGATTAGTGTCAGGCCGATAGCGCTGGTCTTCTTTGTTAACTTCACCATTCACTAAAATTCAACACTGAACCGGTTTCACGAAATTTGGCAAACTGTAGCATGGGAGATGGGTGGTCTCATAGGGTGTCTTGTATTAAAATCTGCTGCAGTGACCCGGGTCCTGCCTCCACCAGGCATCAACACAATGTCTATCCGCTCCTCACGTGTTAACCTGTGACATATCAATGGCTGTAAACAAAGAGAAACTTGTAAATAACTTGTGAAAGAATAAAGTTACGTTAAAACCAAGCACACCATTGTTTTTCTTAGGAAATTCTCAATACGTTTGATGTGTCACATGACCCTCCCTCCCATTGAAAAAAATAAAGTTGGATCCAAAATGGCTGCCATGGTCACCCCTCATCTGGAAAAGTTTTCCTGCTCCCCTATACTAATGTGCCACAAACAGGAAGTTGATATCAAAGACCCAGTGCCAAGGGGGTGTACTCTAATAATATACAATCAACAGTGAGATGAGTTAACGGCCCAAGAACCTTTTATTACAAGCAAAAATAAAAGGTTCGTAAAACAATCCACCAGACGGGGGTAAAGTTAGATATAGTCCATTCATGGCATAAATGTCCTGGGAGATGGGTTACATTCCTCTGCTCCTGGCAGTATGGCTCCAGATACTCTTCCGTTCAGGGCTCCTTCAGCAATGTCTTCTTGGTCATGGGGTGCTGGCCTTAGCATCATTGTCCCATGAGGGATCTCTTGCTACTTATTGTCCTCCTCAAACCCCCTCTTTATAAATGGGGGCAGGCAGACAAGTTGGATAGTTTCCAGGGAGCGGTGCCTCAAAGATACAGGCACTACAGGGGGTGATCTGCAGAGCAGAGGGAGTCATGAATGGACAGTCAGGAATCGTCGGCAGAGGTCCATCAAAGGATTGGACACATCCAGGCAGCAGATGGTAACTGAGATAATACAATTATCTGAGCTGTAATGGAATTAAGACTCTAGACAAGACGGGAATACACAGAATAAAGCAGATAATCAGTCAAAAGAGGAACATAGACAAAATAATACCCAGCACACCGTATCACAACCGCCATCATCGTCATGGAGGACATCAAACCTCTCGAATCACAATGTCTGGACTGACCGGAGCATGACGGCCTCAGAAATAGACGAAGTCGGCAAAATGCAGCAAGGTCACACAGCACAGATGTCTAAGGGCCTTTAGTATCCTTGTGCTGCAGCGCCTCCGCAGGTGACATGAAGTATTGTCCTTCCTTTCAGTGAGAAGAGTCCTCCACAGTTGATCTGGATGTCAAATCAAAGATCTCTCCCCAATAAAACCTGACCTAAATCCCACCTAGGTAGATGGCAGCTTGTGGACGACCAAAGGTGGACACACCTCGATGTCTCTAATTTATCGGGGTCACATGATGGGGTCTAGACATTTCTGTCAAAATGTGATGTTCTGCACCCCCTTGTATACAAAGGTCGGCTTGGCACGGGAAGTGATAGAGGGTGATCCTTACAATCCTCCAGCATGGCACCACATTAGCTCACAACCCTAGGTAACCCCAGCAATATGGGAGTCCTGCCCGCCCGGTAGAGCTGCCACCAGATCCTCGTCAGATGTAAGCCCGGCCCGTTAACAGGATTACATCAGGTATCGTGTAATATTTACCAAGAACGAGATAAAATAGCAACCAAGGATTAAATTGTATATTTAATGGCCTTAAAGGCACACTAGATAATAACAAGGTACACAAAGGATACACCAATACAGATATGTAACTATGGGTTCTAGTATGACAAACAGCAGCAGATGATAAAATCGGTTACTAGTTAGATATCGCACTGAAACAATATTTGCTGCAAAAACACTAAACGTGTGGAGTATGAACTAGCATCACTGTAGCTATGTACAGCTAAGATAATGCACAGAGAAACACTGCAAATACTGCTCTGGATTATAGAGAAAATAGAGAGACTTGGCTTCAACAATGGCCACAGCGGAAGAGCCCGATAACCGCGATGCCGGTCTTTATTTCATACACTAGTTAGATCTTAGGCCTTGGTGCTGTGCAGCCACATGGACGTGTATGTGGGTTCATAGGCTCCTGGATTCTTCCAACACGGATGCATGGGGTGACCTCCACTGAGGATGCCACACTTACCACTGCCTGGCAATGGCAAATAACTCCTTGGTCGTTCACGTCTTTTCCTGCCCCCGGCATAGTACTCATACCTTCTCCTAGGTCAGCTGGTTGAAAACTACAAAACCTATGATGGGTCATAACGTCTCACCGGAAGGTCATTGCTCTGGTGCCATCAGATCCAGCCGAGTCCATGTTACGCTCGGAGACCAAACACAGCTTCACTACCTGGCTTCTGCTAGCCGTTCTACATATCTCTCGACCCTGGGATGATAGGAAGAATCCCTATTCTATTTTATATACCTGGGTGCATGTATGACCTGACCCTGCTAGCCTGGAAATATAATCAGTGTATGGCTAGGATATACTGTAATTCCATAACTCTTTATTGTAATTATGTTTAGATCTGAAGAATGTCTGAAGCTTGAACCCCCCCAAGCCGGGTCTCATCCTGCTAGAAAACTTTGTTCTAGCGATTTCCTCTGTAGTTTGCAGATGGACCCTCTGCTGACCCATATTCCCACTGTGAATAGGAGGTGTATGACTTCTCCGATCAGATATAATACAGATGGTTGGCAGGGCATGATATCTCCCATATTCTTCACAGGCATGTCTTTGATCCTAATGTCTCAGTGTTTGGGCCTCGTACATGATCCCCATTGTCGTTACTGTGAGAAAACAACTGGGATCACATGAAGAGAAAGAAAGATCCGCACTATATTCATACACAAGATCTGGGGTCAGGTCTCCAAGATGTTTAGAACAATCTCCAGTTGAACTCCTCTATAACCTTTGTACAAGTGATGGAGCCAATGGATGGTCACCGAAAACAGAGGACGGAGGAGACGGGCGGTCACCGAAAACAGAGGACGGAGGAGACGGGCTGTCAGCAATTTCGAGGACAGAGTAGACGTGTGGTCACTGACTACTGAGGATGGAGGAGACGGGCGGTCACTGAATGCTGAGGACGGAGGAGACGGGCGGTCACTGAATGCTGAGGACGGAGGAGACGTGTGGTCACTGAATACTGAGGACGGAGGAGACGGGCGGTCACTGAATACTGAGGATGGAGGAGACGGGCAGTCACTGAATACTGAGGATGGAGGAGATGGGCGGTCACTGAATACTGAGGATGGAGGAGATGGGTGGTCACCGAAAACAGAGGACGGAGGAGACGGGCTGTCAGCAATTTCGAGGACAGAGTAGACGTGTGGTCACTGAATACTGAGGACGGAGGAGACGGGCGGTCACTGAATGCTGAGGACGGAGGAGACGGGCGGTCACCGAATACTGAGGACGGAGGAGACGGGCGGTCACCGAATACTGAGGACGGAGGAGACGGGCGGTCACCGAATACTGAGGACGGAGGAGACGGGCGGTCACCGAATACTGAGGACGGAGGAGACGGGCGATCACCGAATACTGAGGACGGAGGAGACGGGCGGTCACCGAATACTGAGGACGGAGGAGACGGGCGGTCACCGAATGCTGAGGACGGAGGAGACGGGCAGTCACCGAATGCTGAGGACGGAGGAGACGGGCAGTCACCGAATGCTGAGGACGGAGGAGACGGGCGGTCACCGAATGCTGAGGACGGAGGAGACGGGCGGTCACCGAATGCTGAGGACGGAGGAGACGGGCGGTCACCGAATGCTGAGGACGGAGGAGACGGGCGGTCACCGAATGCTGAGGACGGAGGAGACGGGCGGTCACCGAATGCTGAGGACGGAGGAGACGGGCGGTCACCGAATACTGAGGACGGAGGAGACGGGCGGTCACCGAATACTGAGGACGGAGGAGACGGGCGGTCACCGAATACTGAGGACGGAGGAGACGGGCGCTCACCGAATACTGAGGACGGAGGAGACGGGCGATCACCGAATACTGAGGACGGAGGAGACGGGCGATCACCGAATACTGAGGACGGAGGAGACGGGCGATCACCGAATACTGAGGACGGAGGAGACGGGCGATCACCGAATACTGAGGACGGAGGAGACGGGCGATCACTGAATACTGAGGACGGAGGAGACGGGCGGTCACTGAATAAGGAGGACGGAGGAGACGGGCGGTCACTGAATACTGAGGACGGAGGAGACGGGCAGTCACTGAATACTGAGGACGGAGGAGACGGGCGGTCACTGAATAAGGAGGACGGAGGAGACGGGCGGTCACTGAATACTGAGGACGGAGGAGACGGGCAGTCACTGAATACTGAGGACGGAGGAGACGGGCTGTCACTGAATAAGGAGGATGGAGGAGACGGGCGGTCACTGAATACTGAGGACGGAGGAGACGGGCAGTCACTGAATACTGAGGACGGAGGAGACGGGCGGTCACTGAATAAGGAGGACGGAGGAGACGGGCGGTCACTGAATACTGAGGACGGAGGAGACGGGCAGTCACTGAATACTGAGGACGGAGGAGACGGGCGGTCACTGAATAAGGAGGACGGAGGAGATGGGCGGTCACTGAATACTGAGGACGGAGGAGACGGGCAGTCACTGAATACTGAGGACGGAGGAGACGGGCTGTCACTGAATAAGGAGGATGGAGGAGACGGGCAGTCACTGAATACGGAGGATGGAGGAGACGGGCAGTCACTGAATACGGAGGATGGAGGAGACGGGCGGTCACTGAATGCTGAGGGGATTTACATTCTGTTTTTGTGAATTGATCACATTAATCTTTCTCACTTCTATCTTTGATAACATTACCACTCTGCAGCATTTATACTTTATACAATACACTTGTGCACTTTTCTTCTAGTGATTGTGATCTGTAGATGTTATCATGGTGAACAATATTACCACACGGCCTGACTCATTGTCATCTGACCATGAGGAAACAGAAGCAAAACCTCAGCAGAGACCGGAGATACAAGGATGAACATTTCCACCACATTGCATATTACACCATGGAGGGATCAGGGATCACATGTGACCCATTACGGTTCCCTATAACTGAATAAAACATGAAAATTAATCTAAAATGCGTCTAAAAAAAAAATCCCTTTGCCATATATCCCCACATGTGAAATTATAGTGGATAAAAGCCATATGTGACCATTAGCATGTAGTAATAGATTAAGTGTCACGCTGGACTAAGGGGGTGTCCGGCTACCGTGCATGACAGCGGCGCACAGACCAACGATGTCAGGCGCACTACACACAACAACAGAGGGGGAGAAATACAGCAGAGGGCCCTGCTCATAGGGAATGGGAGAGAGGTGACCTGCACTCACCTGTGGCTGTACCCTGATCTCCCTACCGTCCCTATGCGGGTTCTTTCACCTTGTCGCTGAGCAAGATACCTAGTTCCTTGCTGGCCCTGATGTTAACCCTAGCACAAGCACTAGTCCCAACCGCTGCAATAAAATCAACAAGAGGAGAAAGATAAACAGGGAAACGACAAGACAACTTCACGCCTGCTGCCATGCTCCTTGACAGCAGAGTGCTTAGCAGTAGTCAGCTCTCCAGAGAACCTCCTTCACCATAGGAAGCCAGTCCAGGAATGTTCAATCATTAACAAAGCATGCTAGAACCATGTGACCATATAAAGGGGATGGGAGTGATCACAGAGTAGCCACACCTGGACTAGAACTAGCTGTAAGCAGCAGAGACTGACATTAGCTCTTCAACTGCTAAAGGAGAGAAAACACGTTTAATATGAAGTCCCAATACAGACATGAGACAGAGGTTCCAAACCTGTCACAAGTCTCCCAGGTATGAGAGACCATCATAACACTAAGTGCCCACAATCAGGACACTGTGTGTTCTGGACGCAGCATGTCCTTCTCTGCAGATGTAGATACAGATGTACTCTGCTAATATGTGCTAACATTGAATAAGGAAACTCTGGCATTGCATTACTGCTACAGGAATATTTGTATCCTATATATTGGCCAATGCATGTGAGCCTGATAACCGCGTCAAGGTAATCTCTCATATCGGGATTCTAACTTAAAACGTCTTTATCTGGGTGAAAAACCTACAGATCCAGGCAGGATCCAGCTATAACAAAAAGATGGACACACCCTGATTATGGGGCGGAGTGCTCCGTCAGAAAACAATGCACTACAAATTTTATGTATAGATGACCAGCACCTCCAACAGGTGTGAACAAGTGCTAGCTGAAAACCCAATAGAACTACATAAATACATACAGCAGCACTCTAAAATATGTAAATATTGAATAAAGGAACTCTGGTATTGCATCACTGCTATAGGAATACTTGAAAAAGAGAGATACTTACCTTACGTATTGCCCAATGCATGTGAGCCTGATAACCGTGTCAAGGTGATCTCTCATATCAGGACCCTAACTTCTTTTCCAGTATTCCTATAGCAGTGATGCAATACCAGAGTAGATGCAGCCTTTTCCATGTTTCAGCTCTTTCCAAAGATGCTCAATAGGATTTAGGTCAGGGCTCATAGAAGCCACTTCACAATAGCCCAACGATTTCATCTTAGCCATTCTTGGGTGTTTTTAGCTGTATGTTTTCGGTCATTATCCTGTTGACCTGACCAAGCTTTCTGGCAATGGGCAGCATATTTCTCTCTAGAATCCCTTGATAGTCTTGAGATTTCATTGTACCCTGCACAGATTCAAGACACCCTGTGCCAGATGCAGCAAAGCAGCCCTAGAACATAACAGAGCCTCCTCCATGTTTCACAGTAGGGACAGTGTTCTTTTCTCGATACGCTTCATTTTCCCATCTGGATGTGCCTTGTCTCATCTGTCCATAGGACTTTCTCCCAGAAGCTTTGTGTCTTGTCAATATGTAGTTTGGCAAACTCCAGTCTGGCTTTTTTATGATTTTATTTCAACAATGATGTCCTCCTTGGTCTTCTCCCACGAAGTCCATCTTTGGCTCAAACAACGACGGATGGTGGGATGTGACTCTGATGTTCCTTGAACTTGAGGTTCACCTTTAATCTCTTTAGAAGATTTCCCGGGCACTTTAGTTATCAATCATATAATCCGTCATCAATTTTCCTCCTGCGGCCACATCCAGGGAGGTTGGCTACAGTCCCATGGATCTTAAATTCCTGAATAAATATGTGCATCTGTAGTCACAGGAACGTCAATCTTCTTGGCGATGGTCTCATAACCTTTACCTTTACCATGCTTGTCTATAATTCTCTTTCTAATCTCCTGAGACAACTCTTTCCTTGGCTTCCTCTGGTCCATACTGAGTGTGGTACACACATCATCACCCACAGCACACTTAGTGTCTACTTTTGTCAGATTCAAGTTATTTGTGACCATTGTGGGTTTTTCTTTCATTAAACGAGGGGGTGACAACAATTTTGACCACGTGTGTACATCTGTCCGGTGTCCAGGTAACAGACACACGTACAGAGAGCAGAGGACTCTCTATTGTAATGGTGAATACGCCCCATCATAATAAGATACTAATGCGTACCTTCATGTGACCCTTCATACTGCCAGGAGCCCTTCAGATGGCCGAGATAGAAAGGACGTTATTGAGTAAGTGATGGCCGTGGCTTGAAGGTGCTGACAGCTCAGAACCGGCCCAGATCACTGCACTCATGGGCCCACTGGACGTCACGTTACACCAGTCTGTATGGAGGATCTGACTGATCAGTTATCACTAGAGATCAGCAGATCAGTGGAAGTTGCAGGTTCTTTGGGTTCAGACCAATTTTAGAGAAAGTTCTGTCCTGGAACCAAACTTCATTGGAAATCACTGATTGGGCAGTTCAACTCTCCCCCCCTACAGCAACCATAAAGCTTTTCCAGTGGAGGATAGAAAGCGGCTCGCACTGAATGTACCCGAGCTCAGCAGTGCCCACTCGCACCCGAACTCCAAACACTGATATTTATGTAGTCTGTGTGTAGATACGGGGGGGGTCAGTGGGGGCTCTCCTCTGTGGTGACACGGGGGTCAGTGGGTGCTCTCCTCTGTGGAGACACGGGGGTCAGTGGGTGCTCTCCTCTGTGGAGACACGGGGGTCAGTGGGTGCTCTCCTCTGTGGAGACACGGGGGTCAGGGGGTGCTCTCCTCTGTGGAGACACGGGGGTCAGGGGGTGCTCTCCTCTGTGGAGACACGGGGGTCAGGGGGTGCTCTCCTCTGTGGAGACACGGGGGTCAGGGGGTGCTCTCCTCTGTGGAGACACGGGGGTCAGGGGGTGCTCTCCTCGGTGGAGACACGGGGGTCAGGGGGTGCTCTCCTCGGTGGAGACACGGGGGTCAGGGGGGTGCTCTCCTCTGTGGAGACACGGGGGTCAGGGGGTGCTCTCCTCTGTGGAGACACGGGGGTCAGGGGGTGCTCTCCTCTGTGGAGACACGGGGGTCAGGGGGTGCTCTCCTCTGTGGAGACACGGGGGTCAGGGGGTGCTCTCCTCTGTGGAGACACGGGGGTCAGGGGTGCTCTCCTCTGTGGAGACACGGGGGTCAGTGGGTGCTCTCCTCTGTGGAGACACGGGGGTCAGTGGGTGCTCTCCTCTGTGGAGACACGGGGGTCAGTGGGTGCTCTCCTCTGTGGAGACACGGGGGTCAGTGGGTGCTCTCCTCTGTGGAGACACGGGGGTCAGTGGGTGCTCTCCTCTGTGGAGACACGGGGGTCAAGGGGTGCTCTCCTCTGTGGAGACAGGGGGTGCTCTCCTCTGTGGAGACACGGGGGTCAGGGGGTGCTCTCCTCTGTGGAGACACGGGGGTCAGGGGCGCTCTCCTCTGTGGAGACACGGGGGTCAAGGGGCGCTCTCCTCTGTGGAGACACGGGGGTCAAGGGGTGCTCTCCTCTGTGGAGACAGGGGGTGCTCTCCTCTGTGGAGACACGGGGGTCAGTGGGTGCTCTCCTCTGTGGAGACACGAGGGTCAGTGGGTGCTCTCCTCTGTGGAGACACGGGGGTCAAGGGGTGCTCTCCTCTGTGGAGACAGGGGGTGCTCTCCTCTGTGGAGACACGGGGGTCAGGGGGTGCTCTCCTCTGTGGAGACACGGGGGTCAAGGGGCGCTCTCCTCTGTGGAGACACGGGGGTCAAGGGGCGCTCTCCTCTGTGGAGACACGGGGGTCAGGGGGCGCTCTCCTCTGTGGAGACACGGGGGTCAGGGGGCGCTCTCCTCTGTGGAGACACGGGGGTCAGGGGGCGCTCTCCTCTGTGGAGACACGGGGGTCAGGGGGCGCTCTCCTCTGTGGAGACACGGGGGTCAGGGGGCGCTCTCCTCTGTGGAGACACGGGGGTCAGGGGGCGCTCTCCTCTGTGGAGACACGGGGGTCAGGGGGCGCTCTCCTCTGTGGAGACACGGGGGTCAGGGGGCGCTCTCCTCTGTGGAGACACGGGGGTCAGGGGGCGCTCTCCTCTGTGGAGACACGGGGGTCAGGGGGCGCTCTCCTCTGTGGAGACACGGGGGTCAGGGGGCGCTCTCCTCTGTGGAGACACGGGGGTCAGGGGGCGCTCTCCCCTGTGGAGACACGGGGGTCAGGGGGCGCTCTCCCCTGTGGAGACACGGGGGTCAGGGGGCGCTCTCCCCTGTGGAGACACGGGGGTCAGGGGGCGCTCTCCCCTGTGGAGACACGGGGGTCAGGGGGCGCTCTCCCCTGTGGAGACACGGGGGTCAGGGGGCGCTCTCCCCTGTGGAGACACGGGGGTCAGGGGGCGCTCTCCCCTGTGGAGACACGGGGGTCAGGGGGCGCTCTCCTCTGTGGAGACACGGGGGTCAGGGGGCGCTCTCCTCTGTGGAGACACGGGGGTCAGGGGGCGCTCTCCTCTGTGGAGACACGGGGGTCAGGGGGCGCTCTCCTCTGTGGAGACACGGGGGTCAGGGGGCGCTCTCCTCTGTGGAGACACGGGGGTCAGGGGGCGCTCTCCTCTGTGGAGACACGGGGGTCAGGGGGCGCTCTCCTCTGTGGAGACACGGGGGTCAGGGGGCGCTGCTCCTCTGTGGAGACACGGGGGTCAGGGGGTGCTCTCCTCTGTGGAGACACGGGGGTCAGGGGGTGCTCTCCTCTGTGGAGACACGGGGGTCAGGGGGTGCTCTCCTCTGTGGAGACACGGGGGTCAGTGGGTGCTCTCCTCTGTGGAGACACGAGGGTCAGGGGTGCTCTCCTCTGTGGAGACACGGGGGTCAAGGGGTGCTCTCCTCTGTGGAGACAGGGGGTGCTCTCCTCTGTGGAGACACGGGTAGGGTCAGGGGGGTGCTCTCCTCTGTGGAGACACGGGGGTCAGGGGGGTGCTCTCCTCTGTGGAGACACGGGGGTCAGGGGGGTGCTCTCCTCTGTGGAGACACGGGGGTCAGGGGGTGCTCTCCTCTGTGGAGACACGGGGGTCAGGGGGTGCTCTCCTCTGTGGAGACACGGGGGTCAGGGGTGCTCTCCTCTGTGGAGACACGGGGGTCAAGGGGTGCTCTCTGTGGAGACACGGGGGTCAGGGGTGCTCTCCTCTGTGTAGACACGGGGGTCAGGGGGTGCTCTCCTCTGTGGAGACACGGGGGTCAGTGGGTGCTCTCCTCTGTGGAGACACGGGGGTCAAGGGGTGCTCTCCTCTGTGGAGACAGGGGTGGGTGCTCTCCTCTGTGGAGACACGGGTCAGGGGGTGCTCTCCTCTGTGGAGACACGGGGGTCAGGGGGTGCTCTCCTCTGTGGAGACACGGGGGTCAGGGGGTGCTCTCCTCTGTGGAGACACGGTGGGTGTCATTGTGGGACGGTCAGGGTGCTCCTCTGTGGAGACACGGGGGTCAGGGGGCGCTCTCCTCTGTGGAGACACGGGGGTCAGGGGGCGCTCTCCTCTGTGGAGACACGGGGGTCAGGGGGCGCTCTCCTCTGTGGAGACACGGGGGTCAGGGGGCGCTCTCCTCTGTGGAGACACGGTGGTCAGGGGGCGCTCTCCTCTGTGGAGAAACGGGGGTCAGTGGGCGCTCTCCTCTGTGGAGACACGGGGGTCAGTGGGCGCTCTCCTCTGTGGAGACACGGGGGTCAGTGGGCGCTCTCCTCTGTGGAGACACGGGGGTCAGTGGGCGCTCTCCTCTGTGGAGACACGGGGGTCAGTGGGCGCTCTCCTCTGTGGAGACACGGGGGTCAGTGGGCGCTCTCCTCTGTGGAGACACGGGGGTCAGTGGGCGCTCTCCTCTGTGGAGACACGGGGGTCAGTGGGCGCTCTCCTCTGTGGAGACACGGGGGTCAGTGGGCGCTCTCCTCTGTGGAGACACGGGGGGTCAGTGGGCGCTCTCCTCTGTGGAGACACGGGGGGTCAGTGGGCGCTCTCCTCTGTGGAGACACGGGGGTCAGTGGGCGCTCTCCTCTGTGGAGACACGGGGGGTCAGTGGGCGCTCTCCTCTGTGGAGACACGGGGGGTCAGTGGGTGCTCTCCTCTGTGGAGACACGGGGGGTCAGTGGGCGCTCTCATCCGCTGGCCCGGCTGCCTTTAGAAGGACAACATGGACCAGTGCTCATCCCAACTAAACACCCAAACTTCTTACGCGGGGGCAGAACACTATTCAGACAACACAGGGTGAGGGACTCACACAATAGTAAGATTTTATTGAATCCCCAACAGTCAAAGGCATATAACACTTAACCACACAATATAACAGGCAGCAGAGTCTCACCCTTCCACTGGCTGACCCGGGATTAGAATATTCATGCCTCGGGGCTTCCAGGGCCACGTACCCCAATCCAGCAGCACACCGCTTTTGGCGGGCACCCACTGAAGGGATAGCAGCAATCTTAGGAAGCTGACCGAGCACAGCAAAGGCTGTAGCCAAGTGCCTGAATTGTACCAACCTGGGTTCCTCAAGTAGTCTCTGATCTTCCAGCCGAATCCTAGGCTGAATTCCTGCAGAATATAATACAATTCTGGTGCTCCTCTAGTTACAACCGAAGCTCCTAGACTGAGGCCACGTAGCATATAAAACAACTAGTGACTGAAGCAGTCCTTTTTATATCCCAAGCCCTCACCTCAAGGTATATTGTGTTCCTACAGTACTGGTGGGATAAGGTTGTCCTCTTATTGGTTGGCTTTTCTATCCAACTGGATAATTTTCCTGAGTGATGTAGACAGAGGGGAAGTGAGGTCATTTACATGCAATTCATTTAGGAATCCACAAACTGAGACAATGCAGGCTCCGAGCAGTGTAATCAGAAACAATGACCCATTTCTGAGTCAACAAACAAATGAACAATACGTTCGGCCAAATTAAGAACATTAACCCATGACACGCATTGTAAAAGGCTGTGTCGTCACAGTCTGTGTTTAGTATGAACTCCCGAAATTTAAAGTTAGGGTCTGCTCATCTCTAGTTATAACCAATCTCTCCACAGGGGGGGCGCTCCTACACCTGCAATGCTGGAATCACACAGTCCTTGTGTGGGCTTTATTCAGTGTGATTTTACCTGTGGTTACTTTTCTATGTAGGTAATATTCCCTATAAATTTTCTTGAGTAGATAGACCACAAAAAAAAATAAAAACACGAAGAAAAGTCACAGAAATGTTTTTTTCCTCTGTTCACTGTCTAATACATGCTGAGTTTCTGGCACAATGTACAGGTGCGTCGCCACACCACCAACACACCAGGAGATGCATCACTCCTTGGTCTTGAATCCGATGAGGCGCTGCTGTTGCTGTGAGAAGCCGAAGGAAATAAAAAAACGTAACCCGCTCCGTCTGAAAATGAGGTTTAATGGTAATAAAACTACAGATTTCATAGAAAACATCAGCTCATCCTCGTCCCCGGACGACGTCCTCCTCACAGTCACAAAGAATTGTGCTAAGGCCTGGAGTCGTCCGATAACAGACGAGATAAAACAGTCTTCATCCTATTCTGCTCCATCCTGGGCCGGGAGCGCGGCTGTGTCGGATCACAGTCCCAGAGTCACTGCTCCTTCGGGGGCTTGTAGTGCAGTCTGCAGCGCTCGCTGAATACCTGAGATCACACAGAGGAGAAGAATGAGAAGGGGTCACACCCAGAGCAGTGCACGCACGCCCACCCAGAGCAGCGCACGCACACACAGAGCAACGCACGCACACATGCACACCCAGAGCAACGCACGCACACCCAGAGCAACGCGTGCACGCACGCGCACACACACAGCAGCGCACGCATACCCAGGGCAGTGCGCACACCCAGAGTAGTGCGCGCGCACACACACACACACCACCACATGATATCACTGGACAGACAGAATACGGTACAGGGTGGAGAGAAGCCACTTCGGCCCTGGAAACTGCAGGAGAATGTAAGGAGCAGAGACAGAACAGCAAGGCAGCAAATACTGGAGAATGATGATACAAAGTAACTGAAGGGTCCAGGAATGGTCACCCCCCTCCAACCCAAATCTTGTGCCATTTCTCCTAAGTATGTGGTTACTAGGAGGATTTTCCTGACGTTTTCTTAGGCAGCTTTCACATCAGCGGTTCTTGGCAGATCCAGCATTTTGCCGCATCTGCTGCAAGACAGATCACTTACAGCAAGACTGTGTCCAGCCTAATTTATTCCCTATGGGACGTGCGGTCATCTGCAGCACTTGCAGTTTTGCTGCGAACTGGCATATCCGGCACTTTAGGCAATGGAAAAAAAACACTGATAGCAGCAGTTGTTTGACTCGCCGCAAGTGCAAAACTGCAAGTGCTGCACATGTCTCCAAATCCCACAGGGAATGAATTAGGCTGAGCGCAGTCTTGCCACAAGTGTTACATTAGGCGGCAGATACGGCATCAGATTTGCCGCAAATGTCGAGAAATGCTGACGTGAAAGCAGCCTTAGTTGGATTTTACATTAAAGATGTCAACAGCTGATAACACAGCAAAGGGATCTCATTGCTGAAAGTGATCAGTCAGAAGCAAAGATTTCTTAGACATTAGATCTAGTGTGGAACACCGTGAAGACGCCATCAGAGTGACATCACCTAGAACTGGACGCCTCTCAAAAATTGAGGGCAAGAAAATTGATCCGAGAGTAACATTAAAGGAGCTGCAGGAATTTCTGGCCAGTCCTGAATGTGACAATAATCACTCGTGTTCTGTATATATCCAGTCTGTGGGATACAGGAACAAGACAGACTAAGGAAAATATCCAAGTCCGGCTGTGTTTCACCAAAATCTCCATCATAGAAGTGAAAAATAAATTATGTCTGATGAGACCGAGGGGTGAACTTTTTGGCCATAATTCCAAAAGGTGCAAGAAGATCCCCCTCCCAATAGTGAGGCATGCTGGGGGAGGCATTGTGCTCAGTGGTTGATTTTCAGAACTGGGGCGTGAAGTCAGGGTGGAGTCAAATTTGCAACAAAACCTTCCGACCTCGGCTAAACAGATGAAGATGAAGGTCACCTATTAGCACGACGACCCTCAAATAAACAAACCAACAGCTTCACCAGATTGCGGGGTTTGGAGGACCGGAAGGGGGGCGAGGAGGACCGGAAAGGGGGATGAAGGAGGACCGGAAAGGGGGGGGGGGGAAGGAGGACCGGAAGGGGGGGAAAGGATCGGAAGGGGGAGGAGGATCGGAAGGAGTGGGGGATCGGAAGGGGAGGGGGCGGAGAATCAGAAGGAGGGGGAGGGGGGTCGGAAGGGGGCGGATCAGGGAGTAACGGGGAAGGAAAAGATCAGGGAATAGATGGGGAAGGGACGGATCAGGGGGCTGTGGGGAAGGGAAGGAATCGATGGACAGAGCCCACTTCTTACCTTCCAGCTCCGGTCATTCACCACTTCTTCCACATTCAGCTCTGACTGCAGCAATTTCAACTATAAAGGGGAAAATAAAAAACAAAGATGAGGGGTCAAAGGTCAGCAATTCCAGATAACAGCGAGTAATAGAATGCTGCAGTGCATTGTGGGAGATGTGGGTTAGTGATTGGGGAGAGCTGGATGACTTGCTCAGCACCTATAACACTGCAGCCGTGTGCTAGTAATGGAGGAGACACCCGGCCACAATAGTCGAGGTCATGGACCAGCTCTGATCCTGCCTGTTTAACCTGTTACATGCCGCGGGAATAAAGCAGCTATGTGGTCCGATAGATCAGAGGCTCCCGGGGAGGAGGACACAGGTGGTCGTGGCTCCCGGGGATGCGCTGTGTGAAGTAATAGGCGTCAGCGGGCAAACATCACTGAATCCTGCCTGTGAACGGGGGACAACCAAGAACGGCACAAAGTGGCAGAAACGTCCCAGAAAACAAACGTTGCCGCCCCAGGATACACAAGAGGGGAGATCAGAGTAATAGCCTCACACAGGGCCCATGTCTGGACCTCCTAGGTGCACCGCCGCCCCCTGGGGTGAGGCTGCAGGGCGACAGGAAGAGGTAAAAGACCCCAATACTGCGGCCGCCTGATACTTGAGTTATGACCAACTCCTCCTCGATGATCCATCTAGTCTGTCCCAGAAGCCTCCATGAGGATAACAGACACCTCCCTGCCTGGATCCACCTTAAAGGGGGTGTCTATGTAATAAGATAAGTCACCAATAAAAGATCTGTGGGGTCACAGTCCCGACAATCTACTGTTATTATATCACCATCTAGTGGCTGATCCCAGGTACTGCAGCTCACATCACAATCTAATAGCAGCTGATCAGCAGCACAGAGAGAAGCCAAAGCACAGCGTGAAGCTGATCAGTGGGGGGCTCGGACCCCAACTAATCTAACATTAGTGATTTTGACCTTTCATTATAATGGTCTCTGTGCTGCCCACCCTGGTGACATTTGTAGTAGAGGGAGATGTGAGCGGATCAGGACTGACCCTGTGTCACAGGACGGGGGCGCTCTCATACACTGATGACTCCCAGTCATGGCCATTCTTCCTGCAGATTCACTACACTGGAGTGAAGAGAGTGAAGCTGCATATGTGCGGCAGACACTGCACCATCGGCAGTGCTGCAATGATGGGGACCGCAATGCTCACCCGAAAAGTCTCATGCACCAAGTCCCCGACCACCCACCCAAAGTGACCCCGGAGCAGCGAGACTTCATCACAACGAAGGCTGCAGGTCATTCATAAGAGAAGCTGCCGCCAGAGCAGCGGGGAGCCATGTGCGGGGATGTGAGGGGGTGGCAATATTAAACCCCAGACAGAGAGTATTGCCAGGAAGATGATCATATATGTGATGTGTGCGGCCCTGGAAGTGGTTGAGGGCAGGAACCGTTTCCAAATCTCCCCAGTGTGTGATGGGGCCTCCTGAGATCGGCGGTGCCAGCGTCCCTCACCTTGGTCTGCTCTTTCCTCAGCTGTCTCATCACCACCAGGTTATCTGGGTTCCTTTTTCTCTCCTCCTGGAAACTATTCACAGTGCTGGACGTCTGAGAGATGCAGCTCTTTATGGCCTTGTCCCGGGAGCGGTGGGCGGCGAGGAGCTGGGGAGGAAACACACAGTGACCGGGCGGAGAACGTGAAGAGGAGACAGGAGCGGCGGAGGAAACACACAGTGACCGGGCGGAGAACGTGATGAGGTGACAGGAGCGGCGGAGGAAACACACAGTGACCGGGCGGAGAACCTGACGAGGAGACAGGAGCGGAGGAGGAAACACACAGTGACCGGGCAGAGAACATGATGAGGAGACAGGAGCGGAGGAGAAAACACACAGTGACCGGGCAGAGAACGTGACGAGGAGACAGGAGCGGCGGAGGAAACACACAGTGACCGGGCAGAGAACATGATGAGGAGACAGGAGCGGAGGAGAAAACACACAGTGACCGGGCAGAGAACGTGACGAGGAGACAGGAGCGGCGGAGGAAACACACAGTGACCGGGCAGAGAACATGATGAGGAGACAGGAGCGGCGGAGGAAACACACAGTGACCGGGCGGAGAACGTGACGAGGAGACAGGAGCAGAAGAGGAAACACACAGTGACCGGGCGGAGAATGTGATGAGGAGACAGGAGCGGAGGAGGAAACACACAGTGACCGGGCGGAGAACGTGACGAGGAGACAGGAGCAGAAGAGGAAACACACAGTGACCGGGCGGAGAATGTGATGAGGAGACAGGAGCGGAGGAGGAAACACACAGTGACCGGGCAGAGAACGTGATGAGGAGACAGGAGCGGAGGAGGAAACACACAGTGACCGGGCAGAGAACATGATGAGGAGACAGGAGCGGAGGAGGAAACACACAGTGACCGGGCGGAGAACGTGACGAGGAGACAGGAGCAGCGGAGGAAACACACAGTGACCGGGCAGAGAACGTGACGAGGAGACAGGAGCGGAGGAGGAAACACACAGTGACCGGGCGGAGAACGTGACGAGGAGACAGGAGCGGCGGAGGAAACACACAGTGACCGGGCGGAGAACGTGACGAGGAGACAGGAGCGGCGGAGGAAACACACAGTGACCGGGCGGAGAAACGTGACGAGGAGACAGGAGTGGAGGAGAAAACACACAGTGACCGGGCAGAGAACATGACGAGGAGACAGGAGCAGCGGAGGAAACACACAGTGACCGGGCGGAGAACGTGACGAGGAGACAGGAGCGGCGGAGGAAACACAAAGTGACCGGGCAGAGAACATGCCAAAGAGACAGGAGCGGCGGAGGAAACACACAGTGACCGGGCAGAGAACATGACGAGGAGACAGGAGCGGAGGAGAAAACACACAGTGACCGGGCAGAGAACGTGACGAGGAGACAGGAGCGGCGGAGGAAACACACAGTGACCGGGCAGAGAACATGATGAGGAGACAGGAGCGGAGGAGGAAACACACAGTGACCGGGCGGAGAACGTGACGAGGAGACAGGAGCAGAAGAGGAAACACACAGTGACCGGGCGGAGAATGTGATGAGGAGACAGGAGCGGAGGAGGAAACACACAGTGACCGGGCAGAGAACGTGACGAGGAGACAGGAGCGGAGGAGGAAACACACAGTGACCGGGCAGAGAACATGATGAGGAGACAGGAGCAGCGGAGGAAACACACAGTGACCCGGCAGAGAACGTGACGAGGAGACAGGAGCAGCGGAGGAAACACACAGTGACCGGGCAGAGAACGTGACGAGGAGACAGGAGCGGAGGAGGAAACACACAGTGACCGGGCAGAGAACATGATGAGGAGACAGGAGCGGAGGAGGAAACACACAGTGACCGGGCGGAGAACGTGACGAGGAGACAGGAGCAGCGGAGGAAACACACAGTGACCGGGCAGAGAACATGACGAGGAGACAGGAGCGGCGGAGGAAACACACAGTGACCGGGCAGAGAACACGACGAGGAGACAGGAGCGGAGGAAACACACAGTGACCGGGCAGAGAACATGATGAGGAGACAGGAGCGGAGGAGGAAACACACAGTGACCGGACGGAGAACGTGACGAGGAGACAGGAGCGGAGGAGGAAACACAGTGACCGGACGGAGAACGTGACGAGGAGACAGGAGCGGCGGAGGAAACACACAGTGACCGGGCGGAGAACCTGACGAGGAGACAGGAGCAGAGGAGGAAACACACAGTGACCGGGCGGAGAACCTGACGAGGAGACAGGAGCAGAAGAGGAAACACACAGTGACCGGGCAGAGAACATGCCAAAGAGACAGGAGCGGCGGAGGAAACACACAGTGACCGGGCAGAGAACGTGACGAGGAGACAGGAGCGGAGGAGGAAACACACAGTGACCGGGCGGAGAACGTGACGAGGAGACAGGAGCGGCGGAGGAAACACACAGTGACCGGGCGGAGAACGTGACGAGGAGACAGGAGCGGCGGAGGAAACACACAGTGACCGGGCGGAGAACCTGACGAGGAGACAGGAGCGGAGGAGGAAACACACAGTGACCGGGCGGAGAACCTGACGAGGAGACAGGAGCAGCGGAGGAAACACACAGTGACCGGGCGGAGAACGTGACGAGGAGACAGGAGCGGCGGAGGAAACACACAGTGACCGGGCGGAGAACCTGACGAGGAGACAGGAGCGGAGGAAACACACAGTGACCGGGCAGAGAACACGACGAGGAGACAGGAGCGGAGGAAACACACAGTGACCGGGCAGAGAACATGATGAGGAGACAGGAGCGGAGGAGGAAACACACAGTGACCGGACGGAGAACGTGACGAGGAGACAGGAGCAGCGGAGGAAACACACAGTGACCGGGCAGAGAACGTGACGAGGAGACAGGAGCGGAGGAGGAAACACACAGTGACCGGGCAGAGAACATGATGAGGAGACAGGAGCGGAGGAGGAAACGCACAGTGACCGGGCAGAGAACGTGACGAGGAGACAGGAGCGGAGGAGGAAACACACAGTGACCGGGCGGAGAATGTGATGAGGAGACAGGAGCGGAGGAGGAAACACACAGTGACCGGGCAGAGAACACGACGAGGAGACAGGAGCGGAGGAAACACACAGTGACCGGGCGGAGAACATGACGAGGAGACAGGAGCAGCGGAGGAAACACACAGTGACCGGGCAGAGAACATGACGAGGAGACAGGAGCGGCGGCGGCACTCACAGACTGGTACAGCTGCCGGCAGGTCTGACTGGCATCGATCTTTCCAGCGAATGACACGGTGGGGACGGTGGTGTTCAGCTCGTGGACGATCCGGTCGTCTATCGTCCTCATGACCCGGAGGATTTCCTGCAGAAACCAGAGACAACACAACATCAGCTCCAGTCACAGCCAGAGCTGCGCTCACCGTCCTGACGGCTCTCCATCACCAGCGCCCCCTGCTGGATCACTGCAAACACTAGATTGTGCCATACATATAAAGTGCCATCAGCTTTCCCATCATCCTCTGCTGTCAGCCACACACAGACTGATGTCAGACATGCTGAGATGCCTAATCCTGCAGCCCTGATGATAATGAAGAGCTCTCTGAGGTCGAGAGCCCCTACTCGCCCGGCTCTCTACAGAGGAGGGGGACCTACTCGCCCCGGCTCTCTACAGAGGAGGGGGACCTGCTCGCCCCGGCTCTCTACAGAGGAGGGGGACCTGCTCGCCCCGGCTCTCTACAGAGGAGGGGGACCTGCTCGCCCCGGCTCTCTACAGAGGAGGGGGACCTGCTCGCCCCGGCTCTCTACAGAGGAGGGGGACCTGCTCGCCCGGCTCTCTACAGAGGAGGGGGACCTGCTCGCCCCGGCTCTCTACAGAGGAGGGGGACCTGCTCGCCCCGGCTCTCTACAGAGGAGGGGGACCTGCTCGCCCCGGCTCTCTACAGAGGAGGGGGACCTGCTCGCCCCGGCTCTCTACAGAGGAGGGGGACCTGCTCGCCCCGGCTCTCTACAGAGGAGGGGGACCTGCTCGCCCCGGCTCTCTACAGAGGAGGGGGACCTGCTCGCCCCGGCTCTCTACAGAGGAGGGGGACCTGCTCGCCCCGGCTCTCTACAGAGGAGGGGCCCCTGCTCGCCCCGGCTCTCTACAGAGGAGGGGGACCTGCTCGCCCCGGCTCTCTACAGAGGAGGGGACCTGCTCGCCCCGGCTCTCTACAGAGGAGGGGGACCTGCTCGCCCCGGCTCTCTACAGAGGAGGGGGACCTACTCGCCCCGGCTCTCTACAGAGGAGGGGGACCTACTCGCCCCGGCTCTCTACAGAGGAGGGGGACCTACTCGCCCCGGCTCTCTACAGAGGAGGGGGACCTACCTCGCCCCGGCTCTCTACAGAGGAGGGGGACCTACTCGCCCCGGCTCTCTACAGAGGAGGGGGACCTACTCGCCCCGGCTCTCTACAGAGGAGGGGGACCTACTCGCCCCGGCTCTCTACAGAGGAGGGGGACCTACTCGCCCCGGCTCTCTACAGAGGAGGGGGACCTACTCGCCCCGGCTCTCTACAGAGGAGGGGGACCTACTCGCCCCGGCTCTCTACAGAGGAGGGGGACCTACTCGCCCCGGCTCTCTACAGAGGAGGGGGACCTACTCGCCCCGGCTCTCTACAGAGGAGGGGGACCTACTCGCCCCGGCTCTCTACAGAGGAGGGGGACCTACTCGCCCCGGCTCTCTACAGAGGAGGGGGACCTACTCGCCCCGGCTCTCTACAGAGGAGGGGGACCTACTCGCCCCGGCTCTCTACAGAGGAGGGGGACCTACTCGCCCCGGCTCTCTACAGAGGAGGGGGACCTACTCGCCCCGGCTCTCTACAGAGGAGGGGGACCTACTCGCCCCGGCTCTCTACAGAGGAGGGGACCTACTCGCCCCGGCTCTCTACAGAGGAGGGGGACCTACTCGCCCCGGCTCTCTACAGAGGAGGGGACCTACTCGCCCCGGCTCTCTACAGAGGAGGGGGACCTACTCGCCCCGGCTCTCTACAGAGGAGGGGGACCTACTCGCCCCGGCTCTCTACAGAGGAGGGGGACCTACTCGCCCCGGCTCTCTACAGAGGAGGGGGACCTACTCGCCCCGGCTCTCTACAGAGGAGGGGGACCTACTCGCCCCGGCTCTCTACAGAGGAGGGGACCTACTCGCCCCGGCTCTCTACAGAGGAGGGGACCTACTCGCCCCGGCTCTCTACAGAGGAGGGGGACCTACTCGCCCCGGCTCTCTACAGAGGAGGGGGACCTACTCGCCCCGGCTCTCTACAGAGGAGGGGGACCTACTCGCCCCGGCTCTCTACAGAGGAGGGGGACCTACTCGCCCCGGCTCTCTACAGAGGAGGGGGACCTACTCGCCCCGGCTCTCTACAGAGGAGGGGGACCTACTCGCCCCGGCTCTCTACAGAGGAGGGGGACCTACTCGCCCCGGCTCTCTGCAGAGGAGGGGGACCTACTCGCCCCGGCTCTCTGCAGAGGAGGGGACCTACTCGCCCCGGCTCTCTGCAGAGGAGGGGGACCTACTCGCCCCGGCTCTCTGCAGAGGAGGGGGACCTACTCGCCCCGGCTCTCTGCAGAGGAGGGGGACCTACTCGCCCCGGCTCTCTGCAGAGGAGGGGACCTACTCGCCCCGGCTCTCTGCAGAGGAGGGGGACCTACTCGCCCCGGCTCTCTGCAGAGGAGGGGACCTACTCGCCCCGGCTCTCTGCAGAGGAGGGGGACCTACTCGCCCCGGCTCTCTACAGAGGAGGGGGACCTACTCGCCCCGGCTCTCTACAGAGGAGGGGACCTACTCGCCCCGGCTCTCTACAGAGGAGGGGGACCTACTCGCCCCGGCTCTCTACAGAGGAGGGGGACCTACTCGCCCCGGCTCTCTACAGAGAAGGGGGACCTACTCGCCCCGGCTCCTCTACAGAGGAGGGCGCCCTACACGCCCGGCTCTTACAGGGGGGGAGGCCCTACACGGCCCAACTCTCTACAGGGGAGGCCCACACGGCTCGGCTCTACGAGGGTGGACCTGCACGGCCAGCTGTATACGAGGGGGGACCCGTATGGATTCTCCACAGCCTGGCTCTATATAAGGGGCCCCCGCAGTCAGGCTCTTTTACGAGGGGGGCCCCCGCAGTCAGGCTCTTTTACGAGGGGGGCCCCCGCAGTCAGGCTCTTTTACGAGGGGGGCCCCCGCAGTCAGGCTCTTTTACGAGGGGGGCCCCCGCAGTCAGGCTCTTTTACGAGGGGGGCCCCCGCAGTCAGGCTCTTTTAACGAGGGGGGCCCCCGCAGTCAGGCTCTTTTACGAGGGGGGCCCCCGCAGTCAGGCTCTTTACGAGGGGGGCCCCCGCAGTCAGGCTCTTTTACGAGGGGGGCCCCCGCAGTCAGGCTCTTTTACGAGGGGGGCCCCCGCAGTCAGGCTCTTTTACGAGGGGGCCCCGCAGTCAGGCTCTTTTACGAGGGGGGCCCCCGCAGTCAGGCTCTTTTACGAGGGGGGCCCCCGCAGTCAGGCTCTTTTAGATCAGCTAGGGGGGCCCCCGCAGTCAGGCTCTTTTACGAGGGGGGCCCCCGCAGTCAGGCTCTTTTACGAGGGGGGCCCCCGCAGTCAGGCTCTTTTACGAGGGGGGCCCCCGCAGTCAGGCTCTTTTACGAGGGGGGCCCCCGCAGTCAGCTCTTTTACGAGGGGGCCCCCGCAGTCAGGCTCTTTACGAGGGGGGCCCCGCATCAGCCTTTATACGAGGGGGGCCCCCGCAGCTCGGCTCTTTATGACAGGGGGGACCCCACAGCCCGTCGAGGCCACGCCCTCTTTATGAAGGGGACCCCACAGCCCTGATCTATATGAGGGGCCCCCACAGCCCGGCTCTTTATGAAGGGGGACCCCACAGCCCTGATCTATATGAGGGCCCCCACAGCCCGGCTCTTTATGAAGGGGGACCCCACAGCCCTACTAATGGCACAGCCCGGCTTTTATAGTGGCCCTGTCTTATGTGGAGGCCCACGAGGCTTATCTCTACCGATGGAGCCCCGATGTCACACACATCCTCCTCCTTTCAGCGTAACCGCTCCGCCGCCCTCCCCGCAGTCCCCGGGGCCCGGGCCCTCCTCTCCGGCTCTCACACTCCACACTCCCCGTAACGTCACACACAATCCTCACCTGAAACTCGGTGAAATCCTCGCAGCTCACCTCTCCACTGGGCGCCGCCATATTGGGACAGCAGGGGTCCTCCGCGTCCCCGACCTCTGACCTCCTCCTGAGGTGTCCATGCAGGCCGCCTGACCCCGCACACAGCGCCGCTCTGACGTCACTGCGTGGGATTACTACATGTTATCATACGACCTATGGAGCCGCCGGCGGTGACAATCTGCAGGTCACAAAATATGTCTCCAATAACGGCAGCGCCGCCGCCATTTTTCCTGTGATTTTCCGTAGGATCACTATGGTTTGGCTTCAAGAAAATGGCGGCTTCACTGAGGACATAGAATTTCACACGCTATAATCAATCCGATTGGTTACAACGCCACAATGCTCTCCTCTTATTGGTCAAATAATTGTTTATTCCGTTATCTCATTGGTCAATCACAGACAATGTGACCTTGTGAATAGACTTTTTCTGCGCGCCCTTGGCCATATTCCATTGGCTGTTGTGTTGTGGGCGGGGTCTGCGAGCAGTGACGTCAGACAGCGGTCCGGCATTGTGTTAATGTAAGGATGTTGCGAGCGGCGCTCGGGAGGAGCGGGATACGGCTATTGGCTGGTGAGTGGTCAGGTGACCGCGGAGCTGTGGAGGGGCCCGGGCTGTCACTCCTCCGCCGTCCTCTGGGGGCGCTGTGACTGCGACCCACATGACATCTAACTGCCCCTATACAGGGCTGCCACCAGGAACGTCAGGGCCCCTCACTGAGACGCCACACATCCTCCACCCCAGCATAACATACATATATATACATTATATACACACAGTAGAGACTGCTGTGGGCTGTATACACAATACAGACTGCAGTGTGCCATATATACAATAGGGACTGCTGCGGGCTGTATACAGAATAGAGACTGATGCGGGCTGTATACACAATAGAGACTGCTGCGGGCTGTATACACAATAGAGACTGATGTGGGCTGTATACACAATAGAGACTGCTGCGGGCTGTATACACAATAGAGACTGCTGCGGACTGTTCTCTATTGTGTATACTGTCCGCAGCAGTCTATTGTGTATTCTTTATTGTGTATACAGTCCGCAGCAGTCTCTACTGTGTATTCTCTATTGTGTATACAGCTCGCAGCAGTCTCTATTGACTCCTACACAATACAGACTGCTGCTGACAGTATACACAATAGAGAATACACAGAGACTGCTGTGGCCTGTATTCACAATAGAGAATACACAGAGACTGCTGCGGACTGTATACAAACAGGGAATACACAATAGAGACTGCTGTAGGCTGTATACATAATAGAGACTGCTGCAGGCTGTATGCCTAATATGTTCTGGCTGTATACTCAATAGAGATGGCTGCTGGCCATATGCACAATAGAGACACTAAATACAGTATATATAGACACACTAATATAGGGTGTAGTGTAGTCCTGTATATACAGTATAGTGCTGTGTAGAGACAGACACAGATAGACAGTACATCCATCATGCTCACCAGCAGCAGGTCTGATGTTTTTATATCCTGCTGTGTGTGATGACTTTCTGTCTGTACTGCACATGGCTGGCCATCGGATGTATGCGCAGTACAGACCTGGCTGAGCCTGACATCACTGAAGATGTCAGTCTCAGCCAGCCGGGCCCCCTCTGCTTTGGAGGCTGTGGGCTGCAGCGGTGATTGGCAGGAGAGGGGACCCGTTGAAGAGGTGAGAGGGCGGGGCCTGAAGAATGGAGTGGGGCCCAGGCATCATGTTAATGAAGCACAAGGTTATAACCTCGATGACTGGGCCCCTCACAGGAGTCAGAGCAGTCATGCCC
This sequence comes from Allobates femoralis, assembly GCA_033576535.1. Taxonomy (NCBI): domain Eukaryota; kingdom Metazoa; phylum Chordata; class Amphibia; order Anura; family Aromobatidae; genus Allobates; species Allobates femoralis. The sequence goes on from JARQOC010000002.1 coordinate 19,718,286, forward strand.
TGACATCAGCCCTGCCACTATATATGGTATATGGCAGGTCTTGTGGGGTGTTCCCTGTATACGGAGGGTCTTGTGGGGTGTTCCCTGTATACGGAGGGTCTTGTGGGGTGTTCCCTGTATACGGAGGGTCTTGTGGGGTGTTCCCTGTATACAGAGGCTCTTGTGGGGTGTTCCCTGTATACGGAGGGTCTTGTGGGGTGTTCCCAGTATATGGCAGGTCTTGTGGGGTGTTCCCTGTATACAGAGGCTCTTGTGGAGTGTTCCCTGTATACGGAGGGTCTTGTGGGGTGTTCCCTGTATACAGAGGCTCTTGTGGGGTGTTCCCTGTATACGGAGGGTCTTGTGGGGTGTTCCATGTATACGGAGGGTCTTGTGGGGTGTTCCCTGTATACGGAGGGTCTTGTGGGGTGTTCCCTGTATACGGAGGGTCTTGTGGGGAGTCCTGGTATACGGAGGGTCTTGTGGGGGTGTTCCCTGTATACGGAGGCTCTTGTGGGGTGTTCCCTGTATACGGAGGCTCTTGTGGGGTGTTCCCTGTATACGGAGGCTCTTGTGGGGTGTTCCCTGTATACGGGGGTCTTGTGGGGGTGTTCCCTGTATACGGAGGGTCTTGTGGGGGTGTTCCCTGTATACGGGGGTCTTGTGGGGGTGTTCCCTGTATACGGAGGGTCTTGTGGGGTGTTTCCTGTATACGGAGGATCTTGTGGGGTGTTCCTTGTATACGGAGGGTCTTGTGGGGTGTTCCCTGTATACGGAGGATCTTGTGGGGGTGTTCCCTGTATACGGAGGATCTTGTGGGGGTGTTCCCTGTATACGGAGGATCTTGTGGGGTGTTCTCTGTATACGGAGGGTCTTGTGGGGTGTTCCCTGTATACGGAGGGTCTTGTGGGTGTTCCCCGTATACGGAGGGTCTTTGGGGGTGTTCCCTGTATACGGAGGGTCTTGTGGGGAATCCTGGTATACGGAGGGTCTTTGGGGGTGTTCCCTGTATACGGAGGGTCTTGTGGGGTGTTCCCTGTATACGGAGGGTCTTGTGGGGGTGTTCCCTGTATACGGAGGGTCTTGTGGGGTGTTCCCTGTATACGGAGGGTCTTGTGGGGGTGTTCCCTGTATACGGAGGGTCTTGTGGGGTGTTCCCTGTATACGGAGGGTCTTGTGGGGGTGTTCCCTGTATACGGAGGGTCTTGTGGGGTGTTCCCTGTATACGGAGGGTCTTGTGGGATGTTCCCTGTATACGGAGGGTCTTGTGGGGGTGTTCCCTGTATACGGAGGGTCTTGTGGGGTGTTCCTTGTATACGGAGGGTCTTGTGGGGTGTTCCCTGTATACGGGGGATCTTGTGGGGTGTTCCTTGTATACGGAGGGTCTTGTGGTGTGTTCCCAGTATACGGAGGGTCTTGTGTGGTGTTCCTTGTATACGGAGGGTCTTGTGGGATGTTCCCTGTATACGGGGGGTCTTGTGGGGTGTTCCCTGTATACGGAGGGTCTTGTGGGTTGTTCCCTGTATACAGAGGGTCTTGTGGGGTATTCTCTGTATACGGAGGCTCTTGTGCGGTGTTCCCTGTATACGGAGGCTCTTGTGGGGTGTTCCCTGTATACGGAGGCTCTTGTGGGGTGTTCCCTGTATACGGAGGCTCTTGTGGGGTGTTCCCTGTATACGGAGGCTCTTGTGGGGTGTTCCCTGTATACGGAGGCTCTTGTGGGGTGTTCCCTGTATACGGAGGCTCTTGTGGGGTGTTCCCTGTATACGGGGGGTCTTGTGGGGTGTTCCCTGTATACGGAGGGTCTTGTGGGGGTGTTCCCTGTATACGGAGGGTCTTGTGGGGTGTTCCCTGTATACGGGGGGTCTTGTGGGGGTGTTCCCTGTATACGGGGGGTCTTGTGGGGGTGTTCCCTGTATACGGAGGGTCTTGTGGGGTGTTCCTTGTATACGGAGGGTCTTGTGGGGTGTTCCCTGTATACGGAGGATCTTGTGGGGGTGTTCCCTGTATACGGAGGATCTTGTGGGGGTGTTCCCTGTATACGGAGGATCTTGTGGGGGAGTCCTGGTATACGGAGGGTCTTGTGGGGGTGTTCCCTGTATACGGAGGGTCTTGTGGGGTGTTCCCTGTATACGGAGGGTCTTGTGGGGGTGTTCCCTGTATACGGGGGATCTTGTGGGGTGTTCCCTGTATACGGAGGGTCTTGTGGGGGTGTTCCCTGTATACGGGGGATCTTGTGGGGTGTTCCTTGTATACGGAGGGTCTTGTGGTGTGTTCCCAGTATACGGAGGGTCTTGTGTGGTGTTCCTTGTATACGGAGGGTCTTGTGGGGTGTTCCCTGTATACGGGGGTCTTGTGGGGTGTTCCCTGTATATGGAGGGTCTTGTGGGTTGTTCCCTGTATACGGAGGGTCTTGTGGGGTATTCTCTGTATACGGAGGCTCTTGTGGGGTGTTCCCTGTATACGGAGGCTCTTGTGGGTGTTCCCTGTATACGGAGGGTCTTGTGGGGTATTCTCTGTATACGGAGGCTCTTGTGGGGTGTTCCCTGTATACGGAGGCTCTTGTGGGTGTTCCCTGTATACGGAGGCTCTTGTGGGGTGTTCCCTGTATACGGAGGCTCTTGTGGGGGTGTTCCCTGTATACGGAGGCTCTTGTGGGGGGATCTCGATAGCATGCTGGGAGTTGTAGTCTGTATTCACAGGTGCAGGTGATGGGTTTCTTGCCTTTTTCCAGGCAGATCCGCGGTTCCCGTCCCTCAGCCCCTGGTGGCCAGGAGATGGCAGTGCAGCAAACCCGAGGGGGACAAGACCACAGAACAAGGTGAGTCCAGTGGCCCAAATGCAATCCTGAGCCCGCCCCTCCCCCATCATCCTCCTCCTTCTTCTTATTCTTCAGGTCAGTCCTTCAAAATCCCCGGACATAAACCCACCAACTTCGAGAAGAAGATTTTGGTCTGGGGAGGACGATTCAAGAGCGAGTCCGAGATCCCCGAGATTGTGTCGTAAGTGGCATCATCTGTGAGGAGGGTGAGGGTGGTGATCCTGTGGCCCCGCACCCCCGGGGGCCGCTCCTCCCAGTGTAATGACGGCTGTATGCTCTCACAGATATGAGACGGTGGATGCAGCCAAGAGCAAAGTGCGAGTCAAGATGTCTATTCTCATGATGCTGATGACCATCGGAGGCTGCATCATAATGGTCATATCCGGGAAACAGGTGAGGCACGTCTGTACTGATCCAGTATTATACTCCAGAGCTGCACTCACTATTCTGCTGGTGCAGTCACTGTGTACATACATTACATTACTGATCCTGAGTTACCTCCTGTATTATACTCCAGAGCTGCACTCACTATTCTGCTGGTGCAGTCACTGTGTACATACATTACATTACTGATCCTGAGTTACCTCCTGTATTATACTCCAGAGCAGCACTCACTATTCTGCTGGTGCAGTCACTGTGTACATACATTACATTACTGATCCTGAGTTACCTCCTGTATTATACTCCAGAGCTGCACTCACTATTCTGCTGGTGCAGTCACTGTGTACATACATTACATCACTGATCCACAGTTACCTCCTGTATTATACTCCAGAGCTGCACTCACTATTCTGCTGGTGCAGTCACTGTGTACATACATTACATTACTGATCCTGAGTTACCTTCTGTATTATACTCCAGAGCTGCACTCACTATTCTGCTGGTGGAGTCACTGTGTACATACATTACATTACTGATCCTGTACTGATCCTGAGTTACCTCCTGTATTATACTCCAGAGCTGCACTCACTATTCTGCTGGTGCAATCACTATGTACATACATTACATTACTGATCCTGAGTTACCTCCTGTATTATACTCCAGAGCTGCACTCACTATTCTGCTGGTGCAATCACTGTGTACATACATTACATTACTGATCCTGAGTTACCTCCTGTATTATAATCTAGAGCTGCACTCACTATTCTGCTGGTGCAGTCACTGTGTACATACATTACATTACTGATCCTGAGTTACCTTCTGTATTATACTCCAGAGCTGCACTCACTATTCTGCTGGTGGAGTCACTGTGTACATACATTACATTACTGATCCTGTACTGATCCTGAGTTACCTCCTGTATTATACTCCAGAGCTGCACTCACTATTCTGCTGGTGCAATCACTGTGTACATACATTACATTACTGATCCTGAGTTACCTCGTGTATTATACTCCAGAGCTGCACTCACTATTCTGCTGGTGCAATCACTGTGTACATACATTACATTACTGATCCTGAGTTACCTCCTGTATTATAATCTAGAGCTGCACTCACTATTCTGCTGGTGCAGTCACTGTGTACATACATTACATTACTGATCCTGAGTTACCTCCTGTATTATACTCCAGAGCTGCACTCACTATTCTGCTGGTGCAGTCACTGTGTACATACATTACATTACTGATCCTGAGTTACCTCCTGTATTATACTCCAGAGCTGCACTCACTATTCTGCTGGTGCAGTCACTGTGTACATACATTACATTACTGATCCTGAGTTACCCCCTGTATTATACTCCAGAGCTGCACTCACTATTCTGCTGGTGCAGTCACTGTGTACATACATTACATTACTGATCCTGAGTTACCTCCTGTATTATACTCCAGAGCTGCACTCACTATTCTGCTGGTGCAGTCACTGTGTACATACATTACATTACTGATCCTGAGTTACCTCCTGTATTATACTCCAGAGCTGCACTCACTATTCTGCTGGTGCAGTCACTGTGTACATACATTACATTACTGATCCTGAGTTACCTCCTGTATTATCCTCCAGAGCTGCACTCACTATTCTGCTGGTGCAGTCACCGTGTACATACATTACATCACTGATCCAGAGTTACCTCCTGTATTATACTCCAGAGCTGCACTCACTATTCTGCTGGTGCAGTCACTGTGTACATTACATTACTGATCCTGAGTTACCTCCTGTATTATACACCAGAGCTGCACTCACTATTCTGCTGGTGCAGTCACTGTGTACATACATTACATTACTGATCCTGAGTTACCTCCTGTATTATACTCCAGAGCTGCACTCACTATTCTGCTGGTGCAGTCACTGTGTACATACATTACATTACTGATCCTGAGTTACCTCCTGTATTATTCTCCAGAGCTGCACTCACTATTCTGGTGGTACAGTCACTGTGTACATACATTACATTACTGATCCTGAGTTACCTCCTGTATTATACTCCAGAGCTGCACTCACTATTCTGCTGGTGCAGTCACTGTGTACATACATTACATTACTGATCCTGAGTTACCTCCTGTATTATACTCCAGAGCTGCACTCACTATTCTGCTGGTACAGTCACTGTGTACATACATTACATTACTGATCCTGAGTTACCTCCTGTATTATACTCCAGAGCTGCACTCACTATTCTGCTGGTGCAGTCACTGTGTACATACATTACATTACTGATCCTGAGTTACCTCCTGTATTATACTCCAGAGCTGCACTCACTATTCTGCTGGTGCAGTCACTGTGTACATACATTACATTACTGATCCTGAGTTACCTCCTGTATTATACTCCAGAGCTGCACTCACTATTCTGCTGGTGCAGTCACTGTGTACATACATTACATTACTGATCCTGAGTTACCTCCTGTATTATACTCCAGAGCTGCACTCACTATTCTGCTGGTGCAGTCACTGTGTACAGACATTACTTGCTATGACATAGGGCTGGTGTATGGTCTCTCGGAGCTGCGCTCTGAGTTCTGCTCAGGTGAGTGCACTGTCCAGTCCCTCCCCTCCTGGCGCTGTACCCGCGGCCTCGCCCGTTGCTGTAGGTCGGGGAAGGTCGTGTATTCTTAGCTGAGGTTTTGGCTCCGGTCTGTAGTCAGGAAGCTGCTCCTCTATCAGAGTCTCTGCAGATATTCAGGGGGAGGAGGCGGCTCTGGTATCTCAGTTATTCCTTTTGTTGTGGATTTGTCCTCTGGATGTCTCGGGGGTCCCTGTTTGTTAGAGACCCCTGTTTATCAGCATTGGAGGCCCCCAGTGATCATGGTGCGAGCCTGCTATAAAGCTGTAAGCTCCCTGCAGCGCCTGCACTGGGGAAGAGAGGAATTGCACAGCTCTTAGTAGATTCAATGTGCCTTTACTTCACAGTCCTGTGGGGTCCTCCAAGGCGGGAGCACAGCCCTTTGGGGTCCTCTAGGGTGAGAGCGTGCGGCCCTGTGGGGTCCTCCAGGGTGAGGGCGCGCGGCCCTGTGGGGTCCTCCAGGGTGAGGGGCGCGCGGCCCTGTGGGGTCTTCCAGGGTGAGGGCGCTCGGTCCTGTGGGGTCCTCTAGGGCGCGAGCACGGCCCTGCTTAGTTGTCTAGGTTGGAAGATTGACCCTGTGGGGTCCTTCAGGGTGGGAATTTCCATTGTTCTGTATTATATGTATGGACATAGCTGGGCCTTGTAGTCCTCTGAGTCCTATTTTTTTCCTATGCCCCAGTGCAGATATGCAGGCAAGCTGCGTCCTCATACGACCCCGGACACTTATCATTCCCTGTGTCCTGCTGTCATTTATGCCAGCGCCTGTGAGAACGTCCTGACCCCGAGCAGAGAGTGGTGTATGTGTGTGCGGAGGGATGGAGCATTGTGGGGGTGTGGGTAGCGATGTGTGCGTGTGGGGGGGGGAGCAGTGTGTGTGTGTGAGGGGGAAGGAGAGCGGTGTGTATGTGTGAGGGGGGGAGAGCGGTGTGTGTGTGTGTGTGAGGGGGGGGAGATCATTGTGTGTGTGTGTGTGTGTGGTGGAAGAGTGGTGTGTGTGTGTGTGTATAGAGCGTGTATGTGGGGGGGGAGAGACGCGTGTGTGTGTGGGGGCAGTGTGTGTGTGGGGGGGGGGGGGAGTGTGTGTGTGGGGGGGCAGTGTGTGTGTGGGGGGGGGGCAGTGTGTGTGTGTGTGGGGGGGCAGTGTGTGTGTGTGGGGGGGGGGGGGGGGCAGTGTGTGTGTGGGGGGGGGGCAGTGTGTGTGTGTGGGGGGGCAGTGTGTGTGTGTGGGGGGGCAGTGTGTGTGTGTGTGTGGGGGGGGCAGTGTGTGTGTGTGTGTGGGGGGGCAGTGTGTGTGTGTGTGTGGGGGGGCAGTGTGTGTGTGGGGGGGGCAGTGTGTGTGTGGGGGGGGCAGTGTGTGTGTGGGGGGGGGCAGTGTGTGTGTGGGGGGGGGGGGGCAGTGTGTGTGTGTGTGTGGGGGGGGGGCAGTGTGTGTGTGTGGGGGGGGGGCAGTGTGTGTGTGTGTGTGTGTGTGGGGGGGGGGGGCAGTGTGTGTGTGTGTGGGGGGCAGTGTGTGTGTGTGTGGGGGGGGGGGGGCAGTGTGTGTGTGTGGGGGGGGGGCAGTGTGTGTGTGTGTGTGTGTGTGTGTGTGTGGTGTGGGGGGCAGTGTGTGTGTGTGTGTGGGGGGGGGGCAGTGTGTGTGTGTGGGGGGGGCAGTGTGTGTGTGTGTGGGGGGGCAGTGTGTGTGTGTGTGTGTGTGTGTGTGTGTGTGTGTGGGCAGGTGTGTGTGTGTGTGTGTGTTGTGGGGGGGGGGGGGGGCAGTGTGTGTGTGTGTGTGTGGGGCAGTGTGTGTGTGTGTAGAGCGGCGTGCATGTGGGGGGGGAGGCGGCGTGTGTGTGTGTGGGGGGGGGGCAGTGTGTGTGTGTGGGGGGGGCAGTGTGTGTGTTTGTGGGGGGGGGGCAGTGTGTGTGTGTGGGGGGGGGGCAGTGTGTGTGTGTGTGTGTGTGTGTGGGGGGCAGTGTGTGTGTGTGTGTGTGTGTGTGTGTGTGTGTGTGTGGGGGAGCAGTTTGGGGGGGGAAGAGTGGTGTGTGTGTGTGTGGGAGAGCTAAAGAGCGGTGTGAGCGTGTGGCGTGATGGAGTGTTGTGGGGGGGAGCGGTGTGTGTGTGTGTAGAGGGAGAGCTGTATGTGTGTGGGGAGTGGTGTGTGTGTGTGGGGGGGGGCAGTGTGTGTGTGTGTGTGTGTGTGTGGAGAGCGGTGTGTATGTGGGGGGGGGGGAGAGCAGTGTGTGGGGGGGGGGGGGCAGTGTGTGTGTGTGTGTGTGTGTGTGTGTGGGGAGAGCAGTGTGTGTGTGTGTGGAAGAGAGCGGTGTGGGGGGGTGAAGAGTGGTGTGTGTGTGTGTGTGTGGGAAGAGCGGTGTGTGTGTGTGGGGGAGAGCTAAAGAGCGGTGTGAGTGTGTGGGGGGGAGAGCGGTGTGTGTGTGGAGTGGTGTGTGTGTGTGTGTGTGTGTGTGTGTGTGGGAGTGGTGTCACGTTAGACTCCGTACTCGCTCTTTGTATGTATAATTCCCAAACACTAGAAGCCTGCATTCTGTATATCCGTATTGTCGAGTTTTATGATTTTATGTAAAATTAAAAAAACAAACAGCAAATCTATACACAGCGGGTGAGAGAAGTATTGAACAAGTCGTAATCAATTTTCTACGTAAATCTATTTATAAAGCTGCTATTGACATGAATTTCTCACCAGATGTCGGTAACAACCCATCCAATCCACACAGGCAAAGAAATCACGATAGATGTCCATAATTTATGTGTAATAATGAGATGTGACACTGGGAAAGTATTGAACACGCTACTGATATTTAATCCTTGGTTCTTCGTCCATTGTTGGTGATGAAGCTCCAGACGCCACCTGTATGGAGACTCTAGTCCTTACTTTGCTCAGGGGGATTTTGGGCCATTCTTCCACACAAACACTCTTCGCTTCCTGCAGATCCTGTGGATCCTTCTATGATCTCGGAGCTTTAGATCCTCCCAGGCATTTTCTATTGGATTCCGCTCCGGTGATTGGCCATTCTAGATTTATTTTCTTCCTTAGCTGTGTGTTTGGGGTCATTTTTGGGGTCTATTGAAATATACATACCGGAGGGTGCATACCGGAGGGTGCATACGGAGCGTGCATACGGAGCGTGCATACCGGAGCGTGCATACCGGAGGTGCATACCGGAGCGTGCATACCGGAGGGTGCACACAGGAGCGTGCATACAGGAGGGTGCATGCATTACTTACTGTTTTCTGTGATACAGTTGTACCTGCTAATTCCAGGTCTTTCTGTCGCTCTCCAGGATGGTTCTCGGCTCTTGGACATTTCTTTTCGCTCCTCTGTGTGACTGCTTGTGGCCGCTTTATGGTGATATGATGTTCTTTCCACTCCCGGATTATGGCCCTAACATCGCTCACTGGAGCCTTCAGTTGATAAGAAATTATACTGTAATCAATGCTATCAGGAATAAGGTTGTGAAGGTCTTCGGACAGCTCAATGGTTTTACACCTCGTTAGATGTTTCTTGTCTGGCACCTTGGTTTTGAGAACCTTTTTATCAGCCACAGTATTAAGTTGTTAAAGTCTTGAGACGGCTCACTGGTTTCACCCATCATGAGATGTTTCTTGTGTGGCTCCTTATTAGTGATATTACTTCTCAATACGTGGCAGGATTGATTTCTAATTACTGATATATTTCATCTGATGTCAGGACTTTCTGCGCCTCTCTCTTTGTGTGTTCAATACTTTTCCCCCTGTGTCATTTCTCATTATTACACATAATTTATAGCCTTCCGTCTCTTTCTCTCTTTTTCTCAGGCCGCCCGGCAGCAGGAGTCATTGGCCAAGATCAACCTGGAGAAGAAGGCGCGTCTCAAGAGCGAAGCTGAGAAGTAGCCGCAGCACAGAGTGTTATGAGCACACGCAGGACCTCACCCGACATTTAGGATTAGCCGTAGTGACGTCGGTGCCCCATGTGTGATAGTGATCGTCAGCTGCTGGGATCAGGGCCCTCGCCCTCCGTGATGGGGGGTCCGGTACACTGCGGGGGATGGGAGGGGGTCCGCAACACATCTTATAAGCTCCATGTTATTATCATACAGTCAGGAAACTGAGATATAGGCTGCTGTATGGAAGGCCTGCAGATGCTGTAAAGACAGGATAAGGAGCAGCATACAGCAACCTAAAGCTCAGCTTCCTGGACTCCCATCCATATAATGGCAGGATGGAAGAGGAATACATGTGCCTCTAAGAGGCTTATTCTAATGTTACATTGGTCCCTGGTATCATTTCACCAGTCCTAGATATTATTTTGTTGGTCCTTAGTTTCATTTCACAGGTCTTTGTGCACAATAAAATAATTGATCACCTAGTGCGGCAGTGAGAGAATTTGTGAAGGGAAGGGGGGGCTCAGTGTTATACAGGAGGGGGGGCTCAGTGTATACAGGACATCCCTTTAATAAAGTGCCTTTTAATGGAGCGCTCCACTATTAAAGCGAAGACAAGATCATGGCAGTCACCACTAGAGGGAGCTCACTACATACAGATTTATACAGCACGACTAGAGGGAGCTCACTACATACAGATTTATACAGACACCACTAGAGGGAGCTCACTACATACAGATTTATACAGCCTCCACTAGAGGGAGCTCACTGCATTACAGATTTATACAGCCACCATTAGAGGGAGCTCACTACATACAGATTTATACAGCCTCCACTAGAGGGAGCTCACTGCATACAGATTTATACAATTACCACTAGAGGGAGCTCACTACATACAGATTTATACAGACACCACTAGAGGGAGCTCACTACATACAGATTTATACAGTCACCACTAGAGGGAGCTCACTACATACAGATTTATACAGACACCACTAGAGGGAGCTCACTACATACAGATTTATACAGTCACCACTAGAGGGAGCTCACTACATACAGATTTATACAGCACCACTAGAGGGAGCTCACTACATACAGATTTATACAGCCACCACTAGAGGTATAGTAACAACCCCTAGGCAGCAGGGCTGTGGAGTTGGAGTCGTGTAGTCGGAGCCCATTTTACCGGAGTCAGAGTTAGTCAGTAGAAACTGGACCGACTCCGATTCCTAAAATATATAATACATTAAGTACAGTAGTTCAATGCAGAATGTGCTGAATATTATTATGTTCTATCTAAATATCTTAGAGGACCTGTCACCCCCTCTGGTGCTATGCTAACTGATAGCATGTCTGCTGCATTCAGAGAAGGGGTCCCCTGTGTCTCCAGCCCACTTGTAAGCTGTAAAAAGACTTAATAAAGTGGACAGATAAGGCTGCTTTCACGTTGCGATTTTTTCCCTGTCTGTGGGGATCCTTTTTGCAGGACCCCATAGTCAGGAAAGGACAGGATCACATGTGCCTCCTGGTGCTATTTCTGTGTCTGTGAGCATATATATTTTGTATTTTTAACCCTTGCTTTTAGTTAATTTCACTTCCGCAATGTATTTATATAGTGTATATATACATAGCGGAAGTGAAATTAGAAGGTAAAGAGCAGTTGTAGTGTTGAGCATGCTCCGTACACTAAAATCAGGTCCGGAAAACGATCCTGTGTATTCTCAGCCCCGCGCTCCATAGGCCACCATGTTATTTGCCGCGGATCAGGTTGGATCTGATTCGGTCTGCTGTGCCCACAATGGGAGCAGTCTCCGATTTTGGGTACAGCAAAAAATCGGACACAATTTGATCCTACACAAATAGGATGGCAATAAGGCCAAATCCGATACGTTGCCCATAGGGAGCAAATCGGATCTGTGGCTGTCCATTTTACAATGGATTCCAAAAAATAGAATTATTCTTACCATTAATTCGGTTTCTAGGGCCCTTCCACGACAGCATAGGAGGTCGCTTCTCCACGCCCTATTAGGGACAGGAAGCACAAGAGAGGTTAAAAGGACCCTCCCACCTCCCATTAGCCAGTGTCTTACAAAGAACCATAGCATGACCAAAGCAAGACAGAGCATTCCATGAAAACCAAGGAAATAAAGGGAGGGAATTAGGTGCTGTCGTGGAAGGGCCCTAGAAACCGAATTAACGGTAAGAATAATTCTATTTTCTCCAGGCCCCTTCCACGACAGCATAGGAGGAATGCCCACGAATACAAACCTAGGGCGGGACCACAGCATGCAGGACTTTCCTGCAAAAAGCCAAATCCCTGGTAGAACCTAGGTCCAAACGATAATGTTTAGTGAACGTATGCAGGGAGGACCATGTAGCAGCAGTGCAGATCTGCTCAGGAGAAGCCCCGGAGACCGAGGTAGCCCTGGTGGAGTGGGCCGTAAATCCAGAAGGCATCGGCAGATGTTGAGACAAGTAGGATGCAGCAATGGCCAGTTTAATCCAGCCTGCAATGGTGCACTTCGCCACCTTCCTGCCCTTATTGGGACCAAAGGGCTGGACAAAAAGGTTGTGATCAACCCGCCAGGGCGCCGTGACCTCCAGGTAACGAAGCACGATCCTGCGAACATCCAAAGAGTGGAACTCCTCCTCTTTAGGAGAACGAGGAGACTGACAAAAAGAGGGCAGGACAATGGACTGGGAGCGGTGAAAATCCGAGACCACCTTGGGGAGAAAAGAAGGGTCCAGCTGAAGGACGATGCAGTCATCACGGACCATCAAATATGGCTCCCTAATGGACAGAGCCTGGAGTTCTCCCACCCGGCGGGCGGTCGTAATAGCCACCAGAAAAGCCGCCTTATGAGACAGCAGACGAAGATCACAGGACGACAACGGTTCATAGGGGGAACGGGACAAGCCAGTCAAGACCACATTGAGATCCCAGGCGGGAGCAAGGACCTTAATCCGTGGACGAATCCTAGAGGCGGACACCATGAACCGGCGAATCCAGCGATGGGCGGCCAAATCCGCATCAAAAACGGAGCCGAGAGCGGAAACCTGGACCTTCAACGTGCTAGGCCGAAGTCCAAGGTCCAACCCTGCCTGGAGGAAATCCAAAATTTGAGAGACATTAGGATGGAGGGGATCCGGAGGGTGAGAACCACACCAGGAGGAGAATCTCTTCCAGATCTTATTGTAGATAGCATTGGTGACTGGTTTACGTTTCTGTTGGAAGGTCACCACCACCTTGGCAGACAAGCCCTGTGACTTCAACACACGGGCCTCAGAAGCCAAGCAGCTAAGCTGAGCCTCCGGGGATCCGGATGAAACAGAGGACCCTGCGACAGTAGACTGGGATCCGCTCCCAGAATCACAGGACCGTCGACCCGAAGAGACATAAATTGTACCAGCTCCTTCTCGGCCATAACGGAGCCACCAGGATCGTTGGAACCCCGTCCGTTCTGACCTTCCGCAAGGCCTTTGCCAGGAGGGGAATCGGAGGGAAGGCATACGCCAGATGGAAGTCCCAAGGCCGTGAAAAGGCATCTACCCCCACAGCGTCATCCTGAGGATCCAGGGAGAAATATGTTGTGACCTTGCGATTGGTGCTGGAGGCGAAGAGGTCGACATCCGGAGCACCCCATCGGGCCACCAGGGAGCAGAAAACGGCCTGATCCAGACTCCATTCGCCCGGATGAAGGTCTGTGCGGCTGAGAAAGTCTGCCTGAATGTTCAAGGACCCTTTCAGGTGGACCGCGGAAAAAGACAGGAGGCACCGTTGCGCCCAGGAAAATATTCGAGAGGACACTGACCCCAGAGCCCTGGATCGAGTCCCTCCCTGATGACGAAGGTGAGCCACTGTGGAGACGTTGTCCGAATATACCATAACGTGGGAACCCTGTACCAGATGGGCTGCGGCCAGGAGGGCTTCCTCCACAGCCCGCACCTCCCTGTAATGGGAAGAGCGAGCCCTGATCAACTGGGGCCATAACCCTTGAAACGGGGTGCAGGCAGCGACAGCCCCCCACCCCCTCTGGCTGGCGTCCGTAGTGAGAGTGACAACCGGGGACTGATCCCAGGCCACCCCCCTCTGCAAGTTCCGGGAATCCAACCACCAGCGGAGGGACGAGGAGGCAAGACTTGAAAGACGAAACCGCCTGTTGAGGGACGAAGGCTTGAAGCGAGCGGGAGTGAGCTTGAGCCCACATGACCGAGGGGATGCATGAGGTCATGGACCTCAGCACCGATATTGTCGTCCGCAGCGTGGGAGCGGAAACCTTGGCCTGCAGCAGCAACCGGTGGTCCTCCGGGAGAAAGGAAGCCTGAGCGTCTGAGTCCAACAGGACCCGAGGAACCTAATTTTGGTCGACGCCTGGAGATGGGACTTCTGAAGATTGGGGATCCAGCCCAATGACTTCAGGACCCTGAGGGACTCTTCCACGCCCCACTGGAGGGTCATCACGGAAGGAGCGACTAGAAGAAAGTCGTCCAGATACGGCACCAGACAAATGCCCCGACCCCTCAGGAATGCCACCACCTCCGCCATAACCTTCAAGAAGACCCTGGGAGCTGAGGAGATGCCGAAGGGAAGGACATTGAATTGAAAATGGAGAATCTCCCTGTTGCGCATAATCGCAAACCTGAGGAACCGACGGTGGCGAGGATGAATAGGAACATGGAAGTACGCATCCCGCAGATCGATGGTAGCCATCTGGTGATGACAGTTGATTAATGGAATCGCCGATCTGACAGACTCCATTTTGAAACGCCGGTAACTGACATGCCGGTTGAGGCGTTTCAGGTTGATGATCACCCGAAAATCGACTGATGGCTTTTTGACTGGAAAGAGACGGGAGTAGTGACCCAATCCTATGTCCGAAACCGGAACGGGGGAGACCACGTTGGCAAGCAGCATTTCCTGCACTTTGGAGTACAGGACTTCCTGAGCCGCCCTGGAAGGCAGCGCAGTGACCCGAAGACCCGGGGGGGGTTCTGACACAAACTCGATGAGGAGACCCCTGGAGATGATGTTCAACACCCACTGGGAAGTGGTGACCTCTCTCCACTGCGGGAGGAAGGCCGCCAGGCGACCCCCCACCGGGATCGCGTCACTGCCTATCGGAGGGCTGGGGCTTATGGGAGGGGACAAGGATATTCTTCCCTCTCCCTTTCTGGTAACTCCAGCGACCCGTCTTGCCCTTGCCTTTGGGCTGGGAGGCCTGAGGCACCGAGGAACGAAAGGGCCGCTGGCGGACGGGCTTCTGCTCTGGGAGGGCCTTGCGGTCAGTCGCTTTTTCCAAAATCTCCTCCAAGGTAGGACCAAACACCATCTCCAATTTTAACGGGAGGGAGCACAGCTTCAGTTTAGAAGTGGAATCCCCACTCCACAACTTTAACCACAAAGCCCGTCTAGCAGAGTTAGAGAGGACCGACGTCCTGGCTGCCAAACGGACCGAATCCGCAGAAGCATCTGCGAGAAAACAAGTCGCTTTCCGCAGCAACGGAAGAGACTCCAGGAGTTCCTCCCTAGGGGTACCCTGTGCAATATGAGCCTCCAGCTGGTCCATCCACTTAAGAAGTGATCTGGACACACACGTGGAGGCAATATCCGCCTGCATAGAGGCTGAGGACGCCTCCCAGGAGCGCCTCATAAAGCCCTCAATCTTCCGGTCTAACTGATCCTTGAGCTGGGATGTGTCTTCAAAGGGAAGCGCAGTCTTTTTGGCCACTCTGGCAACCTGCACATCCACTTTCGGCACATCCCATTGGATCTCGCAAGGCTCCAACGGAAAGCGGCGAGAGAGATCACTTTTGACTCTCCTCTCAGGGAAGTCCCATTCCTGGGAGATGAGCTCCAGGAGAGTAGAATGCACCGGAAACCCCGTCTGCTTAGCTGATCGGAGGCCCGCAAACATGTCATCCTGTACGGATGAGGGTGTAAGAACTTCCTCTAACCCCATAGTGCTCCGGACAGCCCCAATAAGATCCCCTAGGTCATCAGAGGGGAACAAAAATCTACGGAGATCCACCGGAGGAGCAGCAGCGGAGTCCTCGGGGCCCTCAGAGTCGGAGTCAGGGTTAGGGTTCGGGTCCTCCAAGTCTGGCGGGGTAGCCTGAAGCTTCCTTCTCTTAGGGGAGGGAGGTCCAGCAACGGAAGACACAGGTGAAAGAGAGGCCAGGGAAGCTTGAATCTCCTGCTTGACCATGGCCCTCAAGTCATCCACCAGGCTAGGGTGCTCAGCCCTAACCACTTTATTTTATTTTTTTAAATCAGATATTTTTTATTAGACATATTCATTTTGCAAACATCATAGAGACACCACATATATATATATTCCAAATTTTGACATACTTAAACCCACATCCCTGCTCCCCCCCACCCCTTTCCAATATCATATCAATAGCATCATTAACCAAAATCCGACTCAAATAACCATCCTAACCCTCCATAAACCCCCCCACTCCCTTTCCCCTTCCCCCCCCCCATTTTACAGACAGCAATAAACTCCCATTAACTATATACCGTTAAGGTCTAGTCATAGTTGAGCATATATCTGTAACAGAAACCTCTTGATACCGCAAACATCAAGGCACAGTTCAGCCAGAACACCCGCCCATCCCTCTTGATCCCACATCACCCAGGCCTGTACCTCCCCGTAGCCAAGCAGACCAAATCTTGTCGAATTCTCCGGGCCTATTCTTTTTTAAATATATACTTTCCTCTGTCCGTATAACGTATTCTACCTGCCGGATATACTCCGTCCTTGTGAGGGGCTCGGCCCTGATCCAACAACGAGCAATTAACTTCCGAGCCACATAAAGTAGTCTGGCAATCGCCACCTTCTGCGTATTCTGGACCTCAATCTCCTCCACATACCCAAGCACACACACCAGAGGAGATCTGGGCACCACACATTCATATCTACCTTCCATCAGACTCAACACTACCACCCAAAATGCTTGCAACCTCGGGCATTCCCACAACATATGTAAAATTCCAGCATCCTGATTCAAACACCTCGGGCACTCAGACGTGTCACGCACCCCAATCCTGTGCAGAAATGCAGGAGACCGGTATGCCCTATGTATAGTATACAACTGTGACAACCTGCCGGGCTCACTTAGAGATATTTTCGGGATATAACCCAATATAGTTTCTCAAACCTCATCATCCATGACCCCTATGTCCTCTTCCCATCTCCCTCTGGCCCATATAGGGTGTCCCAACAAAAATGTATGCAACAAATCCTTATATACGGTGGAAATGACTCCCCTCGTACTCCCCTCTCCACAAACATAGCTCAGCACTATATCGTTGCATATTGTAAGAGGGCCCCTCTTCAACTGTGCTCGGAAGGCATGTTGGATTCCAATGTACCGAAATTTATCTGATCCCAAGAGCCCAAACTCCTCCTGTAAAGATTCAAAAGGCTTCAAAACATTGTCTCTCACCAGTTGTGACACATAACATATCCCCTTCCGTCTCCAGTCCCATAGGTCACCCATTTTATCAAATTCCACCAAGTTGGCATTGTGCCATATGGGGGAGTAAATTGTGGGCCCCCTTACCCCTCTAAGTTTTTTAATTTTGCTCCAGACTCTGTGCACTAAATGTAATGTGGGAAATGTCTTGCCCAACTTTTGAAAAATCCCAGCCTCCAATCCCTGCACCAACGGAACTCTCTGCACCACTTGTTCAAGCATGGATTGCACCGAGTTCTGCTCTGCTCTCGCAACCCATCCACGGAAATGTTGGGATTAAGATGACAGGAAGTAGATCCAAGGGTTGGGAACTGCGAGCCCCCCTTCGTCCTTCGGCCTCTGCAGAATTTCAAATTTAATTCTGGGTTGCGCCCCCCCCCCCATACCAAGTCCCGAAAGATCGAACTAAGCCTCTGAAATATTTCCCACGGGAGCCACACTGGCGAATTATGGAGCACGTATAAGAGCTTAGGCATTAGTACCATTTTAGCTAAATTCGATCTACCCACCACCGAGAGGCGCAGCCTACACCACGTCCGAGCCTTGTCTTTTAACCTATGCATCAATGGCAGCAGATTCAATTTCACATATTCTGGGACCGGCAGAGTCACCATGATGCCCAAATACTTAAATTTATCAACCATCCGAAGCCCACTGGGGCCAGGCTGCACCACTACCTCTGATCCATCTCTGTCCACCATCATTAGGCTAGATTTATCCCAATTTATTTGCAATCCTGACATTTTACCAAATAAAGAGATAACCCCCACCGCCTGATCCAGCGTCTCACCGGGATCCTGCAAAAAAAAAGGAGCACATCGTCTGCATACATAGCGATTTTCTCCTCCACTCCCCCAAATCTAAAGCCCTTCACTGTCTCGTTCTCCCGAATGTGAGCAGCTAGTGGCTCAATTGCAATGGCAAACAACAAGGGAGAAAGAGGACACCCCTGACGCGTGCCCCTAGTAAGCCGAAACCTTTCAGATCTTTCTCCATTGACTCTAATTCTTGCAACCGGGGAGGAGTACAGCAACCGCACCCACGAAACAAACACCGGGCCAAAGCCCATCCTCTCCAGCACTGCCCAAAGATAGTCCCATTCCACGCTGTCGAACGCCTTGTGAGCGTCTAAAGACGCCACCACTCTTCTCCCAGCATTATCCGCTGGTAATTGAATATTGAGGAAAAGTTTTCTCAAGTTAATGGCAGTTGATTTATTAGGCATGAAGCCCGACTGATCCGGGTGGACCACACTAGTGATCACCCCCCTCAGTCTATTTGCCAATACTTTTGCTAACAATTTGGCATCCAGTGACAGCAATGAAATGGGCCTATAAGATTCCGGCCTCTGAGCATCTTTACCTTCCTTTGGCAGAACCACTATCGTTGCCTCCCTCATGGACTCCGGCAGAGCCCCCTCATCCAACGCACCAGTGAACACCTCCCCCAATCTCGGCAATAGGACCTCTTTCAATTGTTTAAAGACCTCCGCAGGCAGCCCATCTGCCCCAGGAGCCTTATCCCCCGCCATAGACGACAGAGCTTCCTCCAACTCCTCCACAGCCAGCGGACGGTCCTGCATCTCACTATCCTCTACACTCAGCACAGGCAGCCGCGCCTCCACCAGGAACTCCTCAATCTCACCACTAGTCACAGACAGCTTGGATGTGTATAGATCACTATAAAATCGTTTAAAAATCTGTACTATCTCTTTAGTGTCCGACTCCAACTCACCCCTTTCATTATACAAACTGTATATATAGGACGATTCTCTCTGGGCTGCTGTTATAACCGACAAAAGGTGACCGACTTTTTCACCATCCTCATAAAACGAAATCCTTTGAAATTCCTGCGCTCCCCTCAAACGGATCCCATCCACCTTCTCCTGTGCTATCCGCAAATTCCTCTGCGCCCCCGGGGTGGGCCGACTCACTGCCTCTTCTTCAGCCGCCCTCAACTCCTCCAGCGCCTCGTGGTCCTCCCTTCTAGACTCCGTCTTACAATGGGAAATACCTCTAATGAAAATCCCCCGCAGAAAGGCCTTCATTGAGTCCCACACTACACCTGCAGAGGCACTTCCGTCATTTATCTCAAAAAAAACTCTGAGATCACTCCCAGAATCCCTTGCATATCTAATGATTTCAACCATGCCGGCTGAATTTTCCAATCCCTCCCATGACATCCCCCACTTTGTCCGGTGGATATCACCACTTCAAGTGGCTTGTGGCCCGCGGCCACCCGCGGCTTGTATTCTACTGTCTTGATCCAAGAATACATTCCCCAATTCCCCAATGCCAGGTCTATTCTGGACATGGAACCATGCGATGAGGAGAAACAAGAGTAGCACCGAGCCTCTAAATTCCTCACCCTCCACAAATCTACCAAACCAACCTCTTTAATATATCGTGCAAATGTTGTATCCCCATCTCCCCCTCCTTCATTTTGGATGTGCCTGCTTCTGTCCAATCCTTTGTGTAATACGTTGTTCATATCTCCTATGACCAATATTGGGATCCCAGCCCTGCATCTAGTGAATTCCAGTATCTCCTGCAGCTTCGCATCAGAATATGGTGGTGGAAAATAGACCGCAATCAAACACATTAATCTACCATACACCCGGCACACAATATAAACATACTGCCCCTCCGTATCAATCCGCACCTCTATCTCCTCAAATGGCAATGACGCATGGACCAGGACCGAAACCCCCCTCGCATAGTTGGAGTAGGTAGCGTGATATGCCTTTCTGATCCACCTCCGTGCCAACACCCCGGTCCGCTCTTTAACTAAATGGCTCTCCAACAGGCATATCACTGACGGCTTGTATGACATAGCATGATGTAATACAGCAGCCCTTTTCGTCCTGTCTGCCAACCCTCTCACATTCCAGCTTACGATTCTAACTGAACCAGCCACTATATCTCAAAATATTTAAATGCCAATAATCTCGCCTCCCACCACTGCCTGAAAAACCCTCCCCCCCGTCCCCGCCCCAATACCCAAAATAACCCATTATCAATTTTTGCCCCATCCCTCCAACCTAACCCCCCTAGGTTAGTTTCCCTCAGTATGAGAGTGGGTAAAATCTCCTGACCCGACCCCCACTATACACCCCTCCGTTGTCCCAGCCCTGCGAGCTGATATAACACCTCAAATCACCTAGTGGTAACTATACCACTCTTACACCCACCATCCCCCCCCCCCCCCCCCCGCCATTAGCAAACATTTCAAAATTAACAAACTTAATTTACAGAAGCCGCAACCTCCTCCTCCCCCTCAAAAACAACCACCCTCCTTTCCGACCTTATTTATACAAGTGCTGCAATAAAATCACAAAAGGAAAAACTCAAAAATAACAGTCACAAACAAAAAAGAAAGGCAAAATGTGGATGTCTTAGGCCCCTTTCACATCAGCGTTTATTTGAAATCGCGGTCAGCCGCGGTTTTTTTCGCGGCCGCACCTGCCGCAAGCCCGCCTATACATTGTATGGGGCTTGCTGCAACTGTGCCGCAAGTGCAGCCGGTATGCGGTAATCGCGGCAGATGCGGTTTTTTCACCGCAACTGCTGCGATTTCAAATAAACGCTGATGTGAAAGGGCTCTTACAGTTGAATTAAGCCAGGGAACTATCTTAACCATATAACAATCCTGGCCTGACATGTGTCCCGACCTAGCAGAAAAAAAACAAGTGCCAACTACCGCCTTGTTCAACCGTCTCCACTAGCCCGCAGCTTTTTGTTGTTTCTTTCAAGCCAGTCCGTGGCCTCTCCCGGTGACAGGAAAAAGTGAACTTTGTCAAAGGCCTCAACTCTTAACTTTGCTGGGTATAACATGGAATACTTCAACCCCAGCTCTCTCATTTTCTTTTTAACTTCAACAAAAGTCATGCGCAGCTTCTGCACCGTAGGAGAGTAATCAGAGTACAAAGAAATGTGCTGGCCATCGATTGTCATATCTTCTACATATCTTGCTTTCCTCAATATAGTATCTCTGTCCCGATAGTTCAGGATTCTCGCCAGGATGGCACAGGGGCCTTTTCCCAAGGGCTGCGGTCTCATGGGCACTCTGTGGGCACGCTCCACAGCAAATGCAGCGGCACCAATTTTTCCAAGGAACCATTTTTCAACAAATTCAGTTGGGTTAGATCCCTCTGCCTTTTCCGGCACCCCGACAATTCTAATATTGTTCCGCCGGGAGCGGTTTTCCAGGTCATCGTTTTTTGCGGTGACCTCAGCCAATTGTGCAGCGTGCTGCCTCTGCAATTTCTGGATTTTGTCAATTATATCCTCCGTATTACCGACCCTTTTTTCCACCTCTCCTGTACGTGTGTCGGCCTTACGCATAGAAGTTTTAATATTCAATATATCAGTTTGCATCCCATGTACTTGTTGAGTTAGGGTTGTAAGAGCTTCCTTGCAAAAGCTCACAACTGCAAACACATCTCTGATAGTGGGCTCAGCAGCAATTGTGTCCTCATTCTCCTTCTCTCTCAAGGTACCTTTACACGCCGCGACGGCAGGCTGGATACATCCCGCTACAGGCTACAAATGTAGCTTGTAGCACCAATGTAGCCCGTCGTAGCGGCGTCTGAAGACGCGACGCTACAGCCGGCGACAGATACATCTGTTTATGGGCTCTGCTCGAAAACAGATGGCTATATCGCCGATGGTAGCGAGCTGTATCGGCGTGTAAAGAAGCAACGGAAGGGAACTCTGGACACCCGGGGCTGTAGCTGCAATGTAGCTAAGGCGTGACCTCGGCTCCATGTTAGCGCGCCCCATGTGCGATCATTGGTGGAAGCTGCTGCATGACGATTGGTAGTCGCTGCATAGGGAGGCATATTTAAGGAGCTGACGAGTCACACTACACAATCGCTCGAGCGTGCTGTATTACTCAGCCTCCTGCGATGCCTGCCCAATCAGGATGTTATTGCTTCGTCCTATCAGCGTACGGAAGTCTTGTAATCCACAATTGGAGCACGCCTATGTGCTGTCCCTGCTGCACCAGGTCCGCCCATAGTAGCTGGTTGTAGCGGTGTGTAAATGAGCAACAGCTGGCTACTTGAGACACCCGGCGATGTAGCTAGCTATAGATGTAGCGTGGCGTAGCGAACCTTGTGGCGGCGTGTAAAGAGGGTGCATTGACCGTTTGTAGCCGTTTGAGCGTGCTCGTGCACGTGAAGTAGCGGGATGTATCCAGCCTGCCGTGGCGGCGTGTAAAGGTACCATCATAGCTGTGCTGCAGCCACTGGCCCCCTTTAGAACAGTGTCACACTCCTTAGTATCCTGGGTCACCTCCAGCTCCTCTTCTGCCCCAGCCTCCATAACACTGTGTCCCTGCACACTTCTCTCCCCCTCCGCCACCCTGGCAAACCTGTCCAGCTTTGCTGCTGCTGCCATCCTCCTGGCACAGGCCGCATTTTCCCTGGCCGCGTCCTCCACCGCTATGGCGCCATCTTGGAGCTTCCCGCCCTCCATGGCGCCGGCGTCTCTCTGCCGCCTGCGGGTCATCACAGTGTTGCGCGCAGCTCCAGTGTCTCCCCGCAGTTCACGGGGCCTCAGGCACTCAGTGTTGGCGTTCCCCGGCTCCAGCACTGCGGCGGTCACAGCTCCTCAGCAAAGGTACCGGCGGGAGAGATCAGGGCCGCTTCCTGCTCACATCGCTGGCCAGGCCACGCCCCCTGCCCTAACCACTTTATCTGTGCAAGTCTGGCACAGCTTCTTATCCCATCCAGCAGGGAGCTTCTTACTGCAGACAGGGCATTTAATAGACTTCTTAGGGGCTGGCTTGTCCTGTAAAACATAAACACAGGACCAGGAGCCATCAGCCACAAAGCCTACCCCAGCAGGAAAGGACCCCCCCCCTGAACACCACACTTACTGGGGCAGGGGGACCACTGGGCTCCGCAGATGCGGGAGAAGACATGGTAACACAGCATACAGCAATTACCTTACCATGTGAGGACTTCAGGGCAGCCTTTAAGCTGGAAGGCCTGCCCCACCCAGCGGAAACGTGACCCCCGCCTCCCGCACCAGATCCAGGACAGGCCGCCATCGGAGACGTGCCCGCACGCTGCCCTGCAGGATCCCACCGCCGAAATCCGGAAGAGACGCGCTCCCAGCGGGGAGCGCGCACGCGACCGGAAGTTCCCGCCCTCACAGCGTCACTTCCGGTCACGGGGCAGCGCGCAGTGCGCGGGAAGCAGCCGGCGAGCTGCACAGAGTGAGGCCGCCGGCTGGGGGACGCCATAGCCCGCATCACCCCACCGGGATCCGGAGGACCAGGCGGAGGGCCCACAGCTCCAGCCATGGGACCAGCAGAGGAGGAACCGAGGCCCAACCAAAGCTGTCCCGCAGCACGATGGTAAGCTGTAGCTTGCCGGCCCCCTACAGCATAGGACAAACCTCTCCATGCCCCATGGTGACAGGAAAGACACTGGGGAATGGGAGGTGGGAGGGTCCTTTTAACCTCTCTTGTGCTTCCTGTCCCTAATAGGGCGTGGAGAGGGAACCTCCTATGCTGTCGTGGAAGGGGCCTGGAGAAAATTGCAATGTGAAAGCAGCCTAAGGAGTCCGGAGAGACTTACTCAGTAATGAGTCATCACTGCTCCCTGGTGTCCTCCCCGCCTCCAGGCCTCTCTGTGCAGCCTCCAGGCCTCTCTGTGCCGCCTCCAGCCCTCAGTGATGAGACATATAGGAGGCTGAACAAGAGAGGGCTGGAGGTGGGGAGGACACCAGGGAGCAGTGATGACTCATTACTGAGTCAGTCCCTCTGGACTCCTTATCTGTACATTTCTTTTTTAAAGCTTACAGGGGGAACTAGAGACATGGAGGACCCTTTCCCTGAGTGCAGCAGACACGCTGCATTCAGTTAGCATTATTATTTATTATTTTATTATTATTATTATTTATTTATATAGCGCCATTGGGTTCCATGGCGCTTTACATGAGGATGAGGGAGACAAGAACAAGTACACTAAATCTAGGCGATCAGGACGTACAGGTACAGGAGGGGCAGGGACCCTGTCCACGAGGGCTCACAGTCTATGAGGGGTGGGTAAGGATACAGTAGGATGGGGGAATGTCATGTATGGGGCGTTCGCCTGGGTCTCATGGCAGGTTGTAGGCTTGACGGAACAGGTGAGTCTTCAGGTGACACTTGAAGTTACTCAGGGTAGGAGAGTGTCTGACGTGTTCGGGTAGGGAGTTCCAGAGTAAGGCAGATGCCCGGGAGAAGTCCTGGACTCGGTTGTGTGAAGAGGTGATGAGGGGGGAGCAGAGGAGGAGTTCTTGGGAGGAGCGGAGGTTGCGTGAGGGTAGGTATCGGGAGACCAGGTCGGAGATGTATGGTGGGGCCAGGTTGTGTATGGCTTTGTAGGTCATGGTTAGTGTTTTGAATTGGGATCTCTTGGAGACGGGGAGCCAGTGAAGGGCTTGGCAGAGGGGGGAGACAGGGGAGTAGCGGGAGGACATATAGATGAGTCGGGCAGCGGAGTTGAGGATAGACTGGAGAGGTGTGAGGGAGTTAGCCGGGAGGCCATTGAGAAGGAGGTTGCAGTAGTCAAGGCGGGAGATGATAAGAGCATGGATGAGTGTTTTAGCGGTGTCGTGGGTGAGGAAGGAGCGGATCCGTGAGATGTTCTTGAGCTGGAGCCGGAGGGATGTGGTGAGGGCCTCGATGTGGGGTTTGAAGGATAGGGAGGAGTCAAGGATTACCCCGAGGCACTTGGCTTGGGGGACTGGGGAGAGGGCGCAGTCGTTGATGCAGATGGATAGGTTGGGAGGTGGGGTGGAATTTCTTGGGGGGAAGACTATGAATTCAGTTTTGTCCATGTTGAGTTTAAGGAAGCGAGCAGAGAAGAAGGATGAGATGGCGGAAAGGCATTGAGGGATTTTCGAGAGTAGGGAGGTGATGTCAGGGCCGGACAGGTAGATTTGGGTGTCATCGGCGTAGAGGTGGTACTGGAGGCCATGGGACTCGATGAGTTGCCCTAGGCCGAGAGTGTAAATGGAGAAAAGTAGGGGTCCCAGGACGGAACCTTGGGGGACTCCGACAGAAAGAGGGTAGGGTGAGGAGGAGGTGTGGGAGTGGGAGACGCTGAAGGTCCGGTCCGCTAGGTATGAGGAGATCCAGGAGAGGGCAAGGTGGGTGATGCCAAGGGATTCCAGGATCCGGAGAAGAAGGGAGTGGTCAACCGTGTCGAAGGCGGCAGACAGGTCAAGGAGTAGCAGGATGGAGTAGTGGTGTTTGTTCTTGGCGGTCAGTAGGTCGTTGGTGACTTTGGTCAGGGCTGTTTCGGTGGAATGGAGGGGTCGAAAGCCGGACTGTAGGCGGTCGAAGTGGGAGCACGAGGAGAGGTGAGAGGACAGTTCGGAGTGGACGTGTTGTTCAAGTAGCTTAGAGGCGAATGGGAGAAGAGATATGGGGCGATAGTTAGAGACAGAGGTAGGGTCAAGTGAGGGTTTTTTTAGGATGGGCGTGATTAGGGCGTGTTTGAAGGCCGAGGGGAAGGTACCAGTGCGAAGTGAAAGGTTAAAGAGGTGGGTGAGGGCTGGGATGAAAATGGAGGTGTGGTTGGGAATGAGGTGGGATGGGAGTGGGTCGTGGGCGCTGGTGGTGAGGTGTGATTTTGACAGGAGGGAGGAGAGTTGGTCTTCAGTTATGGGGGGGAAGTGGCTGATGGAGGAGGAGGGCAGTGTAGGTGGGAAGGGGAGTTGTGGGGATAGTGGACTGAAGCTGCTTCTGATCTTGTCGATCTTCTCCTTGAAGAAGGTCGCAAAGTCTTCAGCAGAGATGAGGGGAGAAGGGGGAGGAGCAGGTGGGCGAAGTAAGGAGTTGAAAGTTTTGAAGAGCTGTTTGGGGTTGCGGGACAGAGAGGTTATAAGGGATGAGAAGAACACTTGCTTGGCTGTAGCGAGTGCCGTCTTGAAGTCAGTGATGGATTGCTTGAACAGAGCAAAGTGCTCGGGGGTGTGAGACTTTTTCCATCTCCTCTCGGCGACTCTGGACGCCCGTCTCAGGTTTTTAGTGAGGGTGGTGTGCCAGGGTTGCCTGTTAATGCGTGGAGCATGGAGAGTGAGGGGGGCGGCTAGGTCGAGAGCGTTCATTATGGTGGTGTTGTATAGGGTGGTGGCAATGTCAATGTCATCAGCGCAGAGTAGGTCGGTGAGAGGGAGGAGTGATTCAGAGAATAAAGGAAGATCAAGATCTTTTAGGTTTCGGCGAGGGTGATCAAGTTTGCGGAGAGGGGGTAGTGTGGCAGGGGAGGAGAGGGCGGAGAAGGTCAAGAGATGGTGGTCGGACAGTGTGAGTACTGAGGTTGTGAGGTTAGAGAGGGAGCAAAGGCGGGTAAAGATTAGGTCAAGCGTGTGGCCTTGTTCGTGGGTGGGAGAGGAGGACCATTGGGAGAGCCCTAGGGAAGTGGTCAAGGAAAGAAGGTTGGAGGCGGCTGGGCGGGGAGTGCCAATGGGGATATTGAAGTCGCCCATGATGATGGAGGGGATGTCAGTGGAGAGGAAGTGAAGTAGCCAGGTGGTGAAGTGGTCAAGGAAGGAGGCGGTGGGTCCGGGGGGGCGGTAGATGATGGCTATTTGGAGGTTGCAGGGGAGAAGATTCGGACTGAGTGTGGCTTCGAAGGAGGGGACAGTGACGGATGGGGGCTGGGGGATGGGGCTGAAGGTGCAGGAGTTGGACAGCAGTATGCCGACTCCACCGCCGTGCTTGCCAGAGGGACGGGGGGTGTGGGACAGGCTGAGGCCGCCGTAGGATAGTGCGGCAGGGGAGGCCGTGTCGGAGGGGGTGAGCCAGGTCTCGGTGAGGCCAAGGAATGACAGTTTCCTGGAGATAAAGAGATCATGGATGTCGGGGAGTTTGTTGCACACTGAGCGGGCATTCCAGAGTGCGCCGGGTAGAGCGGTAGGTGGGGCATGGGTTGGGGGAATGGGTCTGATGTTGGTGGGGTTGCGAGAGCTAGTGGTCATGAGGTTGCGAGGGTTGGTGGTGGGTCGAGGGATGAAGGTTGTTGTGGGGATGTTGCGGGGGGGGCCAGGATTGGGGGAGATGTCACCGGCAAGGAGGAGGAGTAGGCCGAGGGTTAGCAGGTGGGAGCATGAGAGCTTGCGAGGCGGGCGTGCTTGTTTGGTGATTGAGGATTGAAAGTGAATGAAAAGGTCGGTAAAGTGGGTGAGGTGGTTCGGCAGGATGGAGGGTGAGAGCAGTATTTTGTTGCTGGGAGGGGGGATAAGTGGGGGTAGTAGGAAGTGGAGAAGGATGGGAGTGAGAGTGAGGAGTAGCGGGAACATTGCATACGGAGAACAGGGAGTGAGTGTGGCAGCAGGGGTCAGTCCGGGGTGGGATGCCACCAAGGTATGAGCTATAGTTCAGGGGAGATGTGGATGGGGATGAGATCTAGCAGTCCTGGACAGGATGGTGGAGCCGAGGACAAGGTGGTGCAGCCAGTATGGGGAGAAATAGTAGTCAAGAGGAGGTCAGATGGCTGGGGAGGGAGGGTGGACTGATGACTAGTTCCTTACTTGTGGAAGGGATTGAAGGAGTTAATATGAAGTGAAGTAGTAAGGGTGGTAGAGATTAGAAGGGAAACATTGTGGGGGATTTATATTTCTTTACCTGCCAGTCTCTTCCAGTCCATTTCTAGTCTATTTCTAAGTATTGTACTTAGAAAATGTACTTTGAAAGATGTAGTTTGGAAGATGCATAGCACCAGGGGGTTGACAGGTCCTCTTTAATTATTGTATCATAATAATGATGAAAGCCTGATGTTCACATTTTACTACAATAAATGTATCACTGAATCATGAGCCGTATATGAAGGAGTTGGTGGTCCTGCCCGGCAGTGACCAGCCCCTGCCCATTCACTGACATTACCCAGAGGTGGTGATAATGGGGACGACTTTACACACAAAAGATGATTCACCATTTGCATAGTTTTGTTTCTAAATATCTTTTGAGATTTTCTCACAATTTTTGATCCAAACTCTTAATGTGGATGGGTTCATGAATTTTACACAAAATCATAAATTGCGATATTTTTTTTTTTCTTCAGGGAAAGTCACATGATTCATTGAGGTGTAACATTCATGGAGAGTGGGGGAGGGGCGGCGCATACCTCTGATGCAGAACAATGCAGCATTCATAATCCGGCAGCTTCAGAGCTGAATTCTTCTAGCCTTCCCTGATTTCTCTGGTTATTCACATGCATGTCTAGAGCTGCATTCACACTTCTGCTCGCTACGCGACTAGAAATGAGTGAACCCTAATGGTAAAGTCCCGGATTTGTACCGGATACCTTGTGTCTGGGGCCCGGACGGAAACATTTAAAAAAATGTAGTGTTAGGAGTTTGGTTGCTGTTAGAATGCTAATAAAGTTTGTTGAAAGGCTGAAGCAATCAACAACCGTTTCGACAAGTGAAAGATGCCTGTACAGTGCTGTAAACAATATAAAAAAAATGACGTGGCTCCCTCATATTTTTGATTACCAGCACAGGTAAAGCAGACAGCAGTTAACCAAAAACCATTAGGGGTTGCAGCTAACATAAATGGGGGGAGCCCATGTCATTTTTTCAAATTATTTAAATTAGAAAATGGGGTGTCATCTCCTCTATTTTGATAACCAGCAAAGATAAAGCAAGCAGTTGCAGGCTTTTATGAAGGTCCATGGTTCTCGGACCCTGCAAGCCTAAATATGCCGGCTTGCAGCAACCCCAGATGTGGAGCATCACATAGGATGGTCGAATTTTGGCACTTTCCCTCAGCCCTTCCCTATTGCCCTGGTTGTGGTGGCAAGCTGGGGAATGGTATTGGGGTTGATGTGAGCTGTGGAGAGTCAGCTGGCATCAAGCCAAGGTGTTAGTAATGGAGAGTCAGACACCCCCATTACTAACCTGGTAAGTGTGCAGTTAACACACAGAGCAAAATAGTTTATTTGAATAATGAACCCCCCACACTCACTCATTCAATTTATTGAAAAAAATGTTCCCACGAAGCTTCGTCGTAGTTCTTGTTCCACGTATGCAGCTTTGGCGACTGTGAATAGCAGTGAAGTACAGACAGGAACACACTACAACTCCCATCAGAGCCATTGGGTCTTGCGGAGTGCAGTGTTGAGCCAGAAACTGATGGGAGTTGCCATTATCCCTGTAGTTTACTGCCTATGTACACACGGAGCTGCAGTTGTGGAACTGGACTATGACGGAGCTTCGTGAGAACATTCTTTCAATAAATTGATGAACCAGGATGTGAGGATTCTTGTTCAAATAAACTATTGTTTTCATGTTATTTTTTTTTTCACTTTACACTTACCGGTTAGTAAAGTGGGTGCTTGATAGCGACTCCAATTACTAACACCAGGACGTAATTCCAGTGATATCATAAGTGGCATGAACCAAAAGCCTACAGAATAGTGAGTGCAGCTCTGGAGTATAATACAGGAGGTGAACTCAGGATCAGTAATGTAATGTATGTACACAGTGACTGCACCAGCAGAATAGTGAGTGCAGCTCTGGAGTATAATACAGTAGGTAACTCAGGATCAGTAATGTAATGTATGTACACAGTGACTGCCCAGCAGAATAGTGAGTGCAGCTCTGAGTATAATACAGGAGGTAACTCAGGAAGTAATGTAATGTATGTACACAGTGACTGCACTAGCAGAATAGTGAGTGCAGCTCTGGAGTATAATACAGGAGGTAACTCAGGATCAGTAATGTAATGTATGTACACAGTGACTGCACTAGCAGAATAGTGAGTGCAGCTCTGGAATATAATACAGGAGGTAACTCAGGATCAGTAATGTAATGTATGTACACAGTGACTCCACCAGCAGAATAGTGAGTGCAGCACTGGAGTATAATACAGGAGGTGACTCAGGATCAGTAATGTAATGTATGTACACAGTGACTGCACCAGCAGAATAGTGAGTGCAGCTCTGGAATATAATACAGGAGGAACTCAGGATCAGTAATGTAATGTATGTACACAGAAACTGCACCACAGAATAGTGAGTGCAGCTCTGGA
This sequence comes from Allobates femoralis, assembly GCA_033576535.1. Classification (NCBI taxonomy): domain Eukaryota; kingdom Metazoa; phylum Chordata; class Amphibia; order Anura; family Aromobatidae; genus Allobates; species Allobates femoralis. Next base: position 19,748,463 of record JARQOC010000002.1, read on the forward strand.
GTATAATACAGGAGGTAACTCAGGATCAGTAATGTTATGTATGTACACAGTGACTGCACCAGCAGAATAGTGAGTGCAGCTCTGGAGTATAATACAGGAGGTAACTCAGGATCAGTAATGTAATGTATGTACACAGTGACTGCACCAGCAGAATAGTGAGTGCAGCTCTGGAGTATAATACAGGAGGTAACTCGGGATCAGTAATGTAATGTATGTACACAGTGACTGCACCAGCAGAATAGTGAGTGCAGCTCTGGAGTATAATACAGGAGGTAACTCAGGATCAGTAATGTAATGTATGTACACAGTGACTGCACCAGCAGAATAGTGAGTGCAGCTCTGGAGTAATGTAATAGAACGTTCCTGTGGATTCACTATATATCAAATCCTATTCAGCAGTACATGTGATTTATCGCACAGTGATGGGGTTATGGGGTCGCTGCCTGCAGTCTGGACTTTACATGTCTCGGTTGGAGCATTTGCTGTTTGGCTTAAACTTCAGATAATTGTAATCTGTAAAGCTGCAGACACTGGATAATGATCAGTGAGCTCAGCAGATGATGCAGCCGCCTCGGGTGTCTCTCCTGATAGTGGAATATCCTGTGAGCTCAGGGATATTTGGTGCAGATGATCCACTGTCTGCCGGGAGCCACTGTCCCCACCCCGACACATTGGCCCCTGAGGGCGTAGAGCAAGGGCCCGCCTTGACAATAAAGCTCAGTATAGCATACAGTTAGGGCCAGAAATATTTGGACAGTGACACAAGTTTTGTTATTTTAGCTGTTTACAAAAACATGTTCAGAAATACAATTATATATATAATATGGGCTGAAAGTGCACACTCCCAGCTGCAATATGAGAGTTTCCACATCCAAATCGGAGAAAGGTTTTAGGAATCATAGCTCTGTAATGCATAGCCTCCTCTTTTTCAAGGGACCAAAAGTAATTGGACAATGGACTCTAAGGGCTGCAATTAACTCTGAAGGCGTCTCCCTCGTTAACCTGTAATCAATGAAGTAGTTAAAAGGTCAGGGGTGGATTCCAGGTGTGTGGTTTTGCATTTGGAAGCTGTTGCTGTGACCAGACAACATGCGGTCAAAGGAACTCTCAATTGAGGTGAAGCAGAACATCCTGAGGCTGAAAAAAAAGAAAAAATCCATCAGAGAGATAGCAGACATGCTTGGAGTCGCAAAATCAACAGTTGGGTACATTCTGAGAAAAAAGGAATTGTCTGGTGAGCTTGGGAACTGTAAAAGGCCTGGGCGTACACGGATGACAACAGTGGTGGATGATCGCCGCATACTTTATTTGGTGAAGAAGAACCCGTTCACAACATCAACTGAAGTCCAGAACACTCTCAGTGAAGTAGGTGTATCTGTCTCTAAGTCAACAGTAAAGAGAAGACTCCATGACAGTAAATACAAAGGGTTCACATCTAGATGCAAACCATTCATCAATTCCAAAAATAGACAGGCCAGAGTTAAATTTGCTGAAAAACACCTCAAGAAGCCAGCTCAGTTCTGGAAAAGTATTCTATGGACAGATGAGAAAAGATCAACCTGTACCAGAATGATGGGAAAAAGTTTGAGAAGAAAGGGAACGGCACATGATCCAAGGCACACCACATCCTCTGTAAAACATGTGGAGGCAACGTGATGGCATGGGCATGCATGGCTTTCAATGGCACTGGGTCACTTGTGTTTATTGATGACATAACAGCAGACAAGAGTAGCCGGATGAATTCTGAAGTGTACCGGGATATACTTTCAGCCCAGATTCAGCCAAATGCTGCAAAGTTGATTGGACGGCGCTTCATAGTACAGATGGACAATGACCCCAAGCATACAGCCAAAGTTACCCAGGAGTTCATGAGTGCAAAAAAGTGGAACACTTCTGCAATGGCCAAGTCAATCACCAGATCTTAACCCAATTGAGCATGCATTTCACTTGCTCAAATCCAGACTTAAGACGGAAAGACCCACAAACAAGCAAGACCTGAAGGCTGCGGCTGTAAAGGCCTGGCAAAGCATTAAGAAGGAGGAAACCCAGCGTTTGGTGATGTCCATGGGTTCCAGACTTAAGGCAGTGATTGCCTCCAAAGGATTCGCAACAAAATATTGAAAATAAAAATATTTTGTTTGGGTTATGTTTATTTGTCCAATTACTTTTGACCTCCTAAAATGTGGAGTGTTTGTAAAGAAATGTGTACAATTCCTACATTTTCTATCAGATATTTTTGTTCAACCCTTCAAATTAAACGTTACAATCTGCACTTGAATTCTGTTGTAGAGGTTTCATTTCAAAATCCAATGTGGTGCATGCAGAGCCCAACTCATGAAAATTGTGTCACTGTCCAAATATTTCTGGCCCTAACTGTACATCTTCTTTTCTGTTTCCCAGGTCAGGACGGGTGCCGGGTCATTACTTTCTCACATGACCGGTGGCATTAATGGGAGCCTACACCAGTCGGCACATCAGTAGGTGGGGCCCCCCCCCCCAGATTAATGAGACCCGTCATGTCCCCAACTGATCCTGCCATACATCACAAATCACAGAGTAATGTTCCTTTCTATTAGCTCTCAGGATGAGTCGTACCGGCAGAATATCTGTATGGAGGATGCTGCTGACGAACGGCGAGCGCTGCTCTGGAGGTGGCTGAACTATAAGACCAGACGCAATGTAACTCACCAGATATCACCTCCTCCCAGGCTGACAAACCTCGGCTCTGAATACTGTACAATGTCAGTCTGTACGATCACGTACACAGTCATGACCGAAAGTGTCGCCCCCTGAAATTGTTCCAGATTGCAGTATTGCTCCAGAATATTCTCACTATTCCCAGTGTTTTGTTATACACAGGATTATTTCCTTTGTGTATTGGAACAACAGAAAAAAAAAAAGGCAAATTGGCCAAAATTTCACACAAACCCACAATAATGGCCGGACACTATTATTGGCATCTTTCCAGTGTTGTGTGTAAACACCTTTGTTTCCAGCATGTGACGCTCGATCACATTCACCTGTGATAAGTAACAGGAGTGGGCAATATGAGAATCACATCTGACACCAGATAAAAAGGAGAGAAGTTGCCTCAATCTTTGCATTGTGTGTCTGTGTGCCGCACTAAGCATGGAGGACAGAAAGAGCACAGGACCTACAGTCACATATGGGGGAGGTCAGAGAAAAGAACACAGGACCTACAGTCACATATGGGGAGGTCAGAGAAAAGAGCACAGGACCTACAGTCACATATGGGGAAGGTCAGAGAAAAGAGCACAGGACCTACAGTCATATATGGGGGAGGTCAGAGAAAAGAGCCCAGGACCTACAGTCACATGTGGAGGAGGTCAGAGAAAAGAGCACAGGACCTACAGTCACATATGGGGGAGGACAGAGAAAAGAGCATAGGACCTACAGTCACATATGGGGGAGATCAGCGAAAAGAACACAGGACCTACAGTCACATATGGGGGAGGAGAGAGAAAGAGCACAGGACCTACAGTCACATATGGGGGAGATCAGCGAAAAGAACACAGGACCTACAGTCACATATGGGGAAGGTCAGAGAAAAGAGCACAGGACCTACAGTCACATATGGGGGAGGAGAGAGAAAGAGCACAGGACCTACAGTCACATATGGGGGAGATCAGCGAAAAGAACACAGGACCTACAGTCACATATGGGGGAGGGCAGAAAAAAAAGAGCACAGGACCTACAGTCACATATAAGGAGGGGAGAGAAAGAGCACAGGAACTACAGTCACATATGGGGGAGGTCAGAGAAAAGAGCACAGGACCTACAGTCACATATGGAGGAGGTCAGAGAGGTTTTGGGTGTTTTGCAGCCTCTGGCACTGGGGATCTTGACTGGAGAAATACTGCATTATCTGAAACAATTCCAAGGGGGACAAGACTTTTGGCCATGACTGTATATGAGCGCAGGCGCCTGTACACACACATACACAGATACAGCAATGTGCAAACGTTTTAGGCAGGTGTGGGAAAAAACCTGCATAGAATAATTCACAAATGAAAGGGTTAATAGTTTATTGTTATCAATTAACAAAATGCAAAGTGACTGAAATGTAAATCATCAGTGTCATCCTTGATAAACTGAGGACGGAGGAGACGGGCGGTCACTGAATACTGAGGACACAGGAGATGGGCGGTCACTGAATACTGAGGATGGAGGAGACGGGCGGTCACTGAATACTGAGGACAGAGGAGACGGGCGGTCACTGAATACTGAGGACGGAGGAGACGGGCGGTCACTGAATACTGAGGACGGAGGAGACGGGCGGTCACTGAATACTGAGGATGGAGGAGACGGGCGGTCACTGAATACTGAGGATGGAGGAGACGGGCGGTCACTGAATACTGAGGACAGAGGAGACGGGCGGTCACTGAATACTGAGAATAGAGGAGACGAGCGGTCACTGAATACTGAGGACGGAGGAGACGGGCGGTCACTGAATACTGAGGACGGAGGAGACGGGCGGTCACTGAATACTGAGGACGGAGGAGACGGGCTGTCACTGAATACTGAGGACGGGAGAGAACGGGCGGTCACTGAATACTGAGGATGGAGGAGACGGGCGGTCACTGAATACTGAGGACGGAGGAGACGGGCGGTCACTGAATACTGAGGATGGAGGAGACGGGCGGTCACTGAATACTGAGGATGGAGGAGACGGGCGGTCACTGAATACTGAGGATGGAGGAGACGGGCGGTCACTGAATACTGAGGATGGAGGAGACGGGCGGTCACTGAATACTGAGGACGGAGGAGACGGGCGGTCACTGAATACTGAGGATGGAGGAGATGGGCGATCACTGAATACTGAGGACGGAGGAGACGGGCGATCACTGAATACTGAGGACGGAGGAGACGGGCGATCACTGAATACTGATGGAGGAGACGGGCGGTCACTGAATACTGAGGATGGAGGAGACGGGCGGTCACTCAATACTGAGGATGGAGGAGACGGGCGGTCACTCAATACTGAGGATGGAGGAGACGGGCAGTCACTGAATACTGAGGACGGAGGAGACGGACGATCACTGAATACTGAGGACGGAGGAGACGGGCGATCACTGAATACTGAGGACGGAGGAGACGGACGGTCACTGAATACTGAGGACGGAGGAGACGGGCGGTCACTGAATACTGAGGACGGAGGAGACGGGCGATCACTGAATACTGATGGAGGAGACGGGCGGTCACTGAATACTGAGGATGGAGGAGACGGGCGGTCACTGAATACTGAGGATGGAGGAGACGGGCGGTCACTCAATACTGAGGATGGAGGAGACGGGCAGTCACTGAATACTGAGGACGAAGGAGACGGGCGATCACTGAATACTGAGGAAGGAGGAGACGGGCAGTCACTGAATACTGAGGATGGAGGAGACGGGCAGTCACTGAATACTGAGGACGGAGGAGACGGGCGGTCACTGAATACTGAGGACAGAGGAGACGGGCGGTCACTCAATACTGAGGATGGAGGAGACGGGCGGTCACTCAATACTGAGGATGGAGGAGACGGGCAGTCACTGAATACTGAGGACGGAGGAGACGGACGATCACTGAATACTGAGGACGGAGGAGACGGGCGATCACTGAATACTGAGGACGGAGGAGACGGACGGTCACTGAATACTGAGGACGGAGGAGACGGGCGGTCACTGAATACTGAGGACAGAGGAGACGGGCGATCACTGAATACTGATGGAGGAGACGGGCGGTCACTGAATACTGAGGATGGAGGAGACGGGCGGTCACTCAATACTGAGGATGGAGGAGACGGGCGGTCACTCAATACTGAGGATGGAGGAGACGGGCAGTCACTGAATACTGAGGACGAAGGAGACGGGCGATCACTGAATACTGAGGAAGGAGGAGACGGGCAGTCACTGAATACTGAGGATGGAGGAGACGGGCAGTCACTGAATACTGAGGACGGAGGAGACGGGCGGTCACTGAATACTGAGGACAGAGGAGACGGGCGGTCACTGAATACTGAGGACGGAGGAGACGGGCGGTCACTGAATACTGAGGATGGAGGAGACGGGCGGTCACTGAATACGGAGGGGATTTAGTTTTCCTGTTGTTTTCAGTCATTTTGCATTTTGTTAATCTATTAACCCTTCCATGTCTGTAGCTTCTTTCTTCCTCCGCTGCCTAACACTTTTGCACAGCACTGTATACAGACATATTACACGTTTGTGCTTATTCTACAGATAGGAATCAGCATTCGGACTGGAGAGAAATGACATGGTTTAATTATTGTGGCAAATCCAGAATGCAGGACCCCGGAGGACGCCGGGCCTCCGCTCCGGGAGGTGCTCTATATAGATCTCTAGAGGGTCACCGCCCCGTGACCTGTAAAATGGCCCTGGGAACAATAAACGACATTAAAATAATGCAATAATTTACACAGCAAAGAAAAATTTGCTGCATCAACGTAAAATAAAAATATATATATATATATCCTCTAACCTACAGCGGCTTCTTTTGTAAACCAGACAGATGAGGGGGAGGAGGAGACCTCGCTCCAGAACGGCGTCCATGGCGTGTGGCAAAAGAAGATTCAGTCCCGTCACATTATTATTATTATTATTACTATTATTTTCCTTGTGTTGTGATTGGAGGACGTCTGTTTAAAAGGGACGGGGGAACTTTTGTTTTAGTCATTTTTTTTTTCAGGTTTTTTTTTTTTTTTTTTAATTTAAAGAGTCTAGAAAAGTCTCCACAAAAGAATTCTTCCAAAGTCCGTGGTGTCTCTGGGGGAAAGAGAGAAAGGACATCAGCCGTCCACAGTCTCAGGGGGTCCGAGGGGAGAGACACAAAATGGAGCAAAAAGTGGTAAAAACAAACAAAAAAAATAACGAATGAAGGCTGAAGATGGCGGTAAGAGCTGAACCAGCGGGAGGTCCGCAGTGATGGCCGGAGCATCCGGTGCTTCCTGGATCCCTCGGCCTCGTAAGTCTAATACTTCGTCCCTTTCTGACGTTGCGGCAGATGCCGGACGTCTGCTGTTAGAAGGTCCTTCCTTGTCCAGGACGTCTGGTTTCGGAAGCTCCGTGACCCCCGACGTCTGGTTTCGGAAGCTCCGTGACCCCGGACGTCTGGTTGCAGAAGCTCCGTGACCCCCGACGTCTGGTTGCGGAACCTCCGTGACCCCCGACGTCTGGTTGCAGAAGCTCCGTGACCCCCGACGTCTGGTTGCGGAACCTCCGTGACCCCCGACGTCTGGTTGCGGAAGCTCCGTGACCCCGGACGTCTGGTTGCGGAAGCTCCGTGATCCCCGACGTCTGGTTGCGGAAGCTCCGTGACCACCGACGTCTGGTTGCGGAAGCTCCGTGACCCCCGACGTCTGGTTGCGGAAGCTCCGTGACCCCCGACGTCTGGTTGCGGAAGCTCCGTGACCCTGGACGTCTGGTTGTGGAAGCTCCGTGACCCCCGACGTCTGGTTGCGGAAGCTCCGTGACCCCGGATGTCTGGTTGCGGAAGCTCCGTGACCCCGATGTTCAGTTTCAGAAGCTCCGTGACCCCGATGTTCAGTTTCAGAAGCTCCTTGACCCCGATGTTCAGTTTTGGAAGCTCCGTGCCCCTGGACGTCTGACTTCAGAAGGTCTGTGCCGCCAACGTCCAGTTTTGGAAGCTCCATGTCCCAGACGCCTGGCTTCAGAAGCTCCGTGAGTCCGACGTCCGGTTTCGGAAGCTCTGTGCCCTGATGTCTGGTTTCAGAAGCTCTATGCCCCGACGTCTGGTTCCAGAAGCTCTGTGCCCCAGGCATCTAGTTACGGAAGCTCTGCGCCAAGGACGTCTGTGTTCGGAAGGTCAGTGCTCCGGACGTCTGGTTTCAGAGGGTCCGTGCCCGGACGTCTGTGTTCGGAAGGTCAGTGCCCCGGACGCCTGGTTTCAGAGTTTCCGTGCCCGGGACGTCTGTGTTCGGAAGGTCCAAGCCCCGGACGCCTGGTTTCTGAAGGTCCGTGTCCTGAACATCTGTGTTCGGAAGGTCCATGTCCCGGCGCTGCACTCCTGGCCGCGCTTTGTCAGTACGGTCGGGTGTGTGTGGTTGGTCATGTCTTTCCTTTTGTCATTTTGTCCTTGAAGTCGGAGGTGAAACATGATAAAGTAATCAGATGGGCGACGCGTAGATTGTGGGGGGAGGGGCTCCATTGACAGCGCCAAAAAGGAAAGGAGTGGAGAGTGCACAGCGAGGAGGAGAAGAGTCGGGAAGTAAAGGAGAAAACAAACAAAAAAAAAAAAGAGAAAAAGAATAAATCAAAGCTTTACGGAGTGGAAAGAGGGAGGGGAGAGAAAATAGTGCAGGCGGCAGACAGATGGCGGAGGGAGGATGAGATCTAGCGGTGTGGCATGCTGAGCCCCGGAGGACGGCGTCACAGCTGGAATCGCTCCACGGGGGTCTCCCGCTGCTGGAAGATGTACTGCTGCTGGCTCAGGTCCACCTGGGGGGCGATGCTGCTGTCCTCATCCTCTGTGCCGAAGTAATGCTCGATCAGGTCGAACGCCTTCTGATAAATCTCCTGGTTCTCGTGGCTCTGCAGGAACTCGATTTTGTCAAGGCCTGGATGGGAGAGAGACCAGAAAGATGAGAACGTGGAAAAAAGATCACCCACCATGAGTTACACTATACCCAGAGCTGCACTCCAAATGCTGCATCTAACGCACCCCCTGGAAAGTCAGTGCATCCCCACTGGTCCCAATATACAGACTTATCAGTGTCATCATATGAATAAATAAATAAAAATACCGTGCATCCTAGGCTTACGCCAATCATAACACTGGGATCGTGGGAGCAAGCACACGCACACCCGAGTCCTGTTATTTTCTAGCCCTCTGGGTTGAAGAAATACAGAGAACGGCGAAGCAGGGAACCTGTGTATGATCTCCGAGTGTAGAGGAGATCCAGCTGGATCCGATGGGACCAGAACCGTTATCATATCTTTTGGGAATATTTCACCTTAGCAGTCAGAGGTCAGCCCGGGTGGCTCTTTTATCTCAATCCACGAACCCACACACGTACGTGTGCTCGTTTAATATTATACGCTACCTGCATTGGTTTCTGACCCCGGTATGAGCCTGTTAAAGGAGACCTTCAGTGAATGAAAACCTTTTAGTCCTGTCCCTGTCCTCCTACATGATGAAGTAGAGTCGAGCACTGCAGTTGTAGGATCTATAGATCACTTATAGATCAATAAAATCATACCTGCTCCTCAGCTCTCACCCCCCCTTAGGGGACATAACATTTCAGCCTGACAGCTTCATGCAGCAGCAAACAGGAGGTGTTTAGGGGGCGTGGACCCTGGGATCTGCAGGATTACTCTACATTCCCACCCACTTACACTTTTGTATGGGGAGGGAACGTAGCAGGGGGCTTGGGCTTTGCCCTATGGTCACACTACAATCCAGTCCCCGATATACCATCCTATGTGACAGAGCGAGGGGTCCAGGCTTGAGACAGCAATTATATCACTAAGCAGATACAAATACTCACACTGATCCTCTGCTGTATGATGATGCATAATGTGTACTGTTATTGTGAGGCTAGGAGCACAGGCAAAGCACTACACTGATCGATTCAGCTCTGCATGGTCTCTCCTCCCCCATAAGAACACAGTTGCTTCTTGTTCCTATAACTTTCCATGGATCATCATCATCATCACTCCTCAGTGACAGGCACAGCAGGGCATCCAGAGTCAGCAGCATCTGTTACACACGTTATAGTACACACCTTTTTTCTGCAGTTTTTGTCTGCTGCATAACTGCATGTATAAATTGGCTTCGAAATGCGTCGATAGAGACACTGCTGACTGATAGCAATTGTGTGCAAAGTTCCTCTACCCAACTCCCCACCCCCCGGTCACATGATGATAACGTTACTCTGACGCGACACGTCAGCTGACAAACAAGGAAGTCGGAACCTGGAAAGCGCCATGGCCATGGCGTGTGTGAAGATACGGGAACCACATACATCGTGGATTTCTGCACAACTAGCACCCTACAACTGGAGACACTAACAGTAGTGTGAGTACACCACTATCATACAGTTCATTTAGCAATAATTAACAAATATGCTGAAATAGTGTAACGTAGAGGCAGCTCATAGTCAGGGGTCCAAACCGAGGTTGCCAATAGCATTAGACGGCAGCAGGACACTTACAACCAAAAGAGCCTAACACAATAAGGACAGCACAAGCCTGTGAGAATAACATTTAGTATGATAGGGCAATAAGCGGTAATAAGTGGGATTATTGTCTCAACAGAGTGTCACTGGGAAGACATTGAAGAAACAGTCCCGAACATCATACTGATACCTCACTAAGGCTGTCTTCACACCACGGTTTTGTTCCCGTCCCTGGGATCCTGTTTTTTGCAGGACCCCACAGACAGGACAGGATGTGTAAAAAGTGTGGCCAAATATGGTCCAGGATCCTGTTTTTTGCAGTATTCATTTTCTGCTGCTGTCCATGGTGCTGAAGTCTGCCTGTGTATGCTCTGCTGCTGTCCATGGTGCTGAAGTCTGCCTGTGTGTGCTCTGCTGCTGTCCATGGTGCTGAAGTCTGCCTGTGTGTGCTCTGCTGCTGTCCATGGTGCTGAAGTCTGCCTGTGTGTGCTCTGCTGCTGTCCATGGTGCTGAAGCCTGCCTGTGTGTGCTGAAGTCTGCCTGTGTGTGCTCTGCCGCTGTCCATGGTGCTAAAGCCTGCCTGTGTGTGCTCTGCCGCTGTCCATGGTGCTGAAGTCTGCCTGTGTGTGCTCTGCCGCTGTCCATGGTGTTGAAGTCTGCCTGTGTGTGCTCTGCCGCTGTCCATGGTGCTGAAGTCTGCCTGTGTGTGCTCTGCTGCAGTCCATGGTGCTGAAGTCTGCCTGTGTGTGCTCTGCTGCTGTCCATGGTGCTGAAGTCTGCCTGTGTGTGCTCTGCTGCTGTCCATGGTGCTGAAGTCTGCCTGTGTGTGCTCTGCTGCTGTCCATGGTGCTGAAGCCTGCCTGTGTGTGCTCTGTCGCTGTCCATGGTGCTGAAGTCTGCCTGTGTGTGCTCTGCTGCTGTCCATGGTGCTAAAGCCTGCCTGTGTGTGCTCTGCCGCTGTCCATGGTGCTGAAGTCTGCCTGTGTGTGCTCTGCCGCTGTCCATGGTGTTGAAGTCTGCCTGTGTGTGCTCTGCTGCTGTCCATGGTGCTGAAGTCTGCCTGTGTGTGCTCTGCTGCTGTCCATGGTGCTGAAGTCTGCCTGTGTGTGCTCTGCTGCTGTCCATGGTGCTGAAGTCTGCCTTTGTGTGCTCTGCCGCTGTCCATGGTGCTAAAGTCTGCCTGTGTGTGCTCTGCCGCTGTCCATGGTGCTGAAGTCTGGCCTGTGTGTGCTCTGCTGCTGTCCATGGTGCTGAAGTCTGCCTGTGTGTGCTCTGCTGCTGTCCATGGTGCTGTAGTCTGCCTGTGTGTGCTCTGCTGCTGTCCATGGGCATGTAGTCTGCCTGTGTGTGCTCTGCTGCTGTCCATGGTGCTGAAGCCTGCCTGTGTGTGCTCTGCCGATGTCCATGGTGCTGAAGTTTGCCTGTGTGTGCTCTGCTGCTGTCCATGGTGCTGTAGCCTGCCTGTGTGTGCTCTGCCGCTGTCCATGGTGCTAAAGCCTGCCTGTGTCTGCTCTGCCGCTGTCCATGGTGCTGGTCTGCCTGTGTGTGCTCTGCCGCTGTCCATGGTGCTGAAGTCTGGCCTGTGTTTTGCTCTGCTGCTGTCCATGGTGCTGAAGTCTGCCTGTGTGTGCTCTGCTGCTGTCCATGGTGCTGTAGTCTGCCTGTGTGTGCTCTGCTGCTGTCCATGGGCATGTAGTCTGCCTGTGTGTGCTCTGCTGCTGTCCATGGTGCTGAAGCCTGCCTGTGTGTGCTCTGCCGATGTCCATGGTGCTGAAGTTTGCCTGTGTGTGCTCTGCTGCTGTCCATGGTGCTGTAGCCTGCCTGTGTGTGCTCTGCTGCTGTCCATGGTGCTGAAGTCTGCCTGTGTGTGCTCTGCTGCTGTCCATGGTGCTGATGTCTGCCTGTGTGTGCTCTGCTACTGTCCATGGTGCTGAAATCTTCCAGTGTCTGCTCTGACACTGTCCTTGCTACTGAATTCACAGCCTGTGCATGAAATACTGCTGTCCATGGTGCTGAAGTTAGAACGCCAGGATTTCTGAGCATGCTCTGTGCAAAAAATTTGGATCCAGGAAATGATCTGATTTTTTCACGGATCCGGCGCCCGTAGACTCCCATGTTATGGGCGCTGGATCACTCTGGATTAGTTTCTGTCCGGTTTGGTTTGGAGCAGTCTACGATTTTGGGGCCGGGAAAATAAAAACAGGACAGAAATTAATCCGAGACTGAATACACAAAACCGGATGGCCATGTATGAGCAATCCGGCACCAAGGGGATACATATAGGAGGCTAAACACGATCCTGTTCTGTTCTTTTAAAGACCAACAGAACAGGATGGCAAAACTCGTGGTGTGAAGCCGGCCTGATTCTTAAGGGGGTGTCACACGCGTCAATGTCGTCAGCGAGATGATCGCTGACGACATTGACGGCTGATTGCTGGTGAGCTGTCACACAGACAGACTCACCAGCGATCAATTGACCAGTGACATCATGGAAACGATTTAAATATCGTTTCCACGATGTCCTGCTCCCGCTGCCAGCCTGCTGGAAGCGGGAGCAGCCTGGTCTCCAAGGTACACTGCGGGTAACTAGGCAGCGCGCGCTGCCTAGATACCCGACGTGTACCTTAGTTACCAGCCTCCTCCGCTCACCCGGTGAGCGGAGGAGGCTGGTAACTAAGGTACACAGTCGGGTATCTAGGCAGCGCGCGCTGCCTAGTTACCCGCAGTGTACCTTGGATACCAGCTCCCAGCGCTTGTGAGAGGCGCTAGGAGCTGGAATATCGCTAGTCCCGGTGTCACACGCAGCGATGCTGCGTGTCCACCGGGCGACAATCGCCAGGTTTCAGAGCTGGTTCTGAAACCTGGCGATCATCAACCAGCGATTTATCGCTGGTTGATGCAGTATGTCACACGCGTCAATATCGCTGCAACGTCACGTGCAGCCGATATCGTGCAGGCGATATTGACGCGTGTGACACCCCCTTTAAAGGTACAGTTCTTAAATGATACTGGCAAACAAGCAGTGTACTGATAACAGACAATCATTCCTTGTCATCACAGATTGGAATCCTGCCAATAAGAAACACAAATACAGAATCTCTCTACCATAAACAAGCGGGATATGAGACATAGGGTCACACTATATCTGGAGCCGACCACACAACCACTTAAAGGGATTTACTACCACGGGTTGAACATAGGTATAATCAGGGTTCCATGATCACATTTTCTACAATGTAGTACATTCTATTCTATATGTTTTATATTTCCTACAACATAATTTCTAGATACTCTCTAGGTGGTATTTTATCCCAGTAATATGATTACGGTATAGTCTATACCTCCTCTACACATGTGATAACACAAGCCCTCAACACAAAGTGTCTTCACATGGATTGATGAACAGAATAAACCATATGCCTAGATTTAGATTGATATCGTAATATAAGAATCTAAACTTGGGGACATTAAAATAGCATTTTATTTACCTTTTATTAGATATTACTTGATAATACAGGTGTGTACTATAACGTGTGTGTAACTGATGCTGCAGACTCTGGATGCCCTGCTGTGCCTGTCACTGAGGAGTGATGATGATGATGATCCATGGAAAGTTATAGGAACAAGAAGCTACCGTGTTCCTATGAAGGAGGGGAGACCATGCAGAGCTGAATCGATCAGTGTAGTGCTTTGCCTGTGCTCCTAGCCTCACAATAACAGTACACATGATGCATCATCATACATCAGAGGATCACAGCATATATCTGTATCTGCTTGGTGGCATGATTGCTATTTCAAGCCTGGGCCCCCCCTGTCACATTACATAGGATGGTATATCAGGGGCTGGATTGTAGTATGAGCATAGGCCTGGTGTCCACGCCCCCTCCGTATACAGAAGTGTGAGGGGGCAGGAAAGAAGGATGATCCTGGAGCTCCCAGCATCCATGCCCCTGACACACCTCCTGCTCTCTGCTGCTGCCAGGCTGAAATGTTATGTCCCCTGAGTGGGGGAGGATCAGAGCAGAGGAGCAGGTATTATTTTATTGATGTATAAGAGATCTATAGATCCTAGAACTGCAGTGTACGGCTCTGCTGCATCATGTAGGAGGGCAGGGACAGGACAAAAAGGTTTTCTCTCACTGAAGTTCCTCTTTAATATATTTCCGCCCTCACTGTGAGTGTCTCAATAATCGGCGCATAACAGGGCAGCCTCATTTACTTATTCTTCATAAATTCCTTGATTGACCTGACAAAAAGGGGGTGCCAGAGAGCTGCTGTGTTCCTTCACAACAGGGATCTGGCTAAGACTGGAGGCTAAGACATGATGTAACAGAATAGTGACTGCAGCTCTGGAGGTGACTGGGGGATAAGACACGATGTAACAGCAGAATAGTGACTGCAGCTCGGGAACTGACTGGAGGATAAGACATGATGTAACAACAGAATAGTGACTGCAGCTCTGGAGGTGACTGGAAGATAAGACATGATGTAACAGCAGAATAGTGACTGCAGCTCTGGAGGTGACTGGGGGATAAGACACGATGTAACAACAGAATAGTGACTGCAGCTCGGGAACTGACTGGAGGATAAGACATGATGTAACAGAATAGTGACTGCAGCTCTGGAGGTGACTGGGGGATAAGACACGATGTAACAGCAGAATAGTGACTGCAGCTCGGGAACTGACTGGAGGATAAGACATGATGTAACAACAGAATAGTGACTGCAGCTCTGGAGGTGACTGGAAGATAAGACATGATGTAACGCAGAATAGTGACTGCAGCTCTGGAGGTGACTGGGGATAAGACACGATGTAACAACAGAATAGTGACTGCAGCTCGGAACTGACTGGAGGATAAGACATTATGTAACAACAGAATAGTGACTGCAGCTCTGGAGCATAAGACATGATGTAATTCAGAATAGTGACTACAGCTCTGTAGCATAAGACATGATGTAATTCAGAATAGTGACTGCAGCTCGGGAGGTGAATGGAGGATAAGACATGATGTAACAGCAGAATAGTGACTGTAGCTCTGGAGCATAAGACATGATGTAACAGCAGAATAGTGACTGCAGCTCGGGAGGTGACTGGAGGATAAGACATGATGTAACAGCAGAATAGTGACTGTAGCTCTGGAGCATAAGACATGATGTAATTCAGAATAGTGACTACAGCTCTGTAGCATAAGACATGATGTAATGCAGAATAGTGACTGCAGCTCGGGAGGTGAATGGAGGATAAGACATGATGTAACAGCAGAATAGTGACTGCAGCTCTGGAGGTGACTGAAACATATGATGTAACAGCAGAATGGAGAGTGCAGCTCTGGAAGATAATAGGTGATGTAACTCAGTACAAGTGACGTCCCTGCCCTACGGTCTCTTCGCCCTTTCCCTTACCATAGGCCTCCTCGATGAGAGCGCAGTACGGGTTTATACCGGATCCGCTCCGCTTGGATTCCTGCTCCCCCAGTCTCAGGATATTCTCTAAGCCGTTCAGAGCCACCTGCACGATCTTGGAGTCCATGACGGTGAGGAGGTCACAGAGGGGTTTGATGCAGCCAAGATCCACCAGGTACCTGAGACACAGAGGACATGGGTGTGAATCAGAGAACGGTCTCCGGTATCAGCGCCGTACCCTCCACATATACAGCGTACACTGACTAGGATAATCCCTGGAAATAAGAGTGCCACAGCTACGACTACTACTCCCCCGGATAGCACTACAAACTGTACACTATGGGGACCGTCTCTGGGCTGACACATTGTGGCAGCCCCTTTCTTGAGATTTCGGTGCTTTCAGGACATCTATGATGTGTTTTTATTTTTTGGGTATGAGGATGATCTCAGGGGTCTGGAGCTGATTGTGAGGGACATCAATGACAGGAACTAATGGCTTCTCACCCACTATCAGTGCAGCATCTGAGAAGTACGTGGCCCCCAGGAGCCACTAGTCATCCCCATGTAGAGGATGCCTCTCCCCCAGCCTGTCCCCTCCATCCTTACTTTATCTGCTCCGCGGAGCCCCCAGACGTAGCGTTTGTTATTGCCCACGCCGCCTCTTTCCGGGTCCTGAACTCGGCCGTCTGCAGGATATTAATCAGAGCAGGAAAGATGTCGGCTTCAATCACAGTCTGCGGAGAGAGGAGGGGAGGGAAGGGTTAACAGGGAGCGTTGACCCCTGCGGGAACACCAAGGCCACACTCCCAGGAGATGATGGGGTCGGCGAGGAAGGCCGGGGAGAGAAGGCCGGGGAGAGGAAGGCCGGGGAGAGGAAGGCCGGGGAGAGGAAGGCCGGGAGAGGAAGGCCGGGGGTCGCCTGTGGAGAGGAAGGCCGGGGAGAGGAAGGCCGGGGAGAGGAAGGGACGGGAGTCAGCCGGGAAAAGTAGGGACGGGAGTCGGCCGGTGAGAGGTAGGGACGGGAGTCGGCCGGTGAGAGGTAGGGACGGGAGTCGGCCGGTGAGAGGTAGGGACGGGAGTCGGCCGTGGAGAGGTAGGGACGGGAGTCGGCCGGGGAGAGGTAGGGACGGGAGTCGGCCGGGGAGAGGTAGGGACGTGAGTCGGCCGGGAGAGTAGGGACGGGAGTCGGCCGTGAGAGTAGGGACGGGAGTCGGCCGGGGAGAGGTAGGGACGGGAGTCGGCCGGGGAGAGGTAGGGACGGGAGTCGGCCGGGGAGAGGTAGGGACGGAGTCGGCCGGGGAGAGGTAGGGACGGGAGTCGGCCGGGGAGAGGTAGGGACGGGAGTCGGCCGGGGAGAAGAAGGGACGGGAGTCGGCCGGGGAGAGGAAAGGACGGGAGTCGGCCGGGGAGAGGAAGGGACGGGAGTCGGCCGGGGAGAGGAAGGCCGAGGGTCGCCTGCGGAGAGGAAGGCCGGGGAGAGGAAGGGACAGGAGTCGGCCGGGGAGAGGAAGGGACGGGAGTCGGCCGGGGAGAGGAAGGGACGGGAGTCGGCCGGGGAGAGGAAGGGACGGGAGTCGGCCGGGGAGGGAAGGGCGGGAGTCGGCCGGGAGAGGAAGGGACGGGAGTCGGCCGGGGAGAAGAAGGGACGGGAGTCGGCCGGGAGAGGAAGGCCGGGGGTCGGCGGCGGAGAGGAAGGTCAGGGGTGGGTGGCGGAAAGGAAGGCCAGGGGTTGGCAGCAGAGAGGAAGGCCAGGGGTTAGCCGTGGATTGGCCACGGAGAGGAAGGCCAGGGGTCAGCTGCAGAGAGGAAAGCCCGGGGTCATGGAGAATGGATTGTGCACAGACCTGGATCTGAGCTCTGTTCCCGGCGGTGATGTTGGATATCGTCCAGCACGCCTCCTTCTTTATCGACTCCTTGGGGCTGCTCAGGAGGTGCAGTAAGCTCTGCAGCGCAGAGCAGTTCAGTATCACCTATGGATTAGAGAATCCGCTATTATGGCTCAGCAAAATCTCACATGTTGTTGCTGTTGCCTGCCATTCATGTGGTCATCCACCAGAGTGCAGGACCATCTCATACATTCAGTGTGAATACCTAAAATGTCCATGGAAAGGGGTGAGCTGCCATTTTAGGAGACACGGTCTCCTCTGCTCTGTACCTGTGTCTGTACGTCATCTCCGGTCACGATGTTCCCCACCGCTCTCAGGGCCGGAGACACCACTTTGTAGTCGCTGTGCCTGGAGGGAGAGGAGCAGACGGTGGTTACCAGCTCCGCAGACGACGCTCATCTGTGAGTGCACCGCCCACCCGCCATTTCTTACAGCAAGAGCTCCACCAGCCGCCGGCAAACACCAGCATCGATCACCGCCTGGATTTTATCGTTCGGTCCATCGGATAGGTAAGAGAGCGCCCAGCAGGCATCAGCAAGGACATCGATATCACTGACGAACAGCAGCCATGACAGCACGGTCAGACACGGGGAGACCTGCAGAGAGAGTGGAAGATCGAGGGTCAGACACCCCCATAATCAGTGCAGATCAAGGGTCAGAAACCCCCACAATCAGTGCAGATCAAGCCTCAGACACTCAGTGCAGACCGAGGGTCAGACACCCCCACAATCAGTGCAGATCAAGCCTCAGACACCCCCACCAATCAGTGCAGACCGAGGGTCAGTCACCCCCACAATCAGTGCAGATCAAGCCTCAGACACTCAGTGCAGACCGAGGGTCAGACACCCCCACCAATCAGTGCAGATTAAGCCTCAGACACCCGCACAATCAGTGCAGATCAAGCCTCAGACACCCCCACCAATCAGTGCAGACCGAGGGTCAGGCACCCCACAATCAGTGCAGATCAAGCCTCGGACACCCCCACAATCAGTGCAGATTGAGCCTCAGACAACCGCACAATCAGTGCAGATCGAGGGTCAGACATCCCACAATCAGTGCAGATCAAGCCTCAGACACCCCCACCAATCAGTGCAGATCAAGCCTCAGACACCCCCACCAATCAGTGCAGATCGAGGGTCAGACACCCCTACAATCAGTGCAGATCGAGGGTCAGACACCCCTACAATCAGTGCAGATCGAGCCTCAGACACCCCCACAATCAGTGCAATCAAGGGTCAGAAACCTCCACAATCAGTGCAGATGGGGGGGGGGGGGTTAGAAACCCTCGGCTGCACAGTGGGGGTCTCGGTCAGCTGGACCCGTCTCCCTCAGTGTGTAATTATGTGGCAGCTTGTAATCCATCACCGACAGGTGGGATTGCACTTCGGCTACTACAGATACCCTTAGTGTGACGGACCCTTACTCCTCTGCTCAGTCATACACACAGCATCTCTCACCTTGGCAAACTCCGGCGGGGGGCTCTTCCCTCGGCACAGGTTAGACAGGGCCCAGACTGCGTTTCGGGTCATTGTGAGACGGTTCTGTTTGGCAAGCAACCTGAAATACACATGGTGACAGTCAGACAGATGCGGTCACACATGGTCCGGCGCTGCCGGTGGTATATACATCTATACCCCAGGGAGGAGGTCGCGGCGGCTGCTCCAGAATGCTGGGGAGACGCCGCTGTTCTCCTCCCCAGTGCTCAGTACTTGTACAGGTGGAGCACTCACTGGAGGAGCGGGGGCAGGATGTTACAGTCCAGCACATAGTCTCGGCACACCGTGCTGTCTCCAGCGATGTTCCCCAGAGCCCAAACTGCCTGCCGGAGAGAAAAACACACGTGAGGAGCGCGAGGGACACAGGGGCCGAGCGCGAGGGACACAGGGGCCGGCGCGAGGGACACAGGGGCCGGCGCGAGGGACACAGGGGCCGGCGCGAGGGACACAGGGGCCGGCGCGAGGGACACAGGGGCCGGCGCGAGGGACACAGGGGCCGGCGCGAGGGAAGGCGGTGCGAGGGACAAGGGCCGGCGCGAGGGACACAGGGGCCGGCGCGAGTGCACGGGCCGATGCGAGGACACAGGGTGGGCAACATCATGGTACCTGCTCTTGCACATCCTCGAACTCCGAGCTCAGCAGTTCTATGAAGATGGGCACAGCCCCTGCCTGGATGACGATCCGTGTCTGCAGAGAGTTCCCCGAGGCAATGTTCGTCAGCACCCAGGCGGCCTCGAACTGCAGGAGACAGAGACCCTGTGTGAGCGCCCCCTCAGGTTACACCTAATATCACCTGTGATGTGAGAATCCTCATGACACATATCACACTGCAGGGTCTCCACTCTCCGTAATATGCGGACCCCCATGATACGTGTCACACTGCGGGGTCTCATTTCACCTGGGATGTGCAGACCCCCATGATACATGTCACACTGCTTTATAAAATATAAGGGGAGACAAACAGAGGCGCAATAGTGCCCTATCATTTGGTATAGAATAGGGACTTATCGGTAAAAAACAGGTTTGCACTACCTGGTCCAGTTGTGACTCCCACAACTGGAATAAGAGCGTTGGTTTTAGTAATGCAGGCTGCTGCTGGACTTCCACCTCCACAGGGCCGTGGTTGCTTCAAGAGTTCTGGGGTCAAAGGTGTGTTACAGTCCGCGCTGCCCGATCATCCAAAGGATCACAGGGGAAACAGTGTTCCAAGCAAAGTTTTCTTTATTCTTACAAACCGACGCGTTTCGGCGCCCAATCCTGGCACCGTCCTCAGATACCCTGAGGACGGTGCCAGGATTGGGCGCCGAAACGCGTCGGTTTGTAAGAATAAAGAAAACTTTGCTTGGAACACTGGTTCCCCTGTGATCCTTTGGATGATCGGGCAGCGCGGACTGTAACACACCTTTGACCCCAGAACTCTTGATGTCACACTGCTTGGTCTCCTCTCACCTGTGATGTGCAGACCCCCATGATAGTGTCACACTACGGGGCCTCCTCTCAGCTGTGATGTGCGGACCCCCATGATACGTGTCACACTGCGGGGTTATCCTATCACCAATGATGTGCTGACCCACATGATACTGTCATATTGCAGGGTCTCCTCTCATCTGTGATGTGCGGACCCCCATGAAACGTGTCACACTGCGGGGTCTCCTCTCACCTGTGATGTGTGAGCCCCCATGATACGTGTCACACTGCAGGGTCTTAGCTCTCCATAATATGCGGACCCCCATGATACGTGTCATACTGCGGGGTCTCCTCTCACTGTGATGTGTGGACCCTCGTGATATGTGTCATACTACGGGGTCTGCTCTCATCTGTGATGTGCGGACCCCCATGATATGTGTCACACTGCGGGGTCTCCTCAACTGTGATGTGCGAGCCCCATGATACGCGTCACACTGCCAGATCTCCGCTCTCCATAATATGTGGACCCACATGATATATGTCACACTACAGGTCTCCTCTCAGCTGTGATGTGCGGATCCCCATGATACGTGTCATACTGCGGGGTCTGCTCTCATCTGTGATGTGCGGACCCCCATGATACGTGTCATACTGTGGGGTTATCCTCTCACCAGTGATGTGCGTACCCCATGATACGTGTCATACTGCGGGGTTATCCTCTCACCAGTGATGTGCAGACACACATGATACATGTCATGCTGCAGGGTCTCCTCTCATCTGTGATGTGCAGACCCCCATGATACGTGTCACACTGCAGGGTCTCCGCTCTCCATAATATGCGGACCTACTGATAAGTGTCACACTGTGGGGTCTCCTCTCACCTGTGATGTGCAGACCCCCATGATACGTGTCATACTGCGGGGTCTCCTCTCACCTGTGATGTGTAGACCCCCATGATACGTGTCATACTGCGGGGTCTCTTCTCACCTGTGATGTGCAGACCCCCATGATACGTGTCATACTGCGGGGTCTGCTCTCATCTGTGATGTGCAGACCCCCATGATACGTGTCAACTGGGGTTCCTCTCACCAGTGATGTGCGTACCCAATGATACGTGTCATACTGCGGGGTTCCTCTCACCAGTGATGTGCAGACCACATGATACATGTCATTCTGCAGGGTCTCCTCTCATCTGTGATGTGAGACCCCCATGATACGTGTCACACTGCAGGGTCTCCGCTCTCCTTATATGCGGACCCTATGATAGTGTCACACTGGGGGTCTCCTCTCACCTGTGATGGCAGACCCCCATGATACGTGTCATACTGCGGGGTCTCCTCTCACCTGTGATGTGTAGACCCCCATGATACGGTCCTACTGCCGGCGTCTCCTTCTCACTTGTGAGTTGGCCAGGAACCAGATAGTGGTCATACTGAAGGGTCTCCTCATCTGTAGTCAGACCATGATACGTGTACACTCTCAGGGTCTCCGCTCTCCATAATATGCGGACCCTAATGATAAGTGTCACACTGTGGGGTCTCCTCTCACCTGTGATATGCAGACCCCCATGATACGTGTCATTCTGCGGGGTCTCCTCTCATCTGTGATGTGTGGACCCCCATGATACGTGTCACACTGCGGGGTCTCCTCTCATCTGTGATGTGCGGACCCCCATGATACGTGTCACACTGCGGGGTCTCCCCTCACCTGTGATGCGCAGACCCCCATGATACGTTTGTCACACTGCGAGGTCTCCTCTCACCTGTAACGTGCAGTTCTCCTTCCTCTTCAGAAACTCCACAAATCTGGCGACCACCCCGTGCGTCCCGATCACTTCGTCTATCGGGGGGTTTGGCTCTGAGGAAACACAGAAGAGGAGATCAGCTGAAGCCCCCGAGCCCTGCAGTCTGTACAGCAGAATATGAGGAGAGGTCCGATCACTCCTCGTGCAGTGCAGGGTGCCGGATTATCAGATGTTCTGGACCACTGGATACTGGATATCACACATATGTTATTTGTCCTTTCCATACAAACACTAAATGAGCGCTTGTGTCAACATAAAACCGCACGCGTCAGCACGGCAGTGCCAGAGCCATCGCCGACCATTTCTGCATCTTCAGAAGCCACCATGAAAAGCAGATCCCTGGCACCCAGGATTTTTGTCAAGTGCCCAGAGTGGCACAGATATAGGCCCACATGTGCCCTTATAAACATTACCTTTGGACAGGAGTTTCCGGAACTTCTGGGTGGCGGCGAGCTGCTGTTCAGGATTATTGGAAAAGATCATGTCGATCATGTCCGATGTGATCACGCCGCTCTGTGGAGAGAAGGAGGTGTTATACATGGACAGCAGAAAACTGTAGGAGCGGCATCAAGAGTGGGATCATGCCCTTTCCCATAAATCATACATTTATGCCTTTTCCCATAAATCTTACAATCATGCCCCTTCTTGTAAATCTTACATTTGTGCCCCTTCCTGTATCTCTTACATTCATGCCCCTTACTGTAAATCTTACATTCATGCCCCATACTGTAAATCATACATTTATGCCCCTTACTGTAAATCTTACATTCATGCCCCTTCCTGTAAATCATAAATTCATGCCCTTTTCCATAAATCTTACATTCCTGTCCCTTCCCATAAATCTTACATTCAAGTCCCTTCCCGTAAACCTTACATTCATGTCACTTCCCGTAAACCTTATATTCACGCCCCTTCCCATAAATCTTACATTCATGCCCCTTCCTGTAAATTATACATTTATGTCCTTTCCCATAAATCATACATTCATGCCCCTTCCTGTAAATCTTACATTTATGCCCTTTTCCATAAATCTTACATTTATGCCCCTTCCCATAAATCTTACATTCATGCCCCTTCCCGTAAATCATAAATTCATTCCCTTTCCCATAAATCTTACATTCATGTCCCTTCGCGTAAATCTTACATTCACGTCCCTTCCTATAAATCTTACATTTATGTGCTTTTCTATGAATCTTACATTCATGCCTTTTTCCAGAAATCTTACATTTATGCACCTTCCCGTAAATCATACATTCATGGCCCTTCTCATAAATCTTACATTTATGCCCCCTTCCCCTAAAATTATACATTTATGCCCTTTCCCATAAATCATACATTCATACCCTTTCCTATAATTCTAACATTCATGCCCTTTCCCATAAATCTTACATTCATGACCTTTTCCATCTTACATTCATGCACTCCCCATAAATCTTATATTCATGCCCCTTCCCGTAAATCTTATTCAGTCTCTTTTCCATAATCTTACTTTCATTTCCTTTTCCATAAATCATACATTCATACCCCTTCCCATAAATCTTATATTCATGCCCCTTCCCGTAAATCTCATTCATGCCCTTTCCCATAAATCTATACATTCATTCTCCTTTCCATAAATCTTACATTCATGACCTTTTCCATCTTACATTCATGCACTCCCCATAAATCTTATATTAATGCCCCTTCCGTAAATCTATTCAGTCTCTTTCCATAAATCTACTTCATTTCCTTTTCCATTAATCTACATTCATACCCCTTCCCATAAATCTATTTATTCATAGCCTCGTAAATTCATTCATGTCCTTTCCATAAATCTTACATTCATTCTCTTTTCCATAATCTTACTTTCATTCCCTTTTCCATAAATCATACATTCATACCCCCTTCCATAAATCTTACATTAATGCCCCTTCCTGTAAATCATACATTCATGCCTCTTCCTATAAATCATACATTCATGCCCTTTCCCATTAATCTTATATTCATGCCCCTTCCCATAAATCTGATTTACGGGAATAGGAAACGTTATGAATTAACAAAATAAACTTCAGTGCAAGTAGCAGAAGTCACATGACTGCTGCAGCCAATCACTTCCCCAAGTGTGACGTCTGCATGTTTGGCATGTGACTGCAGACAATCAAGGGGGCTCCATAATTTCTCTTCATAACGCCTCCTATCATGACCTCCTTTTCTAAATTTTTGCTATACCCCTTTTAAGCCAAGGAAATTTTCCCCCCAATCTGAGTTGTCAGATGATCCCATAACTCTGGGCAGTGCCATGTCCGCCCCCTTCTTGCCTTCTCACTACCCTCTACGTCCTACAAATAATGATGTCCTCCCGACAATGATCATGAGGGGGGTCCCTACTACCCTCACTGCCTCATTCATAGCCCACAATGGATGGCCCCTCTAATGCCGCCTGCAGGTCCCGCCATCGCCTGCACTCACCGCCGCCATCTCCATTTATTTGCCGGGGCTTCGTGGTAGTTGGCGTCGAACATGCCATCGTCTTCTGCCGCTTCTTCTGCGGTTGCCACATTCCTTCTTTTAAATAACTGCAAGAGAAAGCGGAGAGCGAAAAATGAGGTGCGGAGAGTGACGGCCACCCCCCCTCAACACCTCGGACAGTAGAGCGGAGGATGAGGTGCGGAGAGTAACGGCCACCCCCCCCCCTCAACACCCCGGACAGTAGAGCGGAGGATGAGGTGCAAAGATTAACGGGCGCTCCTACTCTCCGCTCAACACCACGGACAGTAGAGCGAAGGATGAGGTGCGGAGAGTGATGGCCACCCCCCCTCGACACCTCGGACAGAGGAGCGGAGGATGTGGTGCAGAGATTAATGGCCGCTCCCACTCCCCCTCAACACCCCGGACAGAGGAGCGGAGGATGAGGTGCAGAGATTAATGGCCGCTCCCACTCCCCCTCAACACCCCGGACAGTAGAGCGGAGGATGAGATGCGGAGAGTGATGGCCACGCCCCCAACACCTCCGACAGTAGAGCGGAGGATGAGATGCGGAGAGTGACGGCACCCCCCCTCAACACCCCAGACAGAGGAGCGGAGGATGAGGTGCAGAGAGTGACGACGGCTCCCCAACTTTCCCCCGAAACAATAGAGCGGAGGATCAGGTGTGGAGAGTAATGGCCGCTCCCACTCCCCCTCCCCCTCAACACCCCGGACAGAGGAGCGGAGGATGAGGTGCAGAGATTAACGGCCGCTCCCACCCCCCATGAACACCCTGGACAGTAGAGCGGAGGATGAGGTGCAGAGAGTGACGACGGCTCCCCAACTTCCCCCCGAAACAGTAGAGCGGAGGTTGAGGTGCGGAGAGTGATGGCCACCCCCCCACCCCCTCGGACAGTAGAGCGGAGGATGAGGTGCGGAAAGTGATGGCCAACCCCCCCTTAACACCCCGGACAGAGGAGCGGAGGATGAGGTGCAGATTAACCGCTGCTCCCACTCCCCCTCAACACCCCGGACAGTATAGCGAAAGATGAGGTGCGGAGAATGAGCCCCCCCCAACACCCCGGACAGAAGGTATAATGGGGGGAAAGCTTAGGAAGAAATAGAATCTAGGATACAAGCGGCGCCTTCATTTACTCAGTATTTCCAGGATCTCTGCTTGCTGTCAGTGATGGCATCAGAGGAGCCCGATCTTCAGCTGATCGCCCCCCACCTCCTACTCTTAAGGAGACGTGTCACCGGCTCAGAACTCTCCATTTTTCACTTATTTTTTTCCTGCCGTTCACCTCCTTTTTCAGGTTTTTTTTCTCGTCCTTTAACCCCTTCACCCCCAGTGATTTTCCAGTTTCCATTTTTCCTCCCCTTCTTTCAAGAGCCGCAACTTTTTTATTTTTCCATCAGTACAGACATATGAGGCTGCTTGTTGTTTGTTGTGGGGCGAGTTGTACTTTTAGATGAAATCATTAATTTTACCATATAGTGCACAGGAAAATAGGGAAAAATTCCAAGTTTGGTGAGATTGCAAAAAAATAAAATTACACATTTTTTTTTGTTTTATTCCCCATGTTCACTATATGGTAACACCGACGTGTCGGTATGATGTCTGGGGTCAGTACTATATGGTAACACTGACGTGTCGGTATGATGTCTCAGGTCAGTACTATATAGTAACACTGATGTGTCGGTATGAGGTCTGGGGTCTATACTATATGATAACACTGAGGTGTCGGTATGATGCCTCGGGTCAGTACTATATGGTAACACTGAGGTGTCGGTATGATGTCTGGGGTCAGTACCATATGGTAACACTGATGTGTCGGTATGATGTCTGGGGTCCGTACTATATGGTAACACTGACGTGTGGGTATGATGTCTGGGGTCCGTACTATATGGTAACACTGACGTGTCGGTATGATGTCTGGGGTCAGTATTATATGGTAACACCGACGTGTCGGTATGATGTCTGGGGTCAGTATTATATGGTAACACTGAGGTGTCGGTATGATGTCTGGGGTCAGTACTATATGGTAACACTGAGGTGTTGGTATGATGTCTGGGGTCAGCACTATTTGGTAACATGATGTGTCGGTATGATGTCTCAGGTCAGTACTATATAGTAACACTGATGTGTCGGTATGAGGTCTGGGGTCTGTACTATATGGTAACACTGACGTGTCGGTATGATGTCTCGGGTCAGTACTATATGGTAACACTGAGGTGTCGGTATGATGCCTCGGGTCAGTACTATATGGTAACACTGAGGTGTCGGTATGATGTCTGGGGTCAGTACCATATGGTAACACTGATGTGTCGGTATGATGTCTGGGGTCCGTACTATATGGTAACACTGACGTGTGGGTATGATGTCTGGGGTCAGTATTATATGGTAACACTGACGTGTCGGTATGATGTCTGGGGTCAGTACTATATGGTAACACTGACGTGTCGGTATGATGTCTGGGGTCAGTACTATATGGTAACACTTACGTGTCGATATCATGCCTCGGGTCAGTACTATATGGTAACACTGAGTGTTCAGTATGATGTCTGGGGTCAGTACTATATGGTAACAGTGACGTGTCAGTATGATGCCTCGGGTCAGTACTATATGGTAACACTGACGTGTCGGTATGATGTCTGGGGTCAGTACTATATAGTAACACTGACGTGTCGGTATGATGTCTGGGGTCAGTACTATATGGTAACACTGACATGTCGGTATGATGCCTCAGGTCAGTACTATATGGTAACACTGAGGTGTCGGTATGATGCCTCGGGTCAGTACTATATGGTAACACTAATGTGTCAGTATGATGCCTCGGGTCAGTACTATATGGTAACACTGAGGTGTCCGTATGATGTCTCAGGTCAGTACTATATGGTAGCACTGAGGTGTCAGTATGATGCCTCGGGTCAGTACTATATGGTAACACTGACATGTCGGTATGATGTCTGGGGTCAGTAC
This sequence comes from Allobates femoralis, assembly GCA_033576535.1. NCBI lineage: Eukaryota > Metazoa > Chordata > Amphibia > Anura > Aromobatidae > Allobates > Allobates femoralis. The sequence goes on from JARQOC010000002.1 coordinate 19,776,040, forward strand.
TATATAGTAACACTGACGTGTCGGTATGATGTCTGGGGTCAGTACTATATGGTAACACTGACATGTCGGTATGATGCCTCAGGTCAGTACTATATGGTAACACTGAGGTGTCGGTATGATGCCTCGGGTCAGTACTATATGGTAACACTAATGTGTCAGTATGATGCCTCGGGTCAGTACTATATGGTAACACTGAGGTGTCGGTATGATGCCTCGGGTCAGTACTATATGGTAGCACTGAGGTGTCAGTATGATGCCTTGGGTCAGTAGTATATGGTAACACTGACGTGTCGGTATGATGTCTGGGGTCAGTACTATATAGTAACACTGACATGTCGGTATGATGCCTCGGGTCAGTACTATATGGTAACACTGAGGTGTCGGTATGATGTCTGGGGTCAGTACTATATGGTAACACTGATATGTCGGTATGATGTCTGGGGTCAGTACTATATGGTAACACTGATGTGTCGGTATGATGTCTGGGGTCAGTACTATATGGTAACACTGACGTGTCGGTATGATGTCTGGGGTCAGTACTATATGCTGACACTGAGGTGTCGGTATGATGTCTGGGGTGAGTAGTATATGGTAACACTGAGGTATCGGTATGATGTCTGGGGTCAGTACTATATGGTAACACTGATGTGTCGGTATGATGTCTGGGGTCAGTACTATATGGTAATACTGACGTGTCAGTATGATGCCTCGGGTCAGTACTATATGGTAACACTGACGTGTCGGTATGATGCCTCGGGTCAGTACTATATGGTAACACTGAGGTGTCGGTATGATGTCTCGGGTCAGTACTATTTGGTAACACTGACGTGTCGGTATGATGCCTCGGGCCAGTACTATATGGTAACACTGAGGTGTCGGTATGATGTCTCGGGTCAGTACTATATGGTAACACTGACGTGTCGGTATGATGTCTGGGGTCAGTACTATATGGTAACACTGACGTGTCGGTATGATGCCTCGGGTCAGTACTATATGGTAACACTGACGTGTCGGTATGATGTCTGGGGTCAGTACTATATGGTAACACTTACGTGTCGGTATGATGTCTGGGGTCAGTACTATATGGTAACACTGAGGTGTCGGTATGATGTCTGGGGTCAGTACTATATGGTAACACTGAGGTGTCGGTATGATGTCTGGGGTCAGTACTATATGGTAACACTGAGCTGTCGGTATGATGTCTGGGGTCAGTACTATATGGTAACACTGACGTGTCCGTATGATGTCTGGGGTCAGTACTATATGGTAACACTGAGGTGTCGGTATGATGTCTGGGGTCAGTACTATATGGTAACACTGACGTGTCGGTATGATGTCTCAGGTCAGTACTATATGGTAACACTGACGTGTCGGTATGATGTCTCAGGTCAGTACTATATGGTAACACTGACGTGTCCGTATGATGTCTCGGGTCAGTACTATATGGTAACACTGACGTGTCAGTAAGATTCCTTGGGTCGGGTCGGTTTTGAGTTTTTAGATACCAAACATGTTACTTTTACTGTTATGTAAGACCTCAGTGCTGCACAGTGCGATCGCTTCTCTTGTGTTCAGGTGGGCTGCTGCACATCTAAAGACAGGGGAAGTGATCACTCCCTGCAGATGATGTCACTGAGAAATCACAGGCAGGAAATGATTCAGGACAGCTTCCGAGGTCACCACAAGACCCTGGGCTGTCCAGGTAAAGCCTTCAGGTCCTGTGATTTGCTTCACGGGATCTGCTATCCCGGCAGGGGTCAGCACGATCAGTGAATGACAATGCAATCCAAAGGGTTAACAGCAGCGATCAGATCACGGATCTGATCAGCGCTGTTAGATACACATCTCAGCTGATGAGATCCGCTGAGGTGTCGGGGGGAGGATGCAGGGTCACAGCATGAGCTCACATCATACGGTGGGAGGTGACCTATGACGTACATGTACATGATAGGTCGTGAAGGGGTTAAATCCTCCGCCCCGGTCTCAGGGAGTTTATTTATTTTTAACATTTCTTTGTATTCTTTTTTCCATGATCTTCACCATGATCGCCCCCGATATGCAGCTTTGCTTCAGTGGTGCAGTGGTGCAGTGGTGCAGTGTATTTTGCCCTGTCTGTGGCATCTAAAGGTTTACACACTCAGAGCCGGCTGGAACGCTGGAGCTGTCAGTGAGATGTCCGGACCCCTCCCCCGACCCCTGCCAGCCGGTGAGTGACAGCAGCAGCCGCTGACACCTGAGGATCCGCCGCGGCCCCCGCATGTGAGTAAACAGCCCCCAGGATACCGCGGGTATATCAGAACTAACCAAGCCATGGAAAGGAGGAGGGGGGACACCGGGCAGCTCCACACAGTCACCCCGACTCTAGCCACTGTCACAAAACCTCAGCGAGGACAAGTATTCAGCCTCAACCAGTGTTTTCAGCTTGTTCCTGTTCACAGACAGAGATGTGAGGATGAAGTCCTTTATTTTTTGTGGTGGGAACCTGCCCTCTTTTATCCCCTGCATCCCCCGGTGACCCCCTGCACCTCCCCAGACCACCCACGCCAACCCACAAACCTCCTGCACCTCCCCAGACCACACATGTCTCCTCACAGACCGCCTGCGATCCCCACACAAACTCCCCTGCCCCTCCCAAGACTACCCAAGGCCCCCCGCCATTCTCCTGCACCTCCCCAGATCACTCATGTCCCCTCACAGACTGCCTGCGATCCCCGCGCAGACCCCCTGCACCTTCCCAGACCACCCACGTCCCTTGAAAACCTCCTGCACCTCCCCAGACGACCCATGTCCCCCCGCCATCCTCCTGCACCTCCCCAGACCACCCATGTCCCCCCGCCATCCCCCTGCACCTCCCCAGACCACCTGCAATCCCCGCACAGACTGCCCACGTCCCCAGCAAACCTCCAGCATATCCCCAGACCACCCATGTTCCCTCCCAGACCGCCTGCGATTCCCCCGCAGACCAACTGCACCTTCCCAGACCGCCTACGTCCCCCAGCAAACCTCCAGCACCTCCCCGGACCACCCATGTCCCCTCACAGACCGCCTGCTATCCCCCCAGGAGACCGTCTGCACCTCCCCAGACCACCCACGTCCCCCAGCAAACCTCCAGCACCTCCCCAGACCACCCACGTCCCCCTGCAAACCTCGCCAGACCACCCATGTCCCCTTACAGAACCGCCAGTGTCCCCCGTAAGATTGACCATGTTCTCCTATAGACCACCTGCATCCCACCGCAGACTGCCTATGTTCCCACTTAGGCTAACTGCGCCCCACGCAGACCATCCACGTTTCCCTACGGACCACCATAGACCACCCACGTCCCCCCTCAGACTGCCAATGACTCCCCGTAGCCCACCCACATCCCCCCTTCACTCACCTGCTCCTCCCGCTTCTGTTTGCGCAGCTGCAGCCCCTCTTCCTCTCGCCTCCGCCTCATCTCGTCCGGGTTCAGGGACTTGTTCTTGTAGCTTTTCAGCCGGGAGTTATCCTTTCCTGAGCTCGTCATCGTTGCTGAAAGAGAGAAGAGAACAGGTCCTGATCCTCGGCCGCTCCGTGCACTCACCACATTATATATCACAGAATATCGGCCCGTGGGCTGCGGGGGGATATGGACTCTATTGGGATTCTGTCACACTACAGATGAAATAGCTGCGGAATCTTATTCCAAATTATGAATTTACTATATGTACTATAGCCACATACAAATCAGATCACTGAAATCATGACACCCAGCTGCACTCACCCAGCCCTGTCACTTCATTCTAGTACCCTACGTTGAGCAGATCCATAGCATGAGGAGTAAAGCCAGCTAGAGAAGTCGTATGTCTTCAATCGTAGTGCAGAGCTGGCTGGATCCGATGGTACCCGAACCATTCTCCTCGGACGTTCCAGTGGAAAGTTATGACCCAAAGTAGCTTTTGGGGCATTTCTACTCACAACACAAGTGGAGGGAATTGCAGGACAGCCCATGGGCAGGAGAGGACACCACGTGTGAGAGATATACCCAAGGAAACCCTGTGGCTCTACACTGCCCCCATGTGGCCACCAGCAATAAGGAAACTGGTAACTGAGTTACATTTGTCTGCATATGCCTGTTATGTACGATCACGTTTTATTTACATGACTGACTGTAATATCTGTTAGTATTGTTTACTCTAGTGTGCCCCTACAGCGATTAAATACATCAATTAATCTTGGGTTGCTCTTTTGTTTGATCCATGAGATCCCCACATCAGTGTGCTCGTTTAACATTATACGCTAAATCTCTTCACTGGCTCCCAATTCCACAATGAATCCAGTTCAAGCTACTAACACTGACCTACAAAGCCGTCCATAATCTGTCCCCCCTATATATCTCTGAACTAATCTCACACCATCTTCCCTCACGTAATCTTCGATCCTCCCAAGACCTCCACCTTTCCTCCACATTTATCTGTTCCTCACATAACCGCCTCGAAGACTTCACCCAAGTATCCCCCATCCTCAGGAGTTCTGCGTCCGATTATCCACCATGCTTCGATCCATCAGACGGAACCTGAAAACCCATCTCTACAGGAAAGCTTACAGCCTGCAATGACCACTGTGCCGCTTCACCACCACAGCCACCGCCTCACCACCACCAGAGCCGCCACCTCACCACCACCAGAGCTGCCGCCTTACCACCACCAGAGCCGCCGCCTCACCACCACCAGAGCCGCCGCCTCACCACCACCAGAGCCGCCGCCTCACCATCACAAGAGCCGCCGCCTCACCATCACAAGAGCCGTCGCCTCACCACCACAAGAGCTGCCGCCTCACCACCACAGAGCCGCCGCCTCACCACCACCAGAGCCGCCGCCTCACCACCACCAGAGCCGCCGCCTCACCATCACAAGAGCCGCCGCCTCACCACCACAAGAGCTGCCGCCTCACCACAACCAGAGCCGCCGCTTCACCACCACCAGAGCCGCCACCTCACCACCACCAGAGCTGCCGCCGCCTCACCACCACCAGAGCCGCCGCCTCACCACCACCAGAGCCGCCGCCTCACCACCACCAGAGCTGCCGCCTCACCACCACCAGAGCTGCCGCCTCACCACCACCAGAGCTGCCGCCTCACCACCACAAGAGCTGCCGCCTCACCACCACCAGAGCCGCCACCTCACCACAGCCACAGCCACCGCCTCACCACCACCAGAGCCGCCACCTCACCACCACCACAGCCACCGCCTCACCACCACCAGAGCCGCCGCCTCACCACCACCAGAGCTTGCGCACCCCTACCTTGTGTCTCCTCCTCATTATCCTGTAGAATGTAAGCCCGCAAGGGCAGGGTCGTCTCCCCTCTGTACCAGTCTGTTACTGTTAATTTGTTTACTGTAAACTATATCTATAATTTTGTATGTAACCCCTTCTCATGTACAGCACCATGGAATTAATGGTGCTATATAAAAAAAAGAGAATTTTGTTTACTTACCGTAAATTCTTTTTTCTTTAATCATCAATGGGAGACCCAGACAATGGGGTTAAGGGCACTGCCCTCCGGAGGCCACACTAGGTACTACAAGTTTGTAGACACCGCCCCCTCCGCTTATAAACCCCTACCGCAGGGAATATCCTCAGTTTGGTCCATAAGCTGCGAGGAGACAAAAAATAACCACACCCGAAACCTCGGGAGAAAAAAACCGTGAACAAACGGTCCAACAACCCGGAATAAACTGTTCCAACTGGGAACAAGTCAAATGTGACAACAACCAACGGAACACTGGGTGGGTGCTGGGTCTCCCATTGATGATTAAAGAAAAAAGAATTTACGGTAAGTAAACAAAATTCTCTTTTTTCTGGTCATCATAATGGGAGACCCAGACAATGGGGATGTCCTAAAGCAATACCCCAGGGCGGGAAGAGTTCCTCAAAAGACGGATAACACATGGTCCCCCTTTTTAAAGGTGGGCAACCGCCGCCTGGAGGACCCGCCTGCCCAGACTTGCATCCGCAGAGGCATGGGCATGCACCATATAGTGCTTAGAAAAAGTATGCAGGCTTGACCATGTGGCTGCCTGACACACCTGTAGAGCAGAAGCTCGATGTCGCAAAGCCCAGGAGGCACCGACAGCTCTAGTCGAGTGCGCCTTCAATCCCAACGGGAGAGGCAGACCGGAAGAACGGTAGGCCTCCTGAATGGGCACCTTGATCCATCTGGCCAAGGTAGATTTTGATGCCGTGGACCCCTTACAGCGACCCGCCGTAAGGATAAACAAGGAGTCAGAACTCCGGAAGGAGGCAGTCCTGGACACATAAATGCGTACAGCCCTCACGAGATCCAGAGTGTGAAGGTCGCGCTCAACCTGATGAACGGGAGCGGGACAAAATGATGGAAGCACAATCTCTTGGTTCAGGTGAAAAGTGGACACCACCTTAGGCAAGAATTCTGGCCGTGGGCGTAAGACCACCTTGTCTTGGTGAACCACCAGGAAGGGTGACTTGCACGAAAGTGCAGCCAATTCTGAGACCCTTCTCAGAGACGTAATCGCCACCAAAAAGACCACCTTCTGGGACAGACGAGAGAGAGGAACTTCTCTCAGCGGTTCAAACGGCGGCTTCTGAAGTGCCGCCAGGACCATGTTGAGGTCCCAAGGGTCCAGTGGTCGTCTATATGGCGGAACCACCCGAGACACCCCCTGTAGGAATTGACGGACCTTTGGTAGAAGCGCCAAACGTCTGTCAAACAGCACAGACAGCGCTGACACCTGACCCTTCAGGGAGCTAAGGGATAAGCCCAGCTCCAAACCCGACTGAAGGAAAGCCAACAGCGTCGGAACCGACAAGGGCCAAGGTGACCGTCTACCAGAAGCACACCAGGCGAAAAAGATTTTCCACGTCCTGTGGTATATCTTCCGCGAAACATGTTTCCTAGCCCGATTCATAGTGTCAACCACTGTAGAGGAGAAACCCCTGGACGTCAGCAGCCAGGCCTCAAGAGCCATGCAGTCAATCTGAGGGCCCTGGAATTGAGGTGGAAGAATGGGCCTTGCGCGAGAAGATCTGCGCGTTCTGGAAGAGCCCACCTGTGTCCGCCTGACAGCTGCCACAGGTCTGGATACCAGGACCTCCTGGGCCAATCCGGAGCCACTAGAATGGCCACTCTGCACTCCGTCCTGATCTTCCACAACACCTTGGGAATCAGAGCTAGAGGCGGGAACACATACGGCAGATGAAATCTGGACCAACTCAGGATCAGAGCGTCCGCTCCCAGAGACTGAGGATCCCACGACCTCGCCATGTATTGCGGCACCTGATGATTCAGCCGTGAGGCCATCAGATCCACATCCGGAGTGCCCCATCTGCTGCAGACGTCTCGGAAGACATCCGGATGAAGAGACCACTCTCCGGCGTCCATCCCCTGCCGGCTCAGATAGTCGGCCTCCCAGTTTTCGACCCCTGGGATGTGAACTGCGGAAATCAGGCAGTTGTTGTCCTCCGCCCAGGATAGGATGCGGTGGACTTCGGCCAGAGCCTGTGCACTCCTGGTTCCTCCCTGATGATTTATATATGCGACGGCCGTCGCATTGTCGGACTGAACCCGAATGGGTTGTCCTGAGAGGAATCTCTGAAAAGCCAGGAGCGCCAGATAGATCGCCCTGATCTCCAGCACGTTGATCTGCAACGCCGACTCCGACTGAGTCCAGAGGCCTTGGGCCCTGTGGTGTAAGAACACCGCCCCCCAGCCCGTCAGACTGGCGTCGGTGGTCACCACTAACCAAGATGGTTTGATGAAAGACCGGCCCCGAGACAAGTGACGTGGCAGTAGCCACCACTGCAGGGAATCCCTGGTCGGTTGAGAAAGAGTCACCAGCCGATTCAGAGAAATCGTCCTCTTGTCCCATCTGCGGAGAATCTCCAGCTGGAGAGGACGGAGGCGAAATTGTGCGAAAGGCACCGCCTCTATTGCTGCCACCATACGCCCCACCAGCTTCATCAACACCCGTATGGATGACTGTGGTGACAGGAGGACCTGTTGTACTCCGGAATGGATGGCCAACTGTTTGGCTCGTGGCAGAGACACCAGGGCTGAGTCTGTGTGGAAGTCCATGCCCAGATATGTCAGTGACTGGGTCGGAACCAGGGTCGATTTCTGAACATTGAGAAGCCACCCAAAATGTTCCAGAGACTTCATGGTCACCTCCAGGCTCACCCGACACAGGTGTTCCGATGGCGCCCTGACCAGAAGGTCGTCTAGATAGGGGATGACGGCATGTCCCTGCACATGCAGGAGAGCCATCATAGAGGCCATCACTTTTGTGAACACCCGCGGAGCCGAGGCCAGACCGAAAGGGAGAGCCACGAACTGGTAGTGTTCGTCCCCCACTGCGAATCTTAACCAGCGTTGATGAGCTGGTGCAATGGGCACGTGAAGGTAAGCGTCCCGGATATCTATGGACGCTAGGAAGTCCCCCTGTGACACAGCCGCTATCACGGAACGCAGGGATTCCATGCGGAACTTCCGAACCAACACGTGACGGTTGAACAACTTGAGGTCCAGAACCGGGCGAAAAGAGCCGTCCTTCTTTGGGACGATAAAGAGGTTGGAGTAAAAACCCCGGAACCTCTCCCCGGAAGGCACTGGGACCACTACTCCGTCTCTGCGGAGACCCTCCAACACCAGATGAAAAGCCTGAGCCTTTTATGGAGACGGGACCGATCGATGGAATCGGTGCGCCGGCTGAGACGTCAGCTCTATCCTGTAGCCTCTGGAGACTATATCTCGTACCCACTGATCTTGGACCTGGAGTAGCCATCTGTCCCGAAAAAGAGACAGGCGGCCCCCCACCTGTGAGGAGGCAGGATGAGAGAGCGAGTCATGCGGAAGTGGGTTTGGGGGTGGCAGCCGCTGCCCCCGCCGGCTTCTTCTGGCGACCCTTGGGACGCCACTGAGTAGAGGGCTTGTTCCCTCTGTCCGCACGGGCAGACGATGCTGATGGCTGTGAACTGGACCGAAAGGACCACTGTTTTGGGTTCCTCTTCACGGTATAACCGTGGCTTAGGTTTATTCTGTGGAATCTTTGACTCCGCAGAATCCTTTATCAGCTTGTCCAGTTCGGTACCAAAAAGCCTGTCGCCAGAGAACGGAAGATTTTGCAAAATCTTCTTAGACGTGGCATCTGAGTCCCAAAGACGCAGCCACAATAACCTGCGGATCGCAATAGCGTTGGCCGAAGCCACAGCAGAGCGATTTGCAGTTTCCAGTACTGCCGTCCTGGCGTAATCCGCATAGGCCCTTGCTCTATCAGTAAGCGCCAGGACTTCTGAACTGGACCCTGCCAGGTCCGCGATACCATCCAAGCAGGAGGTGATCGCCTGCAGAGTCCAGACCGCGGCAAAATTAGGGGCAAATGAAGACCCCACAGCCTCATAAGAAGACTTGGCGAGTTGCTCGACCTGTCTATCTGTCGCATCCTTCAATGAGGAGCTATCAGAGGCAGAGAACAGAGAGCGTGCAGCAATCCTGGTCATGGAAGCGTCCACCTTAGGGGACTGCGACCACTCCTGAAGCACCTCCTCAGGAAAGGGAAAGCGATTGTCCTTGGATTTACGGACATAACGCCGTCCAGGATGAATCCTGGGCGCTCTAACCACCCTTCCAAAGTTAGTGTGGTCCATAAAGGAACCGCTTGGTCTAGCCTCCGGCCGCAGCCATTGGTAGACCTCCTTCGGGTGAACGTTCACCTCCTCAGGGGGTGTCACGAGACGCAGAGTCTCGTTGATGGAGGACACCAGATCCTCCACCCCCTCTGGTGGTTCTGACACGGACCCGAGTAATGAACCCCCATCATCCTCATCCCCCTCAGAAAGACCCTCCTCTTCAGAGAGTGTCTGGAGCTCGGGTGAATCCTCACGTCGAGTCCGCTTAAGGGGTCTCGTAGTTGAGGCAGGGGAAACCCTGGGGTAATGTGAAGGAGCCGCTGGATTGTCCAGTCTCCTGGTCAGTACCTCCAGGGATTGCGACATGGAGGACAGCTGGGATAACATAGATTCATTTATCTTGTTCTGTGTCTCCCATGGCCCTGGGCCCACATGGACCACAGGGTACAGCACCGAAGCTGCTGTCTCAGCAGTATCAGCCCGGGCCTCTGGGCGTCCGCAGTTATTGCAGGACCCCTCCACCAGTGTCCCTTTGCATGTAGCACAGGTAGTGGTGTTACTGGCCGCCTTAGCAGCGTTCTTCCCAGCTGAGGACATTCCCACAGCAGGGGAATAAGCCAATCTTTAACGAAAAAAACGGTACAACCGGCGGCTTACCGACCGCAGTAATGCGGCGGAGGAAGCGGTGTGTGCGTGTGTGGCCTCCGCGAGTCTTCCGGTCTCCCCAGTAATGAGTGCAGCCGTGCACTTCAAGCAGATCCCAGCCGAGAAGTGAGGGGTAGATGGCCGCCGACAAATCAACTGTGGGCGGAGCCGAAAACACGCGGGAAGCCACACGCACGCCCATAAATGACGTCACCGCCTGGGCTGCTTCCATCTCCTCAGGCAGCCCCAGTAATGAAGGCGCCGAGGCCCGCAGCGCGGGAAAGTACCGTGACACAAAAACACAATACTAAGGCTGCAGACAAAGTCTGGAGCCGACAGCCGCAGCCCCTGTGAGACACAGGGCGGTCAGCCAGAGTGGCCCCAGCACGGGGTCCACCGCCAGAACCGCGGACCCGAGGGTTACGCGCGGTCTGAGTGTCCCAACACATATAGTGCCGACACTACCCCCAGGCACACTGGAGACACACAAGGTGCCTCAGTGCCGGTCCGGTCTGTAAGCACCATTTAGGGAGGCCTCGGACGGGGGTGCAGCACCAGTCCGGTCTGTAAGCACCATTTAGGGAGGCCTCGGACTGGGCTGGCTCCAGTCCGGTCTGTAAGCACCATTTAGGGAGGCCTCGGACGGAGCGGAGCTGTGCAAGGCTCCAGTCTCCCACTTTCCAGAGCCCCCAAACAGGGATGGGAAGGAGTGCGACAGCGTACCGGGAGAACACAAAGTGTCCAGGCTCTAGGCCCTCCGGTACCTCCACCTGCGTGTTCCCTAAGGGTGAGCAGGGAGACTGCCGGAGATCCCTGACCGGGACCATATTACCTTGTCTTCAGACGCCATCACGTAAGTAGTGAGAATGCAGTGAAGTGCAAGCAAAGCGTGTGATACCTCCGAGCACACTAAGTTAAAAACTGAGGATATTCCCTGCGGTAGGGGTTTATAAGCGGAGGGGGCGGTGTCTACAAACTTGTAGTACCTAGTGTGGCCTCCGGAGGGCAGTGCCCTTAACCCCATTGTCTGGGTCTCCCATTATGATGACCAGAAAATAATAATACGCTACCTGGGTTGGTTTCTGGCCCTGATATAACCCAGATCACGTACTGGACTTATATTGAACAAGGAACTGGTGGCATCATTTTGTGCTTGGATTATTGTGGGACGTTGGACAGTGACAGGCTGGTGATACATATCCAGCACCCCTCACTGGGAACTCCTCAATAAATCAGCACTTACAGGGCAGCTGCGGCCCCTTCTTTAACCTTTGCCAATTCTCTGATTGTCCAGGCAATGAGGGGGCGCCAGAAAGCGGCTATTATGGTGTTCTATCCCTCACACCCTTCCACACTACTTAAAGTACTATTCCCCTCTCCCATCATATACAGTACTGCTCCCCTTCCCCACCATCTACACAGTATTTCTCCCCTCCCCCCTTATCTACAGTACTCCCCCCATCTACAGCACTACTCCCCTCCCCCCTTATCTACAGTACTCCCCCATCTACAGCACTACTCCCCTCCCCCCTTATCTACAGTACTCCCCCATCTACAGCACTACTCCCCTCCCCCTTATCTACAGTACTCCCCTCATCTACAGCACTACTCCCTCCCCCCCTTATCTACAGTACTCCCCTCATCTAGAGCACTACTCCCCTCCCCCCTTATCTACAGTACTCCCCCCATCTACAGTACTACTCCCCTCCCCCTCATCTACAGTGCTCCTGCCCTCCCCCACTATCTCCAGTACTACTCCCCTCCTCCATCATATACAGTACTACTCCCCTTCCCCACCATCTACACAGTACTCCTCCCCTCATCTACAGTACTACTCCCCTCCCCCCTTATCTACAGTACTCCTTCCCATCTACAGTACTACCCCCTCCCCTATTATCTACAGTACTACTCCCTCCCCCACCATCTACAGTACTATTCCCCTCCCCCATTATCATCTACAATACTACTCCCCTCCCCCACCATCTACAGTAATACACTACTCCCCCACCATCTTCAGTACTACTCCCCTCCCCGACCCATCTACAGTACTATTCCCATACCCCAGTCTACAGTATTATTTCCTTCCCCCACCATCTACAGTACTACTCCCCACCCCCACCATCTACAGTACTATTCCCCTCCCCCACCATCTACAGTACTACTCCCCTCCCCCACCCATCTACAGTACTATTCCCATACCTCAGTCTACAGTATTATTTCCCTCCCCCACCATCTACAGTACTACTCCCCACCCCCACCATCTACAGTACTATTCCCCTCCCCCATAATCTACAGTACTACTCCCCTCCCCCACAATCTACAGTATTATTCACCTCCCCATCATCCACAGTACTACTCCCCTCCCCCTTATCTATAGTACTATTCCCCTCTCCCCCACCATCTACAGGACTACTCCCCCCCCCTCCCCATCTACAGTATTATTAAGCTCCCCCACTATCTACAGTACTATTCCCCTCCCCACCATCTAGTGTTTTATTCCCCTCCCCCACCATCTACAATTTTATTCCCCTGCCCCACCATCTACAGTACTCCTCCCCTCCCCCACCAGCTATGGTACCATTCCCCTTCCCCATAATCTACAGTACAGGGTGGGCCATTTATATGGATGCACCTAAATGGGAATGGTTGGTGATATCAACTTCCTGGTTGTGGCACATTACTATATGGGAGGGGCAAACTTATCCAGATGGGGGGGTTACCATGGCGGCCATTTTGAAGTCGGCCATTTTGGATCCAACTGTATTTTTTTTTCAATGGGAGGAGGGTCATGTGACCCATCAAACGTATTGAGAATTTCATAAGGAAAACAATGGTGTGCTTGGTTTTAATGTAACTTTATTCTTTCATGAGTTATTTACAAGTTTATGACCCCTTATACAATGTGTTCAGTGCTGCCCATTGTGTTGGATTGTCCATACAACCCTCTTCTCCACTCCTGACACTGATAGCAACAGAAGAAATACAGCACAGGCCTCCAGGATCCGCTGTGTCAGAGGCTGCACATCTCTATCTTCACACCATAGACAATTACCTTCAAATAAGTAATTAATACCACACTTGTTTTGGTATAATTCATGGATTAGTTGCTCTGCTGTTTTTTGGTCACCTTTCCACAAGATAACTAGAGTCATCAATATATCTCCGGTATAATATATTTTGTATTCTTTTCTTGTCATATATATAATTTGTTTTTATTTTACTAGATACAATGTTAGACTGCAGGACTAAGTAACCAACTGCGTTAAACAACTCAATTAGGGCGGCTTCAGACTTGTGTTCGCCTCCACAGCGTCTTGTTTAACATGGGGACATACGGTGTATGCGCTCGGTGTGTGCACTAATAGACTCCCATGTGTGATTTGTATGCATGCGGATGCTTGCGTACAAACCATACATTCCCATCCGAACCATGAACGCGACATGTCGCATACAACTCACACAGGGGAGTCTATCAGTGCTCACACCCATCCGCAGCCGAGAGCATACACCGTGCGTCCCCATGTTAAACATAGGGATGGGCGGTGCTTGTGCTCGGCTTGTGTTCGCCGTTCGCAAGACACTGCGGAGGTGAACGTAAGTTTGAAGCCGCCCTTAACATGACTAATTAACTGGGCGGCTCATGACCCTGACTAACCAGACCATAGCTTTAGGGTGCGTGCACATGGTCTGGAGGGGCTGCGTGTTGGACGCAGCTCCTCCGGACCTGAGGGAAGCCGCGGGTGGCCGCAGCCGCCCTGTACTCACCGTGTGCAGGGCGGCTTCTCCCTGCAGTCACCCGATGGGAGCCGCTTCCGACTCCGCAGCATGAAATAAACATGCTGCGGAGGCGCGGACTCCCAGCAACCCACACCGCAGCTCCAAACACGCTGTGGACGGGTTACACATAGTGAGGATGGGATTTCTTGAAATACCATCCACTATGCTGATACTGTACTACGCAGCGTTTTGGACGCAGCAGCAAGACGATGCGTCCAAAACGCTGCGTTCACCGATTGTGTGCACGCACCTTTATATAATGAAAAGACTCTCTCTCTATGTGCATGATTGTGAAACTGTACCTGATGAAGACTCTGTAATGAGTTGAAATGCGTTGTACCTGCTATTTTATATTTGTATGAATACATTTCTTAAGGAAAATAACCATCGGGCTCTATTTGGAAGTGCCGCAACATACAAACCGGAATCCATCTAATTAATCTACTGAACTAACAGGATCTTCCAACATGAGGTAATGATCATTCCAGGAAAGCGTGCTGCAAGCCACAAGAGTCAAATCTCTACTAAATGTAATCTCAACACATCACAAAGGTGAGCAGTTTACAGCACCTGTATCTAATTTAATAGAGATACTGCACATAGGTCTGAGCCATTTCTTTTTTGCATTCTCTCCCCCAGAAGCTGTGATACAGCTCCACTAAAGCCATTATCTACATGTATACTATTTTCCAACCATAGCTCTCCATCAGCTGAGATCTCCAGGCATTGCAGCCTCCACTCACTTCCAGAGCTGTATTCATAATGAGGCCTGCCATCACACTGCTGGCTATGTGTATACAGAGGTCTATGCTGCATTGTGAGATTATCAGATACAATGTAGAGAGACGGCAGCACGGCCGGATTCACACTCGCGTTCCGTTTTCATATGGTGGAAAACACGTCCGACCACATCTGTTTTTTTTGTGAAACCGGATGTAACCACGGCCGTATTATGCCGATCCGACACTCAGCTCATCTTCCTCATAATACCGGTACGGCTGCATCTGGATTTTACGGGATCCATCAAAGAGTTTTTCCGGTCACTCGTTAAGGTGTGTTTGTTAACCATTCCCTAACTGGATTGGTAATGTGGTGGTATCAGAAGACGCCTGACATAGCTTGTCATTAAGCCTTGGATTGGTTGTCAATCAGCAGCTGTCATTAACCCCTTATTACCCAGTTTGCCACCAGCACCAGGGCAACTTGAAGAGCCAGGTAAAGTGCCATGATTTGGCACTTCTAATGAATGCGCCAAACTCTGGGGCAGCTGCGGGCTGCTATTATATAGCGTGGCGGGGTCAATAATGATACGCCCCCACCACGCTGAGAATAACAGCCCCCACTGCCTAGTTTTACCTTGGCTAGCAATTAAAAATAGGAAAGAGCCTTATACATTTTTTTTTTGCCAGCCAATATAAAATGTGGCAGCTCGCAGCTGTCCGCGTTATCTGTGCTAAGAATGAAAAATACAGCGGAGCCCTACACATTTTTCCATTTATTCATTTTACACACTATGATGGCAGGTTGGTTGCCATACCCTAACGTATATGACAACCAAACACAATCACCATCCAGATTGTGGGGGCGCAGTCTGAGTGCAACAGCCAATCACAGACGCTCTCGCAGACAGTGAGCCTCTGTGATTGGCTGTTGCCGCTCAGTGCAATGAATATGCATGAAGCTTAACCTGCCTAGCGGTATTCCCGAGTGTGACTCGGGGTTAACTTTTACTGCCAAAAGCGGTAACCCCGAGTCACACTCGGGTTTACCCGCAGCTGGTGCTGTCAGAGCAGCACCGCCACCCTGCTCCCGCTGCTGAGGACCGGCAGGGGGGGTGCTGTGAGAGCACCTCTGCCCTCCCCTGCTGCTGAGGACCGGAGGAGAGCACCGCCGCCCGCCACTGCTCCCGATGCCGTGGACCGGCGGGGGGGTGCTGTGAGAGCACCGCCGCCCGCCCCTGCTGCTGAGGACCGGCGGGGAGCAGCGCCGCCCGCCCCTGTGGAACGGCGGGGAGCAGCGCCGCCCGCCCCTGTGGACCGGCGGGGAGCAGCGCCGCCCGCCCCTGTGGATCGGCGGGGAGCACCGCCACCCGCCCCTGCGGACCGCCGGGAGGGGGGGGGGGGGGCCGGCCGGGTGCTGCGAGAGCACCGCCGCCCGCCTCTGCTGCTGAGGACCAGCGGGGAGCACCGCCGCCCGCCCCTGTGGACCGGCGGGGAGCAACGCCGCCCGCCCCTGCTCCCGCTGCTGAGGACCGGCGGGGGGGGAGTGCTGTGAGAGCACCGCCGCACGCCCCTGCTCCCGCTGCTGTGGACCGGCGGGGGTGGGGGGGTGCTGTGAGAGCCGGGGGGAGAGGGCTGGGGCATCGGGTCTTACCTGCCCGTTGCCGCCGGCGCCATGTCAGTGATATGGCACCGCCCCCTTCTACAGAGCTAGGGTTAGGGCTAGGGTTATTGATAGGGTCAGGCTAGGGCTAGGGTTAGGGCTAGGGTTAGGGCTAGAGTCTGGGCTGCAGACGAGAAGAGGGGCGGGAACACCCTCAGTTACCCTCCTCTCCTCTGTCACAGGGACATCCAGCGATGTCCCCGCTGTGATCGCCGGTGAGAGCTCCTTCGGATGCCTCCATATGACTTCCTGGTTCCGTCTCTGTGAGCTGCAGCGGCTCATTGGAGGCGGAACTGGGTGGGAAAAAAAAAAAAAAAAAACAGTACAAAATTTCGGCCCATTAAAGAAATTTATGAAAAAAAATGGGACCGCACTTAGGCTGCTTTCACATCAGCTGTGTTTTGAAATCGCGGCAGATGCGGTGAAAAAAACGAATCTGCCGCGATTACCGCATAACCGCGACACCTGCAGCACAGTTGCCGCAAGCCCCATAGAATGTCTATGGGGGCTTGCGGCAGATGCGGCAAGTGCGGTATCGGCACTTGCGGCAGGTGCGGCTGCAAAAAAAAACGTGGCTGACCGCGTTTTTTTTCGCGGCCGCACCTGCCGCAAGTGCTGAAACCGCACTTGCCGCACCCTTACCGCAAGCCCCATAGACATTGCATGGGGCTTGCCGCAACTGTGCCGCAGGTGTCGCGGTTATGCGGTAATCGCGGCAGATTCGTTTTTTTCACCGCATCTGCCGCGATTTAAAAAAAAAACGCTAGTGTGAAAGTACCCTTAGTACAAAATTCCTGACATAATCATACCGCCAGGTATAAGATTATTGATTATTGAATAAAATAATATTATTTATTTAATTATAATTCATGATTTTATGTTTCAAACTTTATCACATCTGAGAGGTCTACTAGAGTCTCCTTTGATTAGGTAATTACTAAGAATTGCAGGCCGACAGTACATAACACCAAATTTCCATGCAAAAAAATGGTACCGCTTTTAGCACAAAATTCCTGACATAATCATACCGCCAGGGAGGTTAATGAGCGGCCCTAGCAGCAGCGGGAGACTGGTAGGTTCTACCTATTTGGTGAACCAGCATGATCAGTAGGCAAAACAGAATCCGGTTTTACTGTATGTGCAGATCTCGCCTGACTGCGAGTGTTACCTCCTCCCGGCCACCACTAGAGGGAGCTCTGTGTGTACAGGACTGCAAACTATAACTATGACCACATCCTCACATCGCAGCTGGCACAGGGCCGCCCTCATATCACACTGGAGAAGGGATCCCAACAGGATAACCCAGGAGAGCCCCCCAACAGGAAAGCCCACCCCACACAGACGCACTCTACAGCCTCCATCACTTTATATTTCCTGCAGAAGTGTCAGGACCAAAACTAAATTCATGCAAGTGTATAATAACTCTGAGCGAGCAGAGCTGCAGGCTAGATCATGGAGGATGGAGAATGTAACAGACAAAGCTGCTGAGGAGACCAGATGTGCATTTTATATTTCCTCAGACACCAAAAACAGCGCGGGGAAGCTGGAGATTGATCGAATTGTTTCCTATTGGAGCAGAGGTGCAGTGTAAAGCATGGAGGCAGTGATTGAATTGTTCCTGTTGGAGCAAAGCAGCAGTGTACAGCATGGAGGCAGTGATTGAATTGTTCCTGATGGAACAGACAAGCAGCATAAAGCATGGAGGCAGCGATTGAATTGTGTCCTATTGGAGTAGAGCTGCAGTCTAAAGCATGGAGGCAGCGACTGAATTCTTCCTGTTGGAGCAGAGCAGCAGTGTACAGCATGGAGGCAGTGATTGAATTGTTCCTGTTGGAGCAGAGCAGCAGTGTACAGCATGGAGGCAGTGAGTGTCCTATTGGAGCAGTGATGCAGTGTAAAGCATGGAGGCCGGACAAAACCTTGCATGAAGAAATCCGATCGAGGCCAATAACGCACTGGCAAACTCAAAACAGCATAAACCTATTGAAGAACGAGTTTATAGCCCATAATCTGGTATAAAACATAAATTTTATTGGAATACAGATAAAAAAAGTGTAAAATGTTTTAATATTTCATAAATCCATTACATGATGAAATAACCATGATAAATGCATCCATTTTATTATATTATTAGCTACAAGAGGAGGAGAGAGCCATAAAAAAACACTAAAAAATATATTACAGATCAGGGTTTTTACAACAATACCACATTGGCAAATACAAGAATCAATAAAATAATCAATAAAATGGTGAGAGTTGGATACAGCACTAAACACATTAGCTGGTTAGTGCCAGCATGATGGAACACTTGTAAATCAACGCAAGTGAAAAGAAATCAAAAACACATAAATAGACAAGCATAATGCTGTGATTGCTGTGCAACAAAAACACACAGTAAAAAATTAGTAGGACACAACTATCCTACGCCTAATGATATTGCATGTGCAAGAAAAAACTGATTACCAATATCAGTAAAAAAGTGCTGAAAAAGTGCTGAAAATAGTGCTAAAAAAGCGGTGCTGAAATAACAAACAGAAGCACCAGCCACACTGTATTACATTACCCAAGCCAATGTCTATAAAGTACATATACCCAACTTATTCACCACTAGATGTCATCATCAATTATAGAGTAAGAAAGGTTTGAACGCAAGATAAAATTTCTTGTACACCTATAAAGGTATCTATGCCAGAACCAGAATGGTAACCATTACCTGCTACACACAATCAATTCCAAAGCATGGTTCCCCCAAATCACATCACAGTGTGTCAAAGACGTTGTCCATAAAAAGTACACCTCTAATAGCAAGTATATTTACCTATCCTTTAGTGGATGCAGATAACACCCTGACGCGTTTCGCCAATGGGGCTTCTTCCTGAGGGTCTTCCTCAGGAAGAAGCCCCATTGGCGAAACGCGTCAGGGTGTTATCTGCATCCACTAAAGCAGAGGTCCCCAACTCCAGGCCTCAAGGCCCGCCAACAGTGCAGGTTTTCAGGATTTCCTTAGTATTGCACAGGTGCTAATGTGATCATCTGCACAGATCATGATTCCAACCCCTGTGCAATACTAAGGAGATCCTGAAAACCTGCACTGTTGGTGGGCCTTGAGGCCTGGAGTTGGGGACCTCTGCACTAAAGGATAGGTAAATATACTTGCTATTAGAGGTGTACTTTTTATGGACAACGTCTTTGACACACTGTGATGTGATTTGGGGGAACCATGCTTTGGAATTGATTGTGTGTAGCAGGTAATGGTTACCATTCTGGTTCTGGCATAGATACCTTTATAGGTGTACAAGAAATTTTATCTTGCGTTCAAACCTTTCTTACTCTATAATTGATGATGACATCTAGTGGTGAATAAGTTGGGTATATGTACTTTATAGACATTGGCTTGGGTAATGTAATACAGTGTGGCTGGTGCTTCTGATTGTTTTTTCAGCACCGCTTTTTTAGCACTATTTTCAGCACTTTTTGTAGCACTTTTTTACTGATATTGGTAATCAGTTTTTTCTTGCACATGCAATATCATTAGGGGTAGGATAGTTGTATCCTACTAATTTTTTACTGTTTGTGTTTTTGTTGCACATCAATCACAGCATTATGCTTGTCTAATTATGTGTTTTTTATTTCTTTTCACTTGCGTTGATTTACAAGTGTTCCATCATGCTGGCACTAACCAGCTAATGTGTTTAGTACTGTATCCAACTCTCACCATTTTATTATTTTATTGATTCTTGTATTTGCCAATGTGGTATTGTTGTAAAAACCTTGATCTGTAATAAAGAGAATTTTGTTTACGTACCGTAAATTCTTTTTTCTTTAATCATCAATGGGAGACCCAGACAATGGGGTTTAGGGCACTGCCCTCCGGAGGTCACACTAGGTACTACAAGTTTGTAGACACCGCCTCCTCCGCTTATAAACCCCTACCGCAGGGAACATCCTCAGTTTGGTCTACAAGCTGCGAGGAGGAAATAAACCACACCCGAAACATCGGGAAGAATGCCGTGCACAGACGGTTCAACAACCCGGCAAACACTGTCTCAACAGAGAACAGAGCAAATGCAAAAAATGCAAAGGAACAACTGGGTGGGTGCTGGGTCTCCCATTGATGATTAAAGAAAAAAGAATTTACGGTACGTAAACAAAATTCTCTTTTTTCTGGTCATCATAATGGGAGACCCAGACAATGGGGATGTCCTAAAGCAATACCCCAGGGCGGGAAGAGTTCCTCAACAAGACGGATAACACATGGTTCCCTTTTAAAGGTGGGCAACCGCCGCCTGGAGAACCCGCCTGCCCAAACTTGCATCCGCAGAGGCATGGGCATGCACCATATAGTGCTTAGAGAAAGTGTGCAGGCTGGACCAAGTGGCCGCCTGACACACCTGTAGAGCAGACGCTCTATGTCGCAAAGCCCAGGAGGCACCTACGGCTCTGGTAGAGTGAGCCTTCAATCCCACCGGGAGAGGCAAACCAGAAGTCCGGTAAGCCTCCTGGATGGAAGCCTTAATCCATCTGGCCAATGTCGATTTCGACGCCGCGGACCCCTTACAGCGACCTGTCGTAAGAACAAATAAGGAATCCGAACTCCTGAAGGAGGCGGTCCTAGACACATAAATGCGTATAGCTCTCACGAGATCCAGAGTATGGAGGTCGCGTTCAACCTGATGAACGGGAGCGGGACAAAATGATGGGAGAACAATCTCCTGGTTCAGGTGGAAAGTTGAAACCACCTTCGGCAAGAATTCTGGCCGTGGACGCAACACCACCTTGTCTTGGTGAACCACCAGAAAGGGTGATTTGCACGATAGTGCAGCCAATTCTGATACCCTCCTCAGAGAGGTAATTGCCACCAGAAAAACCACCTTCTGGGATAGACGCGATAGAGAAACATCTCTTAGCGGCTCAAACGGAGGTTTCTGTAATGCCGCCAGGACCATGTTAAGGTCCCAAGGGTCTAGAGGTCTCTTGTAGGGCGGAACCATCCGTGACACCCCCTGCAGAAATTGACGGACCTTCGGGAGTAGCGCCAATCGCCTGTCAAACAGCACAGAAAGTGCTGATACTTGACCTTTCAAAGAGCCAAGGGATAATCCCAATTCCAAACCCGACTGTAGGAAAGCCAACAACGTCGGGATGGACAAGGGCCACGGAGACCGTCCGCCAGAGGCACACCAAGTAAAAAAGATTTTCCACGTTCTGTGGTACATCTTCCTGGAAACTGGCTTTCTAGCCCGATTCATAGTGGCAACCACCGTAGGGGAGAAACCCCTGGATGTCAGCAGCCAGGCCTCAAGAGCCATGCAGTCAATCTGAGGGCCCTGGAATTGAGGTGGAAGAATGGGCCTTGCGCGAGTAAATCTGCGCGTTCTGGAAGAGCCCACCTGTGTCCGCCTGACAGTTGCCACAGGTCCGGATACCAGGACCTCCTGGGCCAGTCTGGAGCCACTAGAATGGCTACCCTGCATTCCGACCTGATTTTCCACAGCACCCTGGGAATCAGAGCCAGAGGCGGGAACACATATGGTAGATGGAATCTGGACCAAGTCAAGATCAGGGCGTCCGCTCCCAGAGACTGGGGGTCCCATGACCTCGCCATGTATTGCGGAACCTGATGATTCAGCCGCGAGGCCATCAGATCCACGTCCGGAGTGCCCCATCTGCTGCAGATGTCCTGGAAGACGTCTGGATGAAGAGACCACTCTCCGGCGTCCATCCCCTGCCGGCTCAGATAGTCGGCCTCCCAGTTTTCGACCCCTGGGATGTGAACTGCGGAGATCAGGCAGTTGTTGTCCTCCGCCCAGGATAGGATGCGGTGGACTTCGGCCAGAGCCTCTGCACTCCTGGTTCCTCCTTGATGATTTATATAAGCGACGGCCGTCGCATTGTCGGACTGAACCCGAATGGGTTGTCCTGAGAGGAATCTCTGAAAAGCCAGGAGTGCCAGATAGCTCGCCTTGATCTCCAGTACGTTGATCTGCAACGCCGACTCCGACTGAGTCCAGAGGCCTTGGGCCCTGTGGTGCAAGAACACCGCCCCCCAGCCCTTCAGACTGGCGTCGGTGGTCACCACTAACCATGACGGTTTGATGAAGGACCGGCCCCGAGACAAGTGATGTGGTTGTAGCCACCACTGCAGGGAATCCCTGGTCGGTAGAGAAAGGGTCACCAGCCGATTCAGAGAGATCGTCCTCTTGTCCCACCTGCGGAGAATCTCCAGCTGAAGAGGACGGAGGCGAAATTGTGCGAACGGCACCGCCTCTATTGCTGCCACCATGCGCCCCACCAGCTTCATCAACACCCGTAGGGATGATTGTGGTGACAGGAGGACTGCTTGTACTCCTGATTGGAGTGCCATCTGTTTGACTCGTGGCAGAGACACCAGGGCTGAGGCTGTGTTGAAGTCCATGCCCAGATATGTCAAAGACTGGGTCGGAACTAGCGTTGACTTCTGAATATTGAGGAGCCAACCGAACTGTTCCAGGGACCGCATGGTCACATCCAGGCTCTCTTGACAGAGGTGTTCTGATGGCGCCCTGACCAGCAGGTCGTCTAAATAGGGAATGACGGCATGTCCCTGCATGTGCAGGAGAGCCATCATGGAGGCCATCACTTTTGTGAACACCCGCGGTGCCGAGGCCAACCCGAACGGCAGCGCCACAAATTGGAAGTGTTCTTCCCCCACTGCGAATCGCAACCAGCGCTGATGAGCCGGTGCAATGGGAACGTGAAGGTAAGCGTCTCTGATATCTATGGACGCTAGGAAGTCCCCCTGTGACACAGCTGCGATCACGGAGCGCAGTGATTCCATACGGAACTTCCGAACCAACACGTGATGGTTGAACAACTTCAGGTCCAGTACTGGGCGGAAGGATCCGTCCTTCTTCGGGACGATAAAGAGGTTGGAGTAAAAACCCCTGAACCTCTCTCCGGAAGGCACCGGGACCACCACTCCGTCTCTGCGGAGACCCTCCAACACCTGGTAAAAAGCCTGAGCCTTTTCTGGTGATGGGACCGACCGATGGAATCGGGATATCGGCTTTGACGTCAGCTCTATCCTGTAACCTCGCGAGATCACGTCTCGAACCCACTGATCTTGAACGTGAAGCAGCCACTTGTCCTGAAAGCGAGACAAGCGGCCCCCCACCTGTGGGGAGGCAGGATGAGAGAGCGAGTCATGTAGAGGCGGGTTTGGGGGTGGCAGCTGCCGCCCCCGCCGGCTTCTTTGGACGACTCTTAGAGCGCCACTGAGAAGCGGGCTTTCCCCCTCGGTCCGTGCGAGCGGATGGTGCTGATGACTGCGAGCTGGAACGAAAGGACCACTGTTTTGGGTTCCTTTTAACGGTGTACCGTGGCTTAGGTTTATTCTGCGGGATCTTAGACTCAGCAGAATCCTTTATCAGCTTGTCCAGTTCGGTGCCAAAAAGCCTGTCACCAGCAAACGGAAGATTCTGCAAAATCTTCTTGGATGTGGCATCTGAGTCCCAAAGACGCAGCCACAACAACCTGCGGATCGCTATAGCATTGGCCGAAGCCACAGCTGAGCGAGTGGCAGTTTCCAGAGTCGCCGTTCTGGCGTAGTCCGCATAGGCCCTCGCCCTTTCGGTAAGTGCTAGGACCTCTGGACTGGATCTTGCCAGGTCAGAGATACCATCCAAGCAGGTAGTAATCGCTTGTAAGGTCCAGACCGTGGCAAAATTAGGGGCAAATGAAGACCCCACAGCCTCATAGGAAGACTTGGCGAGTTGCTCGACCTGTCTATCCGTCGCATCCTTCAGCGAGGAGCTATCAGAGGCAGAGAAAAGGGAGCGTGCAGCAATCCTGGTCATGGAAGCGTCCACCTTCGGGGACTGCGACCACTCCTGAAGCACCTCCTGGGGGAAGGGGAATCGATTGTCCTTGTCTTCAGACGCCATCACGTAAGCTGTGAGAATGCAGTGAAGTGCAAGCAAAGCGTGATCCTCCGAGCACACTAAGTTTAAAACTGAGGATGTTCCCTGCGGTAGGGGTTTATAAGCGGAGGAGGCGGTGTCTACAAACTTGTAGTACCTAGTGTGACCTCCGGAGGGCAGTGCCCTAAACCCCATTGTCTGGGTCTCCCATTATGATGACCAGAAAATATTTTTTAGTGTTTTTTATGGCTCTCTCCTCCTCTTGTAGCTAATAATATAATAAAATGGATGCATTTATCATGGTTAAAACCTTGCATGAGACAGAATGAGCATTTCATGTTCTTTCAGACTCTACTAGACAATGTAGCTGAGCTGTAGCCACTGCAGCATAACAGTACAGAGCTGCAGTGTAAAGCATGGAGGACAGAGGGAGCAGCAGGCACAAGCCCTGAGAGAGTGTGGATTTCATATGACCTCAGATTCTAGTAGACAAAACACACTGACCATGGTGCTACCCTAATCATACAAAGCTGCAGTGTAAAGCAAGGGGGACAGGAGAGAGAAGAGAGATCCTAATAAGACAGGATGGCACAACCTCAGACTGACTACAGTACAGAACGCAGCTGAGATGAAGCCACTGCTCACAGCGGAGTCCTAATAAAGCAGAGCTACAGTGTAAAGCATGGAGGACAACAATGAGATAAAGAATGTGGATGTAACCACAGACTGAAAATCCAGAGTTGTGCCCTGATGAAGCAGAGCTGCAGTGTAAATCATGGTGGAGGGACCCCCGCAACCTGAGCCAGTGAGGAGTCACAGAAATGCCAGATCACACAGAGGACAAGAAGCTCCATCTCATCCGCTGTCACATGAGGACGATCCGGGACGTCAGGTCATCACCTGATCTATGGCAGACTGATGGTGGCATCACAGTCAGCGCCGGGCAGGACAGATGGAGCGGCCGCCGGGGGATTAATAGGATTTACACAGATCTACACAAGCTACATGGGCTGAAGACAGCGAGGACCCTAGACTGTGCGACCCCCTGACTGTGAGACCCCAAGATGTGAGATCCAAATACACAGAGCAACTCACAATAACGGGAGACGAGGAGAAACATCCAGGTCACACCGAGCAGAGACACAATACCGCCACATACAGAACAACTATAATACTGCTGCCTATGTACAAGAATAAAATTACTATTATACAAGAAGATAACTACTATAATACTGCTCCTATATACAATAATATAACTACTATAATACTGCTCCTATATACAAGAATATAACTACTATAATACTGCCCCTATATACAAGAATATAACTACTATAATACTGCCCCTATATACAAGAATATAACTACTATAATACTGCCCCCTATATATAAGAATATAACTACTATAATACTGCCCCTATATACAAGAATATAACTACTATAATACTGCCCCTATATACAAGAATATAACTACTATAATACTGCCCCTATATACAAGAATATAACTTCTATAATACTGCTCCCTATATATAAGAATATAACTACTATAATACTGCCCCTATATACAAGAATATAACTACTATAATACTGCTCCTATATACAAGAATGTAACTACTATAATACTGCTCCTATATACAAGAATGTAACTACTATAATACTGCTCCTATGTACAGGAATATAACTACTATAATATTGCTCCCTATATATAAGAATATAACTACTATAATACTGCTCCTATATACAAGAATATAACTACTATAATACTGCCCCTATATACAAGAATATAACTACTATAATACTGCCCCTATATACAAGAATATAACTTCTATAATACTGCTCCCTATATATAAGAATATAACTACTATAATACTGCCCTATATACAAGAATATAACTACTATAATACTGCCCCTATATACAAGAATATAACTACTATAATACTGCTCCCTATATATAAGAATATAACTACTATAATACTGCTCCTATATACAAGAATATAACTACTATAATACTGCCCCTATATACAAGAATATAACTACTATAATACTGCCCCTATATACAAGAATATAACTTCTATAATACTGCTCCCTATATATAAGAATATAACTACTATAATACTGCCCCTATATACAAGAATATAACTACTATAATACTGCCCCTATATACAAGAATATAACTACTATAATACTGCTCCCTATATATAAGAATATAACTACTATAATACTGCTCCTATATACAAGAATATAACTACTATAATACTGCTCCTATATACAAAATATAACTACTATAATACTGCTCCTATGTACAAGAATATAACTACTATAATACGGCTCCTATATACAAGAATATAACAACTATAATACTGCTCCTATATACAAGAATATAACTACTATAATACTGCCCCTATGTACAAGAATATAACTACTATAATATTGCTCCCTATATACAAGAATATAACTACTATAATACTACTCCTATATACAAGAATATAACTACTATAATACTGCTCCTATGTACAAGAATATAACTACTATAATACTGCTCCTATATACAAGAATATAACTACTATAATACTGCTCCTATATACAAGAATGTAACTACTATAATACTGCTCCTATGTACAGGAATATAACTACTATAATACTGCCCCATATGTACAAGAATATAACTACTATAATAGTGCTCCTATATACAAGAATATAACTACTATAATACTGCCCCTATATACAAGAATATAACTACTATAATATAATACTGCCCATATGTACAAGAATATAACTACTATAATACTGCTCCCTATATACAAGAATATAACTACTATAATACAGCCCCTATGTACAAGAATATAACTACTATAATATTGCTCCCTATATACAAGAATATAACTACTATAATACTACTCCTATATACAAGAATATAACTACTATAATACTGCTCCTATGTACAAGAATATAACTACTATAATACTGCTCCTATATACAAGAATATAACTACTATAATACTGCTCCTATATACAAGAATATAACTACTATAATATTGCCCCTATGTACAGAATATATAACTACTATAATACTTCTCCTATATACAAGACTATAACTGCTATAATACTGCCCCTATGTACAAGAATATAACTACTATAATACTGCTCCTATGTACAAGAATATAACTACTATAATATTGCTCCTATATACAAGAATATAACTATATTATCATACTAGTTATATTCTTGTTCATAGGGGCAGTATTATAGTAGTTATATTCTTGTACATAGGAGCAGTATTATAGTAGTTATATTCTTGTACATAGGAACAGTATTATAGTAGTTATATTCTTGTATATAGGGGCAGTATTATAGTAGTTATATTCTTGTATATAGGGGCAGTATTATAGTAGTTGTATTCTTATACATAGGAGCAGTATTATAGTAGTTATAATATTTATTCATTTATATAGCGCTATTAATTCCATAGCACTTTACATACATCAGTAATGCGACGTAAAGACATACTGATAGGATGTTTAGATTGTGAGCTCCAAGAGAGACAGCATTACTGATGTATGTAAAGTGCTATGGAATTAATAGCGCTATATAAATGAATAAATATTATAACTACTATAATACTGCCCCTATGTACAAGAATATAACTACTATAATACTGCTCCTATGTACAAGAATATAACTACTATAATACTGCTCCAATATACAAGAATATAACTACTATAATACTGCTCCAATATACAAGAA
The DNA here is from genome assembly GCA_033576535.1 of Allobates femoralis. Lineage (NCBI taxonomy): Eukaryota > Metazoa > Chordata > Amphibia > Anura > Aromobatidae > Allobates > Allobates femoralis. The sequence goes on from JARQOC010000002.1 coordinate 19,804,106, forward strand.
TATAACTACTATAATACTGCCCCTATGTACAGGAATATAACTACTATAATACTGCCGCTATGTACAAGAATATAACTACTATAATACTGCCCCTATGTACAAAAATATAACTACTATAATACTGCCCCTATGTACAAGAATATAACTACTATAATACTGCCCCTGTGTACAAGAATATAACTACTATAATACTGCTCCTATATACAAGAATATAACTACTATAATACTGCTCCAATATACAAGAATATAACTACTATAATACTGCCCCTATGTACAAGAATATATCTACTATAATACTGCTCCTATGTACAAGAATATAACTACTATAATACTGCCCCTATGTACAAGAATATAACTACTATAATACTGCCCTTATGTACAAGAATATAACTACTATAATACTGCCCCTATGTACAAGAATATATCTACTATAATACTGCCCCCAATATACAAGAATATAACTACTAAAATACTACTCATATATACAAGAATATAACTACTATCATACTGACCACTGTGTACAAAATATAACTACAATAAAATTCTGGCTCTCAGGTAGTATTATTCCTGGGTGTGAGATCACAGGGTGCAGTGAGGTCATCACTCTAGGGTATATATAGCTTGTGAGGTCACCGGGGACAGTAAGGTCAGTGCTGGTATTTTGGGTCGTACTCTTAGAGGATCAGGGTGTTGATGACCGCACTGGCTGCTCTTCTCTATACTCGTCCTCTAGGTGTTCTCTCTTCTGACTAATGTCACACCTACAGCTGAGCCGCGGTCAGTCATCAGGGTTTAGTCAGATCTTATTCTAAGTTTTCAGCTGACTCATATGGAGATATCAGAGCAATGAAAGCACCAAGAGCAGAGGAAGGGGGTACACAGCTGTAGACGACCAACCGCTTCCATGGCCTCCGATTCTGTAGACATCTGAAGACTCCATGTATTTATTAATCAGAAACCTCCAGGCAGTGATATTAGGCGATGTGACCTGTTAAACCCAGAGACACAGGACGCAGGTGCCCAATTGTTACCAGTGAACACATCAGTCCATTATTGCTACAATTGTAATCAGATCTAAGAATACTGCACTCTGATTGGCTGAATATCAAACCATCGTTAAGCCCAGCCCCTGAGGAGAAGATGAAAGACGTCCCCTGTATGAACCATGAAATGAACAGGAGAGAAGAGACTGGTAGTAGGTGATGGAGACAGATAAAGGGGGAGATCTGTGGCCTAGTAATATGACACACCTTATAATCTATAAAATAACGAAGAACACTGTCTGTCCAGTACCTGCATAACCACCAGGTACAAGATGGCAAGAGGACACGCCCCAGCTACTGATTGGCTTCAGCACTCAACTCTCTAAGAACTAGCTCCTCCCCCTGGCCTAATTACAACTGTCACCTGCCCTGCAGTCAGTTGCCAGGCAACCAATCCTTCCAACATTCTATGTTCTACACTTATAGGACTACCTGCGCTGCTACATCTATACATATCACCACACCTAATGCATTATTAGTTACTAGCTGGGTGCCCGATGCACATGCATCGGGATTCTAGAAGAGCGAGTCTCTGACTCGCAATGGCCGCTTCGCGGCCAATGCTTTGCACTGCTAGGGCCGCTTCGCGGCCAATGCTTCGCGCTGCTAGGGCGACTCGCCATGCCCGCTGCGCGGGCATAGCGAGTCGCCTTAGAACTGCTCGCAATGGCCGCTGCGCGGCCAATGCTTCGGGCGTATCCACATGACGACACTGACTCGCAGCGCGAGTCGACTCAGAAGGGGCAAAAAACCCATTCGCAATTATATAATAGATAACCTCACCTACAGCACCCACTGTATATACTGCGTTCTGCCAGTGTTTCTACTTCATTTTAGAAATAGTGGCACGATAAAAAAAAAAAAAAAAAAAAAAACCTGTAGAAATGCCAGAAATAAAGGAGTAACAACCTGCGGGCGGAAAAAAGTCATTGATTTTTTTTCCTGCATTTTGAAAATTACAGAATTTCCCCACCATCTCCGTCACATCAGATAACTGAAGGGGGTCACAGGTAATATTGTAAATCTGCCTGTTTGCAGAGCGGTCGCCTCATTTTGATGTATTGACAAAAAGCATAACTACCGCCGGTTGCAGAAGGATCCTGCAGGTTTACACCGCGATGTTCATTCTCCAACCGGAAAATTGTGCAAATGATCCAACACTTGTGTGACCCAAGGATGATGAAGAGCATCCGATAATCCAGAGCAGGACGGATCCCAGTCATGGCAGACTGAACTCATCATCTTTCCCCCATCTCACACACCTCCCTTACCAGTCTTATCTATTACAATAAATGATATCACACTTTGCCCTGTACCTGAGGGCCTCGGAGTGATCCTTGACTCTGCCTTGTCCTTCAGACCACTCATCCAAGCCCTCACCACCTTCTGCCGCCTCCAACTCAAAAATATTTCCAGAATCCGCCCCTTCCTCAACCCTCAGTTTACTAAACTACTAGTGCATGCCCTCATCATCTCCCACCTGGACTACTGCAACCTCCTCCTCTGTGGCCTCCCTGCCAACACTCTTGCACCTCTCCAATCTGTCCTTAACTCTGCTGCCCGACTAATCCACCTCTCTCCTCGCTATTCCTCCACTTCTCCCCTCTGCAAATCCCTCCACTGGCTCCCAATTCCCCAACATATCCAATTCAAACTACTAAGATTGACTTACCAAGCCGTCCACAATCTGTCCCCCCCATATAGCTCTGAATTAAGCTCCCGATATCATCCAACCCGTAATCTTCGATCCTCCCAAGAGCTCCTCCTTTCCCCCACACTTGTATGTTCCTCATCTAATCTCCTGCAAGACTTCAGCCGAGCATCTCCATCCTCTGGAATTCTGCACCTCAAAACATCCGACTGTCCCCCACACTCTGAACCTTCAAGTAGAACCTGAAAACCCATCTCGTCAGAACAGCCTACAGCCTACAATGACCACAGTGCCACCTCACCACCACTGGACCCGGCGCTCCACCACCACCACTGGACCCAGAGCTCCACCACCACTGGACCCGGAGCTCCACCACCACTGGACCTGGAGCTCCACCACCACCAGAGCAAACCCAAGTTACTGTCTCCCTCCCCATTGCCCTGTAGAATGTAAGCCCGCAAGGGCAGGGTCCTCTCCCCTCTGTACCAGTCTGTCACTGTTTGTTCATTGTATGTTTAACTTGTCTGTATGTAACCCTTCTCATGTACAGCACCATGGAAACAATGGTGCTCTATAAATAAATAATAATAGTAGTAGTAAAAAAGAAAAAGCAGCACTAAAATACTGGTGGTGTGAACCTTTTTATTGCCTAGTGGTGCGGCGACGTTTCGGATATGGCAATCGTTTCCCAAGCCTTCAGAAAGGATTGCCATATCCAAAACGTCGCCACACCACTAGGCAATAAAAAGGTTCACACCACCAGTATTTTGGTGCTGCTTCTTCTTTTGTACTATTATCTAAGGACATTGAGGAGTCTAGAGAAGTGTGCACTGCTTTAAGGTATTTTGTGGTGTTCCTAGATTATATTATATATATAGATATAGATAACAATAATTACAGGGATCGTCACAGTCATAGACACGTGTATGATCTCTGACCTCGGGGGTTGGTACTGGCAATGTTAGGCTGCTTTCACACTGGCAGTTTTGAAAAAATGCGGCAGATCCGGTCAAAAAAATGCATCTGCCGCATTTTCCGCCTAGCGGCAGCACGGGGTAGGGGGGGCCGCACTCTCTCACACACACACCGCACACGGGGGGCCGCACTCTCACACACACCGCACACGGGGGGCCGCACTCTCTCACACACACCGCACACGGGGGGCCGCACTCTCTCACACACACCGCACACGGGGGGCCGCACTCACACACACCGCACACGGGGGGCCGCACTCACACACACCGCACACGGGGGGCCGCACTCTCTCACACACACCGCACACGGGGGGCCGCACTCTCTCACACACACCGCACACGGGGGGCCGCACTCTCTCACACACACACCGCACACGGGGGGCCGCACTCTCTCACACACACCGCACACGGGGGGCCGCACTCTCTCACACACACCGCACACGGGGGGCCGCACTCACACACACGGGGGCCGCACTCTCTCACACACACACCGCACACGGGGGGCCGCACTCTCTCACACACACCGCACACGGGGGGCCGCACTCTCACACACACGGGGGGCCGCACTCTCACACACACGGGGGGCCGCACTCTCACACACACGGGGGGCCGCACTCTCACACACACGGGGGGCCGCACTCTCACACACACGGGGGGCCGCACACACACGGGGGGCCGCACACACACGGGGGGCCGCACACCACGGGCCGACACACGGGGGGCCGCACACACACGGGGGGCCGCACACACACGGGGGGCCGCACACACACGGGGGGCCGCACACACACGGGGGGCCGCACTCCACACACGACACGGGGGGCCGCACTCTCACACACCGCACACGGGGGGCCGCACTCTCACACACCGCACACGGGGGGCCGCACTCTCACACACCGCACACGGGGGGCCGCACTCTCACACACACGGGGCCGCACTCTCACACACGGGGGGCCGCACTCTCACACACACGGGGGGCCGCACTCTCACACACACGGGGGCCGCACTCTCACACACACGGGGGGCCGCACTCTCACACACCGCACACGGGGGGCCGCACTCACACACGCACACGGGGGGCCGCACTCTCACACACACCGCACACGGGGGGCCGCACTCACACACCGCACACGGGGGGCCGCACTCTCACACACACCGCACACGGGGGGCCGCACTCTCACACACACCGCACACGGGGGGCCGCACTCTCACACACACCGCACACGGGGGGCCGCACTCTCACACACACCGCACACGGGGGGCCGCACTCTCACACACACACCGCACACGGGGGGCCGCACTCTCACACACACCGCACACGGGGGGCCGCACTCTCACACACACCGCACACGGGGGGCCGCACTCTCACACACACCGCACACGGGGGGCCGCACTCTCACACACCACATCAACCGCACACGGGGGGCCGCACTCACACACCGCACACGGGGGGCCGCACTCACACACCGCACACGGGGGGCCGCACTCACACACCGCACACGGGGGGCCGCACTCTCACACACCGCACACGGGGGGCCCCACACTCACACACCGCACACGGGGGGCCGCACTCACACACACACCGCACACGGGGGGCCGCACTCACCACACCGCACACGGGGGGCCGCACTCCACACACACCGCACACGGGGGGCCGACCACACACACCGCACACGGGGGCCGCACTCACACACACACCGCACACGGGGGGCCGCACTCCACACACACCGCACACGGGGGGCCGCACTCCACACCACACCGCACACGGGGGGCCGCACTCTCACACACACCGCACACGGGGGCCGCTCACACACCGCACACGGGCCGCACTCACACACCGCACACGGGGGGCCGCACTCTCACACACACCGCACACGGGGGGCCGCACTCTCACACACACACGCACACGGGGGCCGCACTCACACACCGCACACGGGGGGCCGCACTTCACACACCGCACACGGGGGGCCGCACTCTCACACACCGCACACGGGGGGCCGCACTCTCACACACCGCACACGGGGGGCCGCACTCTCAACACCGCACACGGGGGGCCGCACTCTCCACACACACGGGGGGCCGCACTATCACACACACGGGGGCCGCACTCTCACTGACCGCACACGGGGGGCCGCACTCTCACACCCCACACACGGGGGGCCGCACTCTCACTGACCGCACACACGGGGGGCCGCACTCTCACACACCGCACACGGGGGGCCGCACTATCACACACACGGGGGGCCGCACTCTCACTGACCGCACACGGGGGGCCGCACTCTCACACACCGCACACGGGGGGCCGCACTATCACACACACGGGGGGCCGCACTCTCACACACCGCACACGGGGGCCGCACTCTCACACACACGGGGGGCCGCACTCTCACACACCGCACACGGGGGGCCGCACTATCACACACACGGGGGGCCGCACTCTCACACACCGCACACGGGGGGCCGCACTCTCACTGGACACAGGAGGCCCCGCCCCTCCTCGGTGTATACTGTAGCTCCTCCCCTGCTCCCGGTATACAGAGTCCCCGCCCCTCCCCGGTGACGCTCAGTGTCTCGGCCCGCAGTCCCGTCCTCTCACCTCCTCCGCAGTGTCCGGGCTCCGCTATCCGCTGGGTTCTCCGCTGTCGGTGCCTCCGCCGCCGCCGCCGCCTCCCCCTCAGCCACCGTCGCAGCCGGTATTAGTCCTGCGTTGTGAGGCGAGTGCGCATGCGCAGAGGCCAAGCCCCATGGACGCTTCTGGTAAGGGCTCGTCTAATGACAGACGCAGGACACGCGCCATGACCCTCCGCGGCTGCCGTAACACGACGCCATATTGGTGCTCCCCTGCGGGTCTCCGCCATCATTGTACTCACTGTTTATTAACCTTGATCGATTCCTCCCCGATACACAGAATGCGAATGATCGACAACAGCGACACCTACTGTCACCAAGCAGACATCACACGGCAGAGGGAAACAAATGCGCCACCTGGAGGCAGAACTCCAGTACTGCACAGTGTGAGCATCACAGAGTCCAGGCGCCACCTGCAGGCTGAACTCCAGTACTGCACCGTGTGAGCGTCACAGGAGACTCCAGGCGCCACCTGCAGGCTGAACTTCAGTACTGCACCGTGTGAGCGTCACAGAGGAGAGTCCAGGCGCCACCTGCAGGCTGAACTCCAGTACTGCACAGTGTGAGCGTCACAGGAGAGTCCAGGCGCCACCTGCAGGCTGAACTCCAGTACTGCACAGTGTGAGTATCACAGAGGAGAGTCCAGGCGCCACCTTCAGGCTGAACTCCAGTACTGCACAATGCGAGAGTCACAGGATAGTCCAGGCGCCATCTGCAGGCTGAACTCCAGTACTGCACAGTGTGAGCATCACAGGAGTCCAGGCGCCACCTGCAGGCTGAACTCCAGTACTGCATAGTGTGAGCGTCACAGAGGAGAGTCCAGGCGCCACCTGCAGGCTGAGCTCCAGTACTGCACAGTGTGAGCGTCACAGGAGAGTCCAGGCGCCACCTGCAGGCTGAGCTCCAGTACTGCACAGTGTGAGCGTCACAGGAGAGTCCAGGCGCCACCTGCAGGCTGAACTCCAGTATTGCACAGTGTGAGCGTCACAGGAGAGTCCAGGCGCCACCTGCAGGCTGAGCTCCAGTACTGCACAGTGTGAGCGTCACAGGAGTCCAGGCGCCACCTGCAGGCTGAACTCCAGTACTGCACAGTGTGAGCATCACAGAGTCCAGGCGCCACCTGGAGGCAGAACTCCAGTACTGCACAGTGTGAGCATCACAGAGTCCAGGCGCCACCTGCAGGCTGAACTCCAGTACTGCACAGTGTGAGCATCACAGGAGAGTCCAGGCGCCACCTGCAGGCTGAACTCCAGTACTGCACAGTGTGTGCGTCACAGGAGAGTCCACGCGCCACCTGCAGCCTGAACTCCAGTACTGCACAGTGTGAGCTTCAGAGGAGAGTCCAGGCGCCACCTACAGGCTGAACTCCAGTACTGCACAATGCGAGAGTCACAGGATAGTCCAGGCGCCATCTGCAGGCTGAACTCCAGTACTGCACAGTGTGAGCATCACAGGAGTCCAGGCGCCACCTGCAGGCTGAACTCCAGTACCTGCAAGTGTGAGCGTCACAGAGGAGAGTCCAGGCGCCACCTGCAGGCTGAGCTCCAGTACTGCACTAGTGTGAGCGTCACAGGAGAGTCCAGGCGCCACCTGCAGGCTGAGCTCCAGTACTGCACTGTGTGAGCATCACAGGAGTCCAGGCGCCACCTGCAGGCTGAACTCCAGTATTGCACAGTGTGAGCGTCACATGAGAGTCCAGGCCCCACCCTGCAGGTTGAACTCCAGTACTGCACAGTGTGAGCGTCACAGGAGAGTCTAGGCGCCACCTGCAGGCTGAACTCCAGTACTGCACAGTGTGAGCATCACAGGAGAGTCCAGGCGCCACCTGCAGGCTGAACTCCAGTACTGCACTGTGTGAGCATCACAGGAGTCCAGGCGCCACCTGCAGGCTGAACTCCAGTACTGCACAGTGTGAGCGTCACAGGAGAGTCTAGGCGCCACCTGCAGGCTGAGCTCCAGTACTGCACAGTGTGAGCGTCACAGGAGAGTCCAGGCGCCACCTGCAGGCTGAGCTCCAGTACTGCACAGTGTGAGTGTCACAGAGGAGAGTCCAGGCGCCACCTGCAGGCTGAACTCCAGTACCGCACAATGCGAGAGTCACAGAGGAGAGTCCAGGCGCCACCTGCAGACTGAGCTCCAGTACTGCACAGTGTGAGCGTCACAGGAGTCTAGGCGCCACCTGCAGGCTAAACTTCAGCAGTGCATGGTGCGAGCGTCCACGTCCACAAGGTGCAACCTGTGGTGACAGGGAAGTCTGCACAAAGCAAATTAGGTCACAGGAATCAGCTCAGCACCATAACAGAAAGCCCTATTGAGTGAATTCACTTGAAGCTCATGGGCCCCAATGTGAAAGCTCCAACCGGGCCCCCAATTATTGCAAATCTTTAATAGCAATAGTCTTTTTCTATAGGACAAAGACACTTTTGGGGCCCCCTGGTGTCCAGGGCGCAAATGCGATTGCAACCACTGCACCAGTTTTAGTTACACCCAAGGGTGCAACTACAACTGGTGCAGGGGTTGTAATTGCATCCGGGCCCTGCAGCCTAGGGGCCCTAAAAGTGCCTTTGTCCTATAGAAAAAGACTATTGCTGTTAAAGATTTGCAATAATTGGGGGCCCGGGTGGAGCTTTCACATCGGGGCCCATGAGCTTCAAGTTATGTCCACTGGTTACGCCCCTGATTACAGGCCCGGCCGAGGGGGCGCTACACATCAGCTTTACAACAACAGGCATCAATATAAAGCAGAAGGGCTGCAGTGTAAAGCATGGGGGAGAAATCAGCTGGGAGAGCACAGGTATAACCTCAGCATTACAGAAAGGCAACAAAAAGCCCTGCAGCCCAGGGGAGGGTGCGCTACACAACAGCTGTACACGTATTATAGGGACCAACAAGAAGAGCTGCAGTATAAAGCATGGGGGAGAACATAATCAGTAATCTGGCCATCACAGTAGTAGGCGATGATCTGCAGCGCCTTAGACTTCAGTCACCCGGTCCTCAGCCCGATGAGCCCACAACAAACAGCAAAGCAGAAGACAATATCCAGGGCCCGTACAGAGACTCATTATAGAGAAAACCTGCTCCCTCTGTCCAAACAAGAAGTAAAGACTCAAAAAACTGTGGTATAAAAAAAAAAAGGTTTTTATTTTACTTTTACAGAAATTGTAAATAAAGAAAAAAAAGTGACCTCATTATTATAATGAACAGCCCCACCCCCAGCCCTACAGAGCCGGCCCCTCCCACCGGGGACCTAGGAGCCGTAGTTTGCCTCGTCGAAGGCCTTCCTCGCCCTCTTCAGCTCCTCGTTCATGGTCAGCAGATCCTTCACTCTGGCAAACTTGCGCGGATCCTTCCGAATGAGGAAGACGATGTCCTCAACCTGCACCCGGCCCTGCCGCCCGATAGACATGGCCTTATGTGTCTGCAAGAAGAAGAGGATGACGAAGAGCGTGAGGTGAGGGGACGAGGAGGATGACGAAGAGGGTAAGGTGAGGGGACGAGGAGGATGACGAAGAGGGTAAGGTGAGGGGACGAGGAGGATGACGAAGAGGGTAAGGGGAGGGGACGAGGAGGATGACGAAGAGGGTAAGGGGAGGGGACGAGGAGGATGACGAAGAGGGTAAGGGGAGGGGACGAGGAGGATGACGAAGAGGGTAAGGGGAGGGGACGAGGAGGATGACGAAGAGGGTAAGGGGAGGGGACGAGGAGGATGACGAAGAGGGTAAGGGGAGGGGACGAGGAGGATGACGAAGAGGGTAAGGGGAGGGGACGAGGAGGATGACGAAGAGGGTAAGGGGAGGGGACGAGGAGGATGACGAAGAGGGTAAGGGGAGGGGACGAGGAGGATGACGAAGAGGGTAAGGGGAGGGGACGAGGAGGATGACGAAGAGGGTAAGGGGAGGGGACGAGGAGGATGACGAAGAGGGTAAGGGGAGGGGACGAGGAGGATGACGAAGAGGGTAAGGGGAGGGGACGAGGAGGATGACGAAGAGGGTAAGGGGAGGGGACGAGGAGGATGACGAAGAGGGTAAGGGGAGGGGACGAGGAGGATGACAAAGAGTAAGGGGAGGGGACGAGGAGGATGACAAAGAGTAAGGGGAGGGGACGAAGAGGGTGGCAAAGGGTGAGGGGACGAGGAGGATGACTAAAAGAGTGAAGGGAGGGGATGAGGAGGATGACTAAGAGGATAAGGATGACAAAGAGGGTGAGGGAAAGAGAAGAGGACGAGAAGGATGAGAGAAGGGGAAGAGGAGGATGGGAGGAGGGGAACAAGAAGAGAAGGATGATGGGCGAGGAGCTGACACATGAAGAGGACAGGATGAAGCCAAGCAGTGTCAGAAAATAGATATAGAATAGATGGTAATGAATAGGCGATGAAGGCCAAAAATGTCATTTGTAAGTGTTTGTAGTGTAAATACCGGAGACAATGATGTTATGTCTGATGGAGGAATATAGGAGAAAGCAGCTGTTATGTGCGGACCTGGATAGATAAAGCCCCCGTCACACATAGCGAGATTGCTAGCGAGATCACTGATATGTCACAGGTTTTGTGATGTAACAGTGACCTCTCCAGCGATGTCGCTATGTCTGACACCTAGTAACTATCAGGCCCCTGCTGTGAGGTCGCTGATTGCTACCAAGTGCTCTGGGTCATTTTTTGATCGTTGGTCTCCTGCTGGTCAGCACGCATCGCTGTGTGTGACAGCGAGAGACCAGCTCACAGGCTGGTAACCATGATAAATACCGGGTAACTAAGCAGCGCGCTGCCTGGATACCCGCTGTTCATTATGGTTACCAGTGTCCTCCCGCTTACAGGAAGCGCTAAGCAGGGAGGACGCTGGTAACTATGATAAACAGCGGGTATCCAGGCAGCGCACACTGCTTAGTTACCCGCTGTTTATCATAGTTACCAGCGTCCTCCCGCTTCTAGTGATGTGGAGGTGGCTCCCTGATCCCTGAGGAGATCTGCTTGTTTGACAGCTCCCCAGCGACCAGGATGTGACGGGGTCCTAAGAATTAGGGATGAGGAAATCTACCCGTTGCTCGCACGTATAGTACTGTATTCTTGTAGTCTTGTTACTCTGAGTATCACTGGTGCTCGAAAGTGATGTGTGGATCACAAATGATCCGACGCAATTTGCTGGCTCCCTTGAGTAAACAATGGCAGCCGACATCCCAGTGAGAGCTGTTTGAATGGAAAGCTCTCACTAGGGGGTAGAGCCATGTGTGCAATGCTGTGGAAATGCTGAAAATGCTCCTTTTAATGCTGGCTGTATGTGGGCAGAGCCCATCACTAATTGACTTACATTCGGCTAGAATACTCTGAATATTTCACTATTCACTCATTACTAATAAGAGTGTCCAGTATGCGCCTGTACGGAGGAGACCGACCCCGGTCACTGAGGGGGAGAATATACCATCTTACCAAACACTGAGGACTTAGGAAAGAAGGAATCCAAGATTCAATCTACAGAAGAACAGTTGCCAGCAATTGTATCCAAAGGTAAAAACGTACATTTTCCTTAACCTCTTCTTGCCAGAATTAACATCCGATTTAATTACGGGCACGCAGCCTGCTACGATTTTGTGTCTGACTCAAATCGGACAGCATCGGATCACTGCTGATCCGAGTGCCCACAGCATGGGAGCCTATGGACATTGGATCCGAGTTCACCTCATCTGCATCCCAGCTCCTATCTCTAATGGCCACTTTACACACACCAACTTATCTGTCCAACGTCTGACCAACTTGTGCTGGTTGCAGTGAAATCATGGACACATTGCTCCATTTTGTGACTGTATACAAATGGAACAAGGTGTCCATGATTTCACTGCAACCAGCAAGTTGGTCAGAAGTTGCACAGATAAGTTGTGTGTGTGTAAAGTGGCCTTCACCACCTCTCATGGCCTCTCACAGCTCTCAACCTCTGAAACACACAAGGATGGTAACACCCTTGACCTGGTCTTTGTCTGGCTCTGTTCAACCTTCTCCTTCGATAATTCACCTCTTCCTCTCTCTGACCACAACATTCTCTCCTTCACACTCACAAACCCTCGCCCATCACAGAACACCCCTACCTATCACACATCCAGAAATCTACAGGCCATTAACCCTCATACACTCACAGACTCTCTACACTCATCACTGTCCCCAATCTCTTCAATCTCCTGTCCAGATCTGGCAGTAAATCACTACAATGACTCTCTCAGAAGCTCCCTGGACCAAGTAGCGCCCCTCACCCTCAGAACCCCCAAACATAGAATAAAACAGCCCTGGCTCACACCACAAACTCGATTCCTCCAGCGATGCTCTAGGAGTGCTGAACGTCTATGGAGGAAAACCTGCACACCACAAAACTTAATTCACTATACATTCATGTTAAATACCTACAACTCTGCCCTTCACCTCGCCAAACAGACCTACTTCACCACCCTGATCTCCTCACTATCCAACAATCCAAAAAAACTCTGACACCTTTCACTCTCTCCTCAATCCTTAAGTGCAGGCCCCCATCACTGACCTCTGTGCTGATGTCTTGGCTTCTTACTTTATGGAAAAAGTAGACAACATCCGCCAGGAAATCAGCTCTAGGCACCCAAGCGCTGTTACTCCCATAACCCCCCCACATTTCCTCTGGCTCACTCTACATATTTGACCCAGTTACAGAAGAAGTCTCCAAGCTCCACTCTTCATCTCGATCTGCTTCATCTACCATTGACCCCATTCCCTAACGCCTCCAGTCGTCACCACTCACCTAATCAAAATCTTCAACCTCTCCATCTCTTCTGGCATCTTCCCCTCCTCCTTCAAACACTTGATCGTTACTCCATTATTTAAAAAAAAAAAAAAAAAAAAAAAAACACTCTTGACCCATCCTGCACAAACAACTACAGACCAGTTTCCAAACTTCCCTTCATCTCTAAACTCCTGGAGCGCCTGGTCTACTCCCGCCTCACCCGTTACCCCTCCGCTCACTCTCTTCTAGATCTATTGCAGTCTGGTTTCCTCCCCCTTCACTCTACAGAAACTGCCCTCATCAAAGTGACCAATGACCTTCTGACAGCAAAACGTAATGGTGATCATTCTCTGCTTATTCTTCTTGATCTCTCTGCAGCTTTTGACACTGTTAACCATCATCTCCTACTCTCCATGCTGCACTCCATTGGCATCAAGGACATGGCTTTCTCTTGGTTCTCTTCCCATCCTTCTGACCGCTCTCTCAGTGCATCATTCTCTTGCTCCACTTCCTCTCACTATTGGGGTCCCTCAGGGTTCAGTCCTTGGCCCTCTCCTCTCTCTACACAGCCCCGATCGGACAGACCATCAGCAGATTTGGCTTTCAGTACCATCTCTATGCGGATGACACAGAATAATACACTTCTTCCCCTGACCTTACTCCTGCTCTAATACAGAACACCAATGACTGTCTAACCGCAGTTTCCAATATCATGTCCGCTCTCTACCTGAAACTCAACCTTTCCAAAACTGAACTTCTTCTGCTCCCGCCCTCCACTAACCTCCCTAAATCTCACATCTTCCTCTCAGTGTGCGGTACCACAATGACGCCTATCAGCAGGCTCGCTGTCTGGGTGTTATGTTTGACACCGATCTCTCCTTCACCTCCTATATACAATCTCTCATCCGCTCTTGTCGCTTGCACCTGAAGAATATATCTAATGTCCGCCCCTTTCTCACCATGGCAACAACAAAAACCTTCCCGTGGCCCTAATCCATTCCCGCCTTCACTACTGCAATTCTCTATTAATTGGCCTCCCCCTCTCTAGACTCTCCCCACTCCAGTCCATCCTTAATGCAGCAGCCAGGATCACCCATCTGGCCAATCGTTACTCAGATGCCTCCGCTATGTGCCAGTCACTGCACTGGCTGCCTATATACTATAGGATCCATTTCAAATTGCTTGTTCTCCCCCCCAAAGCTCTTCACAGTGCAGTGCCCCCCTACATCTCCTCCCTCATCTCTGTCTATCACCCCACCCGCTCTCTATGTTCTACAAATAACCTTCGACTAACATCTGTACTAATCCGATCCTCCCAATCCCTGCACCAATTTTCTGGAATGCTCTACCCCAAGAAATCAGGACTGTCCACAACGTGCATAGCTTCAGACGCTTCTTAAAAACACATCTTTTTAAGGCGGCCTATCATACTCCCTAATAGAAGTCCGCTATACTGTATAAAGCCCATTCAGCATCTCTCTGGACATAATCTCTTCTTCAAACTCCACCAAACCCAAAAGCTCTACACAGATTGTCTGGTGACCATTCCTGTAATCTTTTCTATTCCCCACTTCCTCATAATGCCTGGACCATCAGTGTAATAAACATAGGGGCATAGACAACGTATGGGGCATGCAAGTGTACAGCAAGTGCGGCCGTTAGGTGGAAGATGCGGTAAATCTTTAAAATCTGCCGCAATTTCACAAAACCACCAGTGTGATAGGGGCCTTACATATGACCATTCGTACACGAACCACTATATTCTAAAGCACTGCAGAATATGTTGGCGTTATGTAAAGATTAATATTATTTATTATTATCTGCGTTTCACTTTATGTATTGAATTACTGAAATAAATGATCTTCTTGAAGCTATTCTAATCCATTGAGATGCAGTTGTATATATTTTTAACCTTGGATACAATTACGGACATCTGTTCTTCTGTAGAATGAATAGATCTTGGATACATTGTCTCCTATAACCCTCAGTCTTCAGGAACACGTATATCCTTTCCCTCAGTGACCGGGGCGGTTCAGTATCCTCCGTACAACCATATTGGACATTTGTATCTATTCAGGTCGGCACCAGTCTCTGCTTTCTCCTATATTCCACCACCAGACACATCATCATTACTGTCAGGTATTTACAATAGAAACACGTAATATAATTACTTTTTTGGCCTCAATCACCTGGACTTATTACTGTTTATCTAATATATATTTTCTGTCACTGCTCGGCTTACATCCACCTCCCTACAGTCATCCCGCAGTCCTCATGTGTCGGTTCCTCCACTACAGATGGGGCATTCTCTCTGGGTCCATAGCCCCCCTCAAACCTTGGTTATCATGGCCCGGTGGGCATGATAACCCAATTTACAAGTTCATTCCTTGTATGAATTTTATGGGCTCCTTCTAGGTATGACGCGACAGCCGTGTCATTTCTAGTCCTGTGCATTGACGATAAGTATTGGGTGTACTCGCTGGCATCAGAATGTGCAGTGCATGTACTCTGGAGCCGGACAAGTACACCCAATACTTCCCCACAATGCACACTGCACATGCTCTGAAGCCAGCGAGTACACCCAATACTTAACGTCAATGCACAGAACTGGTAATGACGCGGCCGTTGCATCATACTTAGAGGGAGCCCATACAATTCAGACGAGGAGGGCACTTGTAAATTAGGTTATAATGCCCACCGGGGTGTGATAACCAGGGAACTATGGACCCGGAGAGAACGCCCCAACTAGACTGAGCCCAATTACCAGGGGAAAATGCAAGTTACTAAGTCATTTTTCTCAATTATTACAGGGATGATTACAATAGTACTAGGAAGCTGCAGGTACAGACATTGATGGCTAGGGGGCATAAAGTAACAGGTTCCCTTTAAAGCGTCAGGTCAACTTAGCGCTCTATGCTATCAGCAGGCACACGTGTGGGACAAAATTCACTGTCTCACCATCCTGGTCTCGTGATATTCTCCAAATACAATGTAGTGGGGGTTTAGGTCTGAGCTTCAGAACCACACTGCACATAGCCAGGGGATGCGTACACCTGGATGCCACGGCACAGCGAGAGGTCCAGGAGCTGCTGGTAATTAGGTTATTACATAAAAACCACTAGAAGGACAAAATTAAAAAAAAAACGTACCATAAAATCACTCTCAACCTGCAATGACATGGGGAGGTAATTGGTGCTATTTATATGCATAAGGGTGAGAGTGATTGCTGCATCAGTATTGTGCATTAGTGGTGCCTTTCATACAGGCCTGCTGCTTCCTGCTGAGTACATTGGATATCAGACCTTGCTGCTTTATGGTAATTATGTTATCACACCCACAGGTAGGTTATCATAGCTCACCTGCCTAGGCTGCCCTGTTTCTAACTCCCTTGAAACTAACACCTGGCCTCATTAGCATATGGAAAAGGAGCTTTATAAAAAAAATGTAAATACTGGCTTTGCAGAATACTAAGACTGGGATGGTTTAGCATGGAATATTGGCCCACGCCTGAGCCTGCTGATAGCTTAGAAGGATTCTCACCATCTCTGTGATGAACTCGATCACTAGATCTTCCAGGATGTCCACGGACTCTGTGTAGGGATTCTGGTCATCCCCGAAGCCGTACATCATACACCGGACTGCAGGGAGAAGAGAGTGATGTGAGCGGAGGCTGCAGAGCCACAGAGACAGTGTATATACAGTATATACCCTCCAACTGTGGAGAAATCACAACTCCCAGCATGGCCGACCTCACGCCTCACAGCAGGAAGCTGGGATTATGGCCCCAGTCTGTGCAAACATCTGTGAGACTACAACTCACACCATGGAGTGAAAGCCCCAGTCTGGGCAGACTTGTGGGAGTTGTAGAGCAGCAGAGCCAGCATGCCGCACAGCGTGGCTATAAAGTTGTGCCATCTGCAATGAGACTACAAGTCCCAGCATGTACAGAGAGCCCCAGGCTGGGCAGACTCGCTGGAAGTTGTAGCGGCAGCACAGCACAGCCTTCTCAAAGAAACACAGCCGGAGGAGGGGTGCGTAGTGACACCATAAAGGGGCAGCACAGAATCGCCATAAAGTGGCACAGCCGGCGGAGGGCGCGCAGCATCGCCATAAACCGCCACAGCCAGAGGGGGTGGGGGTTTGGGGGGGGGTGCAGTATTGCCATAAAGTGGCACAGCCGGCAGGGGGGTGCAGTATCGCCATAAAGTGGCACAGCCAGCGGGAGGGGGGGGATGGGGCGCGCAGCATCGCCATAAAGCGCCACAGACGGCGGAGGGCGCGCAGCAAAGCCATAAAGCGCCACAGACGGCGGAGGGCGTGCAGCAACGCCATAAAGCGCCACAGACGGCGGAGGGCGTGCAGCAACGCCATAAAGCGCCGCAGAAGGCGGAGGGCGCGCAGCAACGCCATAAAGCGCCGCAGAAGGCGGAGGGCGCGCAGCAACGCCATAAAGCGCCACAGAAGGCGGAGGGCGCGCAGCAACGCCATAAAGCGCCACAGAAGGCGGAGGGCACGCAGCAACGCCATAAAGCGCCACAGAAGGCGGAGGGCGCGCAGCATCGCCATAAAGCGCCACAGAAGGCGGGGAGCGCGCAGCATCGCCATAAAGCGCCACAGAAGGCGGAGGGCACGCAGCAACGCCATAAAGCGCCACAGAAGGCGGAGGGCGCGCAGCATCGCCATAAAGCGCCACAGAAGGCGGGGAGCGCGCAGCATCGCCATAATGTGCCACAGACAGCAGGGGTGGGGCACAGCATCGCCATAAAGTGCCGCAGACAGCAGGGTGGGGCACAGCATCGCCATAAAGTGCCACAGAATCAGCGCAGGGCATGCTGGGAGTTGTAGTTCTCCCTCACTCGTACATGGCTGTCGGGGGAACCTACGTTCTTTGGAGAAGAGTCTCTTCCTGCGCCCGGAGCCGCCCTCCGCTCCTCCCGCCAGGTCATCAGTCTCCTCCTCAAACTAGAAACACAAAGATAGTCAATGTCTGAGGAGAGACAGCTGAGCCTCTGCACACCACCTCCTCCATCCTCCCCAGTACAGGGAGCATTACAGCCATCATCCTTATCCCACTCACCGTCTGATCCTCGTCCTCATCCGCCATCTTGTCGCCTCCAAGCAACAACTTCCGCCGGTTACAGAGCGACTTCCGGGAGTACTACTATGGCGCCGACCAATCAGAGCAAAGACGTGGTAGACGTGTGCAACGTCACACACCACGTGACCAACAACACAGCGAACGTCACACACCACGTGACCGAACGGCGGCTCAGTTTGAAATTAGTAACCGCTGAGAGGAGAAGAATCCGGTAAAGAAACGGGGGGGGGGACCCCGGGAGGAAGGAGACACTGAGGGGCCCCCGGGAGAGAGGAGACACTGAGGGGCCCCCGGGAGGAAGGAGACACTGAGGGGCCCCCGGGAGAGAGGAGACACTGAGGGGCCCCCGGGAGGAAGGAGACACTGAGGGGCCCCCGGGAGGAAGGAGACACTGAGGGGCCCCCGGGAGAGAGGAGACACTGAGGGGGGCCCCCGGGAGGAAGGAGACACTGAGGGGGGCCCCCGGGAGGAAGGAGACACTGAGGGGCCCCTGGGAGGAAGGAGACACTGGGGGACCCCGGGAGGAAGGAGACACTGAGGGGCCCCCGGGAGAGAGGAGACACTGAGGGGCCCCCGGGAGGAAGGAGACACTGAGGGGCCCCCGGGAGAGAGGAGACACTGAGGGGCCCCCGGGAGGAAGGAGACACTGAGGGGCCCCCGGGAGAGAGGAGACACTGAGGGGGGCCCCCGGGAGGAAGGAGACACTGAGGGGGGCCCCCGGGAGGAAGGAGACACTGAGGGGCCCCTGGGAGGAAGGAGACACTGGGGGGCCCCGGGAGGGAGGAGACACTGAGGGGCCCCCGGGAGGAAGGAGACGATGGGGGGGCCCCCGGGAGGAAGGAGACACTGAGGGGCCCCCGGGAGGAAGGAGACACTGGGGGGTGACCCCCGGGAGGGAGGAGACAGTGGGGGGTGACCCCCGGGAGGGAGAAGAGACACTGGGGGGTGACCCCCGGGAGGGAGAAGAGACAGTGGGGGGTGACCCCCGGGAGGGAGAAGAGACAGTGGGGGGTGACCCCCGGGAGGGAGAAGAGACAGTGGGGGGTGACCCCCGGGAGGGAGAAGAGACAGTGGGGGGTGACCCCCGGGAGGGAGAAGAGACAGTGGGGGGTGACCCCCGGGAGGGAGAAGAGACAGTGGGGGGTGACCCCCGGGAGGGAGAAGAGACAGTGGGGGGTGACCCCCGGGAGGGAGAAGAGACAGTGGGGGGTGACCCCCGGGAGGGAGAAGAGACACTGGGCGGTGACCCCCGGGAGGGAGAAGAGACACTGGGGGGTGACCCCCGGGAGGGAGAAGAGACACTGGGGGGTGACCCCCGGGAGGGAGAAGAGACACTGGGGGGTGACCCCCGGGAGGGAGAAGAGACACTGGGGGTGACCCCCGGGAGGGAGAAGAGACACTGGGGGTGACCCCCGGGAGGGAGAAGAGACACTGGGGGGTGACCCCCGGGAGGGAGAAGAGACACTGGGGGGTGACCCCCGGGAGGGAGAAGAGACACTGGGGGGTGACCCCCGGGAGGGAGAAGAGACAGTGGGGGTGACCCCCGGGAGGGAGAAGAGACAGTGGGGGGTGACCCCCGGGAGGGAGAAGAGACACTGGGGGGTGACCCCCGGGAGGGAGAAGAGACACTGGGGGGTGACCCCCGGGAGGGAGAAGAGACACTGGGGGGTGACCCCCGGAGGGAGGAGAGACACTGGGGGGTGACCCCCGGGAGGGAGGAGAGACTGGGGGGTGACCCCCGGGAGGGAGGAGACGCTGGGGGGGACCCCGGGAGGGAGGCGGCGCTGTGTCTCCGGTGTTCTGATCATTCTCTTCCTCCTGCAGGCATCATGCGCAGGAGTTCGGTCAATAACCGTCAGTCCCTGCAGCCGCTGCGGGTCCAGGACACCAACCGCATGGGTCTGACCACACCCCAGACGTAAGTCCTGCCAGTCACAGCTCAGCTGCTGCAGAACCTCTTCACGCTTCCTGTCTGCTCCTCAGTCGTTGTGGACGGTTCTCTGATTCTCTCCTGATGTTTTCTCTTCTTTGTAGGAAAGAAAAACTGGGGAAACTGAGTCTGAGCAGACCGCAGTCCGGAGCCTCCGAGCGCAAGACCAGCTTCTTCGGGAGAAGGTAACAGAAGAGTGCAGCCGCGGTCTGAGACCATCCCTCCCGGCCTGGCCACGCTCTTTCTGGTGATGTCTCTAGGTCTGTCCCGTCCCTCTCGGCCTGGCCACGCTCTCTCTGGTGATGTCTCTAGGTCTGTCCCGTCCCTCCCGGTCTGGCCACGCTCTCTCTGGTGATGTCTCTAGGTCTGTCCCGGCCTGGCCGCGCTCTCTGGTGATGTCTCTAGGTCTGTCCTTTCTCTCCCAGCCTGGACGCGCTCCCTCTGGTGATGTCTCTAGGTCTTTCCCGGCCTGGCTGCACTCTCTCTAGTGATGTCTCTAGATCTGTCCCTTCGCTCCCGGCCTGGCCGCGCTCTCTTTGGTGATGTCTCTAGGTCTGTCCCGTCCCTCCTGGCCTGGCTGCGCTCTCTCTGGTGATGTCTCCAGGTCTGTCCTGTCCCTCCCGGCTTGGCCGCGCTCTCTCTGGTGATGTCTCTAGGTCTGTCCGTCCCTCCCGGCCTGGCTGCGCTCTCTCTGGTGATGTCTCTCTATGTCCCGTCCCTCCCGGCCTGGCCGCGCTCTTTCTGGTGATGTCTCTAGGTCTGTCCCGTCCCTCCCGGCCTGGCCGTGCTCTCTCTGGTGATGTCTCTAGGTCTGTCCCGTCCCTCCCGGCCTGGCTGCGCTCTCTCTGGTGATGTCTCTCCTATGTCCCATCCCTCCCGGCCTGGCCGCGCTCTCTCTGGTGATGTCTCTAGGTCTGTCCCGTCCCTCCCGGCCTGGCCGTGCTCTCTCTGGTGATGTCTCTAGGTCTGTCCTTTCTCCCCAAGCCTGGACGAGCTCCCTCTGGTGATGTCTCTAGGTCTTTCCCGGCCTGGCTGCACTCTCTCTAGTGATGTCTCTAGGTCTTTCCTGGCCTGGCTGCACTCTCTCTAGTGATGTCTCTAGGTCTGTCCCGGCCTGGCCACGCTCTCTCTGGTGATGTCTCTAGGTCTGTCCCCGTCCCTCCCGGCCTGGCCGCGCTCTCTCTGGTGATGTCTCTAGATCTGTCCCCGTCCCTCCCGGCCTGGCCACACTCTCTCTGGGGATGTCTCTAGGTCTGTCCCCGTCCCTCCCGGCCTGGCCGCGCTCTCTCTGGGGATGTCTCTAGGTCTGTCTCGGCCTGGCTGCGCTTTCTCTGGTGATGTCTCTCTCTATGTCCTGTCCCTCCCGGTCTGGTTGCGCTTTCTTTGGTGATGTCTCTAGGTCTGTCCCGTCCCTCCTGGCCTGGCGACACTCTCTCTGGTGATGTTTCTAGGTCTGTCCTGTCCCTCCCGGCCTGGCCGCGCTCTCTCTGGTGATGTCTCTCTATGTCCCGTCCCTCCTGGCCTGGCCGCGCTCTCTCTGGTGATGTCTCTAGGTCTGTCTCGGCCTGGCCGCGCTCTCTCTGGTGATGTCTCTAGGTCTGTCTCGGCCTGGCCGCGCTCTCTCTGGTGATGTCTCTAGGTCTGTCCTGTCTCTCCCAGCCTGGACACGCTCTCTCTGGTGATGTCTCTGTCTGTCCCGGCCTGGCTGCGCTCTCTCTGGTGATGTCTCTAGGTCTGTCCCATCCCTCCCGGCCTGGCTGCGCTTTCTCTGGTGATGTCTCTCTATGTCCTGTCCCTCCCGGCCTGGCCGTGCTCTCTCTCTGGTGATTTCTCTGATTTTTGACTTGTGCCTTTTCCTCCAGGAACAGTAATAACAGGAACAGTCAGATTGGGGGTTTTGGAGCCTCTGAGAAGATTAAGGACCCACGTCCTCTACATGACAAGTCCTTCATCCAGCAATGCATCCGGCAGCTGTGCGAGGTGAGCGGCTCCGTGATCCCACCACAGACTGCGCCTCCGGGGGGGTGAGGGGAGAGTAGCATTGTTTCTGATGCCATGTATCGTGTACCCCCTCATCCTGTCTTCTGAGCCCAAACGTCTGATTATTTGCTCAATAGGGGGAACATTCAGCTTTTTTCTTGACCTCATGTTGAGCATCTGAAGTGTAATTAATATAAAGGGGCCAGACACGCTGACACGTTCTATTTACAATCAGTGTCTCTCTTATCCTCTGGACTCAATCATACTCCATGTTGGTTGCACAGGTGCATCTCAGTGAATTAGAAGATCATCAAAAAGATCATTTATTTCAGTAATTCAATACATAAAGTGACACACATCTATTATATAGAGTCATTACACACAGAGGGATTCATTTCATGTGTTTATTTCTGTTAATGTTGATGATTATGACTTGCAGCCAATGAAAACCCAAAGGTCATTATCTCAGAAAATGAAAGTAGAGAGGATGAAGGGTTAGAAACCGCGCTGCCGTATTCCACCAGACATCAAAGGGTGAATATAATATTGATTTATCAGTCAACGTGTTTCAGCCTCCCTGAATCATGGCAATATACTGATTTTGTCCTGAGGAAGGGGCCAGGGAGCCCTGAAACGCGTTGACTAATAAATCAATATTATATTCACCCTTTGATGTCTGGTGGAATACGGCAGCGCTGTGTTTATCCCTTCATTCTCCCTACTTTAAATTT
The DNA here is from genome assembly GCA_033576535.1 of Allobates femoralis. NCBI lineage: Eukaryota > Metazoa > Chordata > Amphibia > Anura > Aromobatidae > Allobates > Allobates femoralis. The sequence continues at coordinate 19,826,872 of JARQOC010000002.1, forward strand.
TCTGAGATGATGACCATGTTAGGCTACGGGTTGAACTAGATGGACTCAAGGTCTTCCTTCAACCTTAAATACTATGTTACCTTTTGGGTTTTCATTGGCTGTAAGCTATCGTCATCAACATTAACAGAAATAAACACTTGAAATAGATCCCTGTGTGTGTAATGACTCTACAGGGTGGGCCATTTATATGGCTACACCTAAATAAAATGGGAATGAATGGTGATATCTTTTAATCTTCTTTTTATTGATTCAAGAGAAAAACATAAGACTACACAAAGCTTATAACAGTATACTTCACAATAAGAATCAGCTCGATGTAAGGCAATGTTCAAGGTAGAAAGGAGCAATGATATCTATACAATCCAGGATCAGGTTCTGACTTTGAACCATCCGTATGAGTCCAGAAGCCTTCTGGAGAGTAATGGTAACCTTAGTAGGGTAGAGTTATATAAAGTCAGTTTTTCCACTGTAAGTACAATTACTAGGAGGTGGCATGAACCTTAAAACTGGAAATCACAGATTAACATATGTATAGAGGAGAGGTAAAAGTAAAAAAAAAAAAATACGGGAGAAAAGTAATAGGGGTCAGGTAAGAAAAGAGGTGGGGAGAATGGGTTGTAGCGGCGTTGATGCTCCAACAGGGTAAGAATGGGGATCCCGAGGGGTCAAGCATAGTGTGACATGAGTACGTAACGGCTTTAAAGGTGAATATGGTCTCTCCAATATGTGTAAGAGCTCTGATAAAGTCGGGGGTGGATCTATATCGTAGCCATGGTGCCCACGTTTTTTCGAGTAGGGGATAAGAATTGTAGTAGAGAGCAGCTATTTCCGCTGTCCTGTAGATAGTCTGTTGCTTGGAGAACCCGGGTCTTGGTTGGGGTCAAGACAGTAGATATTATCATTTTGGCTGCGGTGAAAATGTTACTCGCTAATCGAGACGCTGTAGTGTCTTTTGGCCACATTTGTAGATTGAGAGTTTTGCGGCATCAGGTCGGTTCCCCCTATCCAAAGCTTCCGAGGTAATCGCAGACACCATGTCCCAGTATACCCGTATTTTGGGGTAGGTCCACCAGTGGTGTAGGTATGTGCCATTACACCTCCAACATATTCCAGTGGAGGAAGGATTCCAATTCCGAAGCTGTGCTGGGGTGCGGTACCAACGGGAGGTCACTTTAAATGAGTTCTCCGGTAATTTCACACAGGTTGAAGGGTCGTGGGATCTACGATAGATCCAGGTGATCTGTTCATCTGTAAATCTGGATATTTAGGTCCCTTTTGCAGAGGCCCAAATATGCACGTTTAATGTGAGCATTTTCACAGGCTAAATATTTATAGAGCTTTGATAGGATTCCGGTGGGTGAGTGGATTCATACACAGAGCTGTTCAAAGGGGGTTAGGGGTCTAAGTAAATTAGAGGTCCGCATTTGTTTATGGACATACGTCTTTAGTCTATTATAATGTAAAAGTGAGATGTTAGCTAAAGGTTTTTCATCAAACGTAAGTAGGGCTCCCTCTAAGAATACCAGGTCTATAGGTACGGGGCATAGTAGAGAGGGGTCAGTGTCCGCATGAGGGTCCGTCTGCAACGTGGGCTGGTAGGATAGTGGGATGACATCTTGAATAGTGAAAATGGGGGATAGAGGAGGGGTCATTTTGTTATATTCTTTCTTCCATACATTGAGGACTGCCAGTGTCAGGTCATTTAATGGAGGTCTGGATTTGTTATGAAAATCCAATAGTAAAGCCCACGATCTCAGAGGAAGCTGAGTCAGTGAGTTTTCAATTGACAGCCACAGTTTGTTGGAAGGACCCCTGATCCAATCCAGGATTCCGGAGTGCATTGCTGACTTACAATATTTAAAGATATCGGGGGGGGGGCTCCCATACCTCCATTGTATCTTGGTAAAGTTATCGTGGAGGAACTAATCCGTGGCCTTCTAACGTTCCAGATAAAATGAAAGAAATAAGAGTTTATTTTCCTAAGACTATGTACGAAAGGGGAGTATATATTGGGAGCATCTGGAACAAATAGAGGAATTTAGGCAGAATTAAACTTTTTAGCAAATTATTTTTTTTTCTCCCAATCCAGGACAGAAAAGGGGCCCTCCAAGATTGTCTAGTAGAGGCAGGATATTAAGGTTCAGGAGGTCTTTTGGCGTGCGGCCTATCTTGACACCTAAGCATGTGATGTATTTTGGGGGCCATGTGAATGGGTACTTGGATTTGAATGTTCCAATCTTAGTTTTAGGGATATTAATGCGAAGCGCTTCAGATTTCGATGGGTTAATTTTATAGTTGAAGAGAAGGCTATATTTTCCTAGCACTTGCATAAGAGCAGGGATACCTCTGTCTGGGTTTGCAAATGCAGCAGAGGTATGGTGGACCTTCTGCGTCAATACCCCCTCGATCTCCGGATACAGCGCAAAAGCGGTTCCATAGTGAGTACAAAAAGAAGCGGTGACAGAGGACATCCCCTGCCTCGTGCCATTTTGAATCAAGAAAGAGTCAGAGAGAAGGTTATTAATGCGTGATCTTGCCGAAGGAAACTGATAGCCTCAATTAGCATAGATGGGAAATTAAAGGCTGTAAGGGTGCGACGTAAAAATATCCAGTCCAGCCTGTCGAAAGCTTTCTCGGCATCGGTGCCTAACAGGACCAATGGAGTGTGGGTTATTTTAGCGCACTGCAGTATAGGTACAGAGATCAAATGGTTTAGAGAAGTGTTTGTTGTTCACTGGATAACTGTGGTAGGGATAAAGAGGAAAGGAAAGAGTCTATACCCGCTGACCGCTGGGATTGTGCCTCCTGCGGCTCATGGAGTTTTAATTTGGTCGAGGTCTTTGTAAAAAAACAAAAAAGCCTTATTGATCTGGTCGTAGTTCTGCGTCCCTTGGCCGTTGTTAGATTTGATTCTATGTATAAACGTGCGTGATTGATGCTTTTTAATCAACGACCTCATTAGTTTAGAAGCTTTATCTCCATGTACCAGGAGGTGGTTTCTCCAATAGGAATATCATTTAGAAGCTTGTTTATTAAGAAGGTCTTTAAGCTGCTGTCTGAGGCATGTTAGTTGAGGTAGTAAGTCAGAGATAAGTGTCCGTTGATGTTGGAGCTCTGGCTTAGCTATTTCTTTGTAGAGGGTGTCCTGTTCACCTCTCCTAATTTTGTTAATGTGTGAAGGTATTCAGGTGATTGTTCCTCTAATTGTAGCCTTGTGAGCCTCCCAGACCATGGTCTGATCCACACCAGAAGTAGCATTGATGGGAAAAATAATCAGCAATTGCCGTATGGAGTTTGGATTTGACTTCTGCAGAATGTAGGAGAGACTCATTGAATCTCCATGTCCTAAAATTAGAAAGTGTCTTTTTTGGAATTCTAGAGTAATGGTCACCATGGCGTGGTCCGAATAGAGTGCTGGGAGTATGTCTGTTCCCGACGTCAGGGGAGAATGTGCCTCGATATCAGGACATGGTCTGTGCGGTGATACGTTTTCTGTGGGTGGGAGTAATACGTACAGTACAGACCAAAGGTTTGGACACAGCTTCTCATTCAAAGAGTTTTTCTGATCATCATAATGGGAGACCCAGACAATGGGGTTTAGGGCACTGCCCTCCGGAGGCCACACTAGGTACTACAAGTTTGTAGACACCGCCCCCTCCGCTTATAAACCCCTACCGCAGGGAATATCCTCAGTTTTTAACTTAGTGTGCTCGGAGGATCACACGCTTTGCTTGCACTTCACTGCATACTCACAGCTTACGTGATGGCGTATGAAGACAAGGTAAAAAGGTCCCGTCGGGGACCTCCGGCAGTCTCCCTGCTCACCTTCGGGGAACACGCAGGTTGAGGTACCGGAGGGCCTAGTGCCTGGACACGTGGTGTTTCTCCCGGTACGCTGCCGCACTCCTTCCCATCCCCCATGGGGGCTCTGGAAAGTGGGAGATAGGAGCCTCGCACAGCTCCGCTCCGTCCGAGGCCTCCCTAAATGGTGCTTACAGACCGGACTGGAGCCAGCCCAGTCCGAGGCCTCCCTAAATGGTGCTTACAGACCGGACTGGTGCTGAAACCCCCGTCCGAGGCCTCCCTGAATGGTGCTTACAGACCGGACAGGCACTGAGATACCCTGGTGTCTCCGGTGTGCCTGGGGGTAGTGTCTGGACCTGATGTGTCCTGGCACTCAGACCGCGCGCTACCCTCGGGTCCGCGGCTCTGGCGGTGTACCCTGTGCTGGGGTCACCCTGGCTGACCGCCCTGTGTACCCACAGGGGCTGCGGCTGTGGGCTTCAGACTTTTGTCTGCAGCCTGGGTATTTGTGTTTATACCTCCCGCGCTGCGGGCTCCGGCGCCTACATTACTGTAATGGCTGCCTGGAGAGTTGTGGAGCAGCCCATGTGACATCGATGGGCGTGTGTGTGTGCTTCCCGCGTGTTTCGGCTCCGCCCTCAGCTTCTCCTGCGGCGGCCATCTTTCTCCCTCACTTCCCGGCTGGGATCTGTTGAGACTGCTTTACTGCACTCCCGGGGAGAACAGGTTCATAACCCTCGCGGAGGCTACACACACATCGCTCCCTTCCCCACCGCTTTGAAGCGGTCGGTAAGCCACCGGTGTACCGGTGATTCTCTCCTGGTTTGGCTTGTTTTCCCCTACTGTGGGTATGTCCTCAGGAAAGAAGGTTGCTGCTAAGGCGGCCAGTACCACCTCTGTCTGTGCTACATGCAACGGGACACTGGTTGGGGGGTCCTGCAATAATTGCGGACGTCCAGAAGACCGGACTGTCACTGCTGAGTCAGCAGCTCCGGTGCTGTACCCTGAGGTTCAGGTGATCCCAGGGCCATGGGACAAACAGAATAAGATCAATGAATCTATGTTATCCCAATTGTCCTCCATGTCGCAATCCCTGGAGACACTAACAAGGAGGCTGGAAGGTACAGCTGCTCCTTCAAGCTACCCCCGGGTGTCTCCGTCTTCCACGGGAGACCCCTTAAGCGGGCTCGCCGTGACGATTCACCCGAGCTCCAGACTCTCTCTGAGGAGGAGCGTCACTCTGAAGGTGACGAGGATGATGGGGGTTCAATCCTCGGGTCTGTGTCAGAACCACCAGAAGGGGTGGAGGATCTGGTGTCCTCCATCAACGAGACTTTACGTCTCGTGGCACCCCCTGAGGAGGTGGACGTTCACCCGAAGGAGGTCTATCAATGGTTACAACCTGAGGCTAGACCATGTGGCTCTTTTATGGACCACACTAATTTTGGAAGGGTGGTTAGAGCACCCAGGGTTCACCCTGGGCGGCGTTATGTCCGCAAATCTAAGGACACTCGCTTCCCCTTTCCACAGGAGGTGCTTCAGGAGTGGTCGCAGTCCCCGAAGGTGGACGCTTCCATGACCAGGATTGCTGCACGCTCCCTCTTCTCTGCCTCTGATAGCTCCTCATTGAAGGACGCAACAGACAGACAGGTCGAACAACTCGCCAAGTCTTCTTATGAGGCTGTAGGGTCTTCTTTTGCCCCTAATTTTGCTGCGGTCTGGACCTTGCAGGCGATCACATCCTGCCTGGATGGTATTGCTGACCTGGCAGGGTCCAGTTCAGAGGTTCTGGCACTTACCGACAGGGCAAGAACCTATGCGGATTATGCCAGGACGGCGTCCTTAGAGACTGCCACCCGCTCTGCTGTGGCCTCGGCCAATGCTATAGCGATCCGCAGGTTGTTGTGGCTGCGTCTATGGGACTCAGATGCCACGTCAAAGAAGATTCTGCAGAATCTTCCATTCTCTGGTGACAGGCTTTTTGGTACCGAGCTGGACAAGCTGATCAAGGATTCTGCGGAGTCCAAGATACCACAAAACAAACCTAAGCCACGGTATACCGTGAAAAGGAACCCTAAACAGTGGTCCTTTCGCTCCAGCTCGCAGCCTTCAGCGTCTTCCGCTCGCGCGGACCGTGGGGGCAAGCCTTCTACTCAGTGGCGCCCCAAGGGTCGCCAGAAGAAGTCGCCGGGGGCAACAGCTGCCGCCCCCAAACCCGCTTCCGCATGACTCGCTCTCTCTTCCTGCCTCCCCACAGGTGGGGGGTCGTCTGTCCCGATTTCAGGACAGATAGCGTCTCCGCATTCAGGATCAGTGGGTCAGAGACGTAGTCTCGCGAGGTTACAGGATAGAGCTGTCGTCACAGCCCGCACACCGATTCCATCGGTCTGTTCCATCTCCAGAAAAGGCTCAGGCTTTTTATCTGGTGTTGGAGGGACTACGCAGAGATGGGGTAGTGGTCCCAGTGCCCACTGGGGAGAGGTTCAGGGGTTTTTACTCCAACCTCTTTATCGTCCCAAAGAAGGACGGCTCCTTCCGCCCGGTTCTGGACCTCAAGTTGTTCAACCGTCACGTGTTGGTTCGGAAGTTCCGCATGGAATCCCTGCGTTCCGTGATCGCGGCTGTGTCGCAGGGAGACTTCCTAGCGTCCATAGATATCCGAGACGCTTACCTTCACGTGCCCATTGCATCGGCTCATCAACGCTGGTTGAGATTCGCAGTGGGGGAAGAACACTTCCAATTCGTGGCACTGCCTTTCGGGTTGGCCTCGGCACCGCGGGTGTTCACGAAAGTGATGGCCTCGATGATGGCTCTCCTGCATGCACAGGGTCACGCCGTCATACCTTATCTAGACGACCTGCTGGTCAGAGCGCCATCGGAACACCTGTGTCAGCGAAGCCTGGAGGTGACCATGCAGTCTCTGGAATGGTTTGGGTGGCTTCTCAATGTCCAGAAATCCACCCTGGTCCCAACCCAGTCACTGACGTATCTGGGCATGGACTTCCACACGGACTCTGCTCTGGTGTCTCTGCCGCGAGCCAAACAACTGGCCATCCAATCAGGAGTACACGATCTCCTCCTGTCACCGCACTCATCCCTGCGGGTTTTGATGAAGCTGGTGGGGCGCATGGTGGCAGCAATAGAGGCGGTGCCTTTTGCACAGTTTCGCCTCCGTCCTCTGCAACTGGAAATTCTCCAGAGGTGGGACAAGAGTACGTCCTCTCTGAATCAGCTGGTGGTTCTTTCCCAGACGACCAGGGATTCTCTGCAGTGGTGGCTCCAGCCAAGTCACCTGTCACGGGGCCGATCCTTCCTAAAACCGTCATGGTTAGTGGTGACCACCGACGCCAGTCTAAAGGGCTGGGGGGCGGTGTTCTTACACCACAGGGCTCAAGGCCTCTGGACACGGTCGGAGTCGACGTTGCAGATCAACGTGCTGGAGCTCAGGGCGGTCTATCTAGCACTCCTGGCTTCTCGGGTGTTCCTGTCAGGACAGCCCATTCGGGTTCAGTCCGACAATGCGACAGCCGTCGCCTATATAAATCATCAGGGAGGAACCAGGAGTGCACAGGCCCTAGCGGAAGTCCACCGCATTCTATCATGGGTGGAAGACAACAACTGCTTGATCTCCGCAGTTTACATCCCAGGGGTCGAGAATTGGGAGGCCGATTACCTGAGCCGACAGGGGATGGACGCCGGAGAATGGTCTCTTCATCCGGACGTATTCCGGGACATCTGCAACAGATGGGGCACCCCGGACGTGGATCTGATGGCCTCCCGGCTGAATCATCAGGTGCCACAATACATGGCGAGATCGTGGGACCCTCAGGCTCTGGGGGCAGATGCTCTGATCCTGCGTTGGTCCAGCTTCCAACTACCATATGTTTTCCCACCTCTGTCACTGATTCCCAAGGTTCTGTGGAAAATCAGGACGGAATGCCGCACAGCCATTCTAGTGGCTCCGGATTGGCCCAGGAGGTCCTGGTATCCGGATCTGTGGCAACTGTCAGGCGGGAACCGGTGGGCTCTTCCAGACCGCGCAGATCTACTCGCGCAAGGCCCCTTCTTCCGCCTCAATTCCAGGGCTCTCAGATTGACTGCATGGCTCTTGAGGCCTGGCTTCTAACGTCCAGAGGATTCTCCCCTACGGTGGTTGCCACTATGAATCGAGCTAGACGGCCCGTATCAAGGAAGATATACCACAGAACGTGAAAAATCTTTTTCACCTGGTGTGCCTCTGGTGGACGTTCACCTTGGCCCTTGTCGATCCCGACTCTGTTGGCTTTTTTGCAGTCGGGCTTGGAGTTGGGCCTATCCCTCAGTTCCCTGAAGGGTCAGGCATCAGCGCTGTCTGTACTGTTTGACAGGCGCTTGGCTCTCCTTCCAAAGGTTCGTCAATTTCTCCAGGGGGTGTCTCGGGTGGTCCCGCCGTATAGGCGACCGCTGGACCCGTGGGATCTCAACATGGTCCTGGCGGCTCTACAGAAACCGCCTTTTGAGCCACTGAGAGAAGTTTCCCTCTCTTATCTGTCACAGAAAGTGGTCTTTCTGGTGGCAATTACGTCTCTAAGACGGGTCTCTGAATTGGCTGCACTATCGTGCAAGTCACCCTTTCTGGTGGTTCACCAAGACAAGGTGGTGTTGCGCCCGCGGGCAGAATTCTTGCCAAAGGTGGTTTCCACCTTTCACTTGAACCAAGAGATTGTTCTTCCATCATTCTGTCCTGCCCCTGTTCATCAGGTTGAGCGCGACCTCCACACTCTGGACCTCGTACGGGCTGTACGCATTTATGTGTCCAGGACTGCCTCCTTCCGGAGTCCGGACTCCTTGTTCGTACTGACGGCAGGTCGCTGTAAGGGGTCCGCGGCGTCAAAATCGACCTTGGCCAGATGGATCAAGGCACCCATTCAAGAGGCCTACCGTTCTTCTGGTTTGCCTCTCCCGGTGGGCTTGAAGGCGCACTCGACCAGAGCTGTCGGTGCCTCCTGGGCTTTGCGACATCGCGCTTCTGCGCTACAGGTGTGTCAGGCGGCCACTTGGTCCAGCCTGCACACTTTCTCTAAGCACTATATGGTGCATGCCCATGCCTCTGCGGATGCAAGTTTGGGCAGGCGGGTCCTCCAGGCGGCGGTTGCCCACCTTTGAGGGGGACCGTATATCTCAACGTCTTTTTGAGGAACTCTTCCCGCCCTGGGGTTTGCTTTAGGACATCCCCATTGTCTGGGTCTCCCATTATGATGATCAGAAAAAAGAGAATTTTGTTTACGTACCGTAAATTCTTTTTTCTTGAATCATCAATGGGAGACCCAGCACCCACCCAGTTGTTCCGTTGGATGTTTTACATTTGACCTGTTCCCAGTTGGGACAGTTTATTCCGGGTTGTTGGACCGTCTGTGCACGGTTGCTTTCCCGATGTTTCGGGTGTGGTTTCTGTTGTCTCCTCGCAGCTTATGGACCAAACTGAGGATATTCCCTGCGGTAGGGGTTTATAAGCGGAGGGGGCGGTGTCTACAAACTTGTAGCACCTAGTGTGGCCTCCGGAGGGCAGTGCCCTAAACCCCATTGTCTGGGTCTCCCATTGATGATTCAAGAAAAAAGAATTTACGGTACGTAAACAAAATTCTCTTTTTCTGTATTTTCATGACTGAAAATTGTAGATTCACACTGAAGGCATCAAAACTATGAATTATCACATGTGGAATTATATACTTAACAAAAAAGTGTGAAACAACTGAAAGTATGTCTTATATTCTAGGTTTCTTAAAAGTAGCCACCTTTTGCTGTGATTACTGCTTTGCACACTCTTGGCATTCTCTTGATGAGCTTCAAGAGGTAGTCACCGGAAATGGTCTTCACTTCACAGGTGTGCCTTGTCAGGTTTAATGAGGGGGATTTCTTGCCTTATAAATGGGGTTGGGACCATCAGTTGTGTTGTGCAGAAGTCTGGTGGATACACAGCTGATAGTCCTACTGAATAGACTGTTAACTGTTTTTTTTCTTGCCATAATACAAATTCTAAGTAAAGAAAAAGGAGTGGCCATCATTACTTTAAGAAATGAAGGTCAGTCAGTCCGAAAAATTGGGAAAACTTTGAAAGTGTCCCCAAGTGTAGATGCAAAAACCATCAAGTGCTACAAAGAAACTGGCTCACATGAGGACCGCCCCAGGAAAGGAAGACCAAGAGTCAGCTCTGCTGCGGAAGATAAGTTCATCCGAGTCACCAGCCTCAGAAATCGCAGGTTAACAGCAGCTCAGATTAGAGACCAGGTCAATGCCACACAGAGTTCTAGCAGCAGACACATCTCTACAACAACTGTTAAGAGGAGACTTTGTGCAGCAGGCCTTCATGGAAAAATAGCTGCTAGGAAACCACTGCTAAGGACAGGCAACAAGCAGAAGAGACTTGTTTGGGCTGAAGAACACAAGGAATGGACATTACACCAGTGGAAATCTGTGCTTTGGTCTGATGAATCTAAATTTGAGATCTTTGGTTCCAACCACCATGTCTTTGTGCGACGCAGAAAAGGTGAACGGATGGACTCTACATGCCTGGTTCCCACCGTGAAGCATGGAGGAGGAGGAGATGTGATAGTGTGCAGGTGCTTTGCTGGTGACACTGTTGGGGATTTATTCAAAATTGAAGGCATGCTGAACCAGTATGGCTACCACAGCATCTTGCAGCGGCATGCTATTCCATCCGGATTGCGTTTAGTTGCACCATCACTTATTTTTCAACAGGACATTGACCCCAAACTCATCTCCAGGCTGTATAAGGGCTATTTGATCAAGGAGGAGAGTGATGGGGTGCTACGCCAGATGAACCTGGCCTCCACAGTCACCAGACCTGAACCCAATCGAGATGGTTTGGGGTGAGCTGGACCGCAGAGTGAAGGCAAAAGGGCCAACAAGTGCGAAGCATCTCTGGGAACTCCTTCAAGACTGTTGGAAGACCATTTCCGGTGACTACCTCTTGAAGTTCATCCAGAGAATGCCAAGAGTGTGCAAAGCAGTAATCACAGCAAAAGGTGGCTACTGTGAAGAACCTAGAATATAAGACAGATTTTCAGTTGTTTCACACTTTCTTGTTAAGTATATAATTCCACATGTGATAATTCATAGTTTTGATGCCTTCAGTGTGAATCTACAATTTTCATAGTCATGAAAATAAAGAAAACTCTTTGAATGAGAAGGTGTGTGCAAACATTTGGTCTGTACTGTATATACCTTATCTTGCGGATGTAGATGCCTCCAAGCGTCAACCAATTCCAAACATTGGAAGAGGGACTTTATTTTTGCTAAATCTTGTAGTGAGGTAGAGCTTCTCCCTGTTGAGGCGTCCAGGAGAGGCTCGAGAGCGATGTTCAAATCACTTCCGAGTAAAACTGTTCCCTCTTTAAACAAGTTCAATTTGTGTAAGACCTTTCTGAGCCACCTCAAGTGGAGTGTGTTGGGAGCATAAAGATTTCCCCAATTAAGCCTTTAATGAATAGGTATCGGCCTTCTGGGTCAACCAAACGATCATAAAGCCAAAAAGGTATATCTTTAGCAAAAGCTATCTCCACCCCTCTAGCGCCTTTTTGCGGTGTGTGTGAGTGATGCCATCTATCATAAAAGCATTTTTCAAAGGAAGGAGTTTTCTCGGTCTGGAAGTCTCCTGCAAAAATGTCAAATTTGGCTTTCTTAAAATGGTGTAATGTTCGTGAGCGGAGGATAGAGGGGTTCAGACCAGGGACGTTATGAGAGACAATGGAATAACTTACAGTTTGATGTCATGGTGAAGGGATGTGGTGTGTTGCTTTCGGCAGTGGAGCAGATTGGAGAAGGGATAGAGTTGGGTAAGATGAGGAGGGGTGAAAATAGAGGTCTAAAGAAACAACAAAATATATAACTTTTAAATGAAACAAGTGCAACAAGCCATGCATTTAACTCAGGCACTGAAAAATGCAGTCGGAGTGGCTTTATTGGTCAAAAGGCGATCGAATTGCGCTGCTGAGAGACCTGTGAAAAGGGCTCAGGGGCCAGTAAATGTTGGGTAAAACAGTCATTGTAACCTCATGCATAACTGTGATTTTGGTCGAGGGCACCGGAGGAAGAACAACCGCCATACGGTTCCTGGCAGGGATGCGCTTAATGATCCCTCAACAGTATCTGTTCTGGTAACAACGAAAATAAAGAATAAACGGTTCAATTTAGTATGAACGATACACAGGAGAGTTTTCAGTCAGCGTCACAAAAAAAAATTGAAGAAGGGTGAAATGCGCGCTCCCTTTGAACAGGGGGGGGGGGAGTAAAAATGAAATGTGAAGGTAGGTTACAGTGCCTCCTCGCTTCGCTTCCTTCACTGATTCACCCAGATGGATCATCTTCCTCGTGGGTTGCAGCCGTCCTGGCAGACCTCTATTTAGATCGGTGAGATTTAGGAGTTAGGGATGTCTGCCAAGGCAGAGGGTGAGGAATAGGTTTCAGTAGATGGACCGAGGTAATTGCCTCCAGGTCTGGCTAGTGGTCAAGGACGATGTTTCTGATGTCGGACGACGTCCTGGCTTGGTATTTCATATCGTTGGCAGCTATAAATATTCCGAAAGGGAACAGCCATCGGTAAGGAAGACGCCTTTGATGTAAGATTGTGGTGAGGGGAGTTAAGTCTCCACTTTTTTTCTTTTTTAATGTGATTTGCGGAGAGGTCCTGGTACACTTGGACCTTGGAGCCGTTGCAGGTTATATCGGTAGCCTTTCTGACTCCTCGAAGTAGGAGGTCCTTGGTTCTATAGTCCAGGAATTGGCAGATCACATCCCTGGGGGGCTCAGTAGAGGGAGGTTTTGGTCTCAACGCCCTATGCACCCTCACCATCTCTATCTGTTGGATCGTCCGTGGATAAGATGGAACGGAAGACATCTGTGACTGTCGGGACGAGGGCATCTTGACCTACAGTTTGGGGTATCCATTTCAGTCTTAAGTTGTTCCACCCATCCCGATTTTTTTTTTTTTTTTCAGAAAATATTGTTTATTAAAGTTTAGCATAACAATTATCAATCAAGAAAGAATGGTAATACATAGTAAAGTAGAAAGAAAATAATAAAGTAGAAAGAAAATAAAAATAGTACATGAAAGTATCTTACAATAGTAAAGCCAGAATACACGAAGGTACATGGTATAAATGGCAAGCGATCCGCCTGTTTGAGGCTAAGGAAGGAGTAGACATCATGCATGCCGGGTCCACTAGAGATGTAGTCCCATGAGTTTCCCAGTACTCCGGCGGGTATAATAATCAGAAGAATACTAGTTTGAGATGCAGAAAAGAGAAAGGGCCAAGAGGGGTAGAAAAGAGCACACGGGATCAAAGGAGGGAGAGAAGGAGGGGTAAGCAGGAAGCGGTATTCAAGATGTCCAGGTCATGTCTGTGCGTTTCGCAGAAGAGACTCAAGTAGAGGTCCATCCCGGTAATACCACCAGGGAGACCAAAGCTGCTTGTGTTGTTCCCAGGTCTCATGGTCGTGGGCCATAAGTCCCTCGATGCGGCATATCCTGTCCATTTCTTTTACCCATTCTCCTATGGAGGGGGCGACTGTTGATTTCCAGTGTCGTGGAATCAAGACCCTGGCCGCCATCAGGCAGAAACGAAACAGACCACGTTTGCACGATTTGAGTGGGCCGGGGATAAGGGACAGAAGCGCGATTTGTGGAGAAGGTGAATGGCGTATTCCTGAGATAGATTCGTAAATCGAGAATATTGAGAGCCAATAGGCTTGGATAGGGCCACATTGCCACCAAATATGTAGCATGGAACCCGGTCCTTCGCCACACCTCCAGCACAGGTCGGGCACTGAGGGAAACATTTTATGAAGGAGCGCTGGGCACCTATACCACCTAGTTAAGATCTTATAATTCGTCTCCTGAAAGCTGCAGGATACTGACAACTTATGTGTCAGTGTAAAAATCTTAGTCCGGTCAGAGTCTGAGAATGTCACCTGCAGGTCAGATTGCCAGGTCCCTACAAATGAGGGGATGGCAGATGGGCCCGCATCTGAAAGCACGCCATATAAAAGGGAGATGACGTGAGCAGGGGGCTCAGTCAAGAGAAACAATGCTTCTAAGCCTGAGAGTGACTTCCCCCGCAAGGATCGGAGAAACGTGTCCAACTGAGATACCTCCAACCAGGACCCTGCCCTCCTAACGACCCTCTCCCCCCCTCGCCCCCCCCGCGCTGCTCCGCCACCTGAGCCAGACAGGGATCGTCGCTAGCACGCCAAGCCAAAAAGACCCGTCTCCCAGATGTCGGGGGAAAGTCAGGATTATTAAACAAGGGTCCAAGTAGGGATGGATGATCGCCATCACTTCTCCCCCCTCGCCACAAATCCCAATAGTCTAGCACCACGCGTGTTAGTCGGGGAAACAACGAGATCAGAGGACGGGAGCTCCTCCGGATCCATGGTAGCCACTGCAGTGGGAAGGGCGAAAGGAGGTTTTCGACCTTCACCCATTGTTTGTGATATTGATTATACTTCCAGTCTAACATTCGGGATAATAGAACAGAGTGATAATAGCGTTGAAAGTTAGGTAAGCCTGCCCCACCTCTACGCTTCGAATCGGTCAGGGTCGAAAAGCGAACCCGAGGTCTGGTCGAGTTCCATATAAATTTGCGTAATGCAGAGTGCAGGCAGCGAAAGAAAGAGGGAGGGACGTCTGCAGGGACTGTCTGAAACAAATAAAGGAATTTAGGTAGAATGTCCATTTTTATGGCATTAATACGGCCAAACCAGGATAGCTGGGTACTGCGAAGTCTTTTGAGTTCAAGAAGTGTGGAATGTAAGAGTGGGGTATAATTAAGAGCAAATAAGTCCTTGGGGTCTCCAGGAATAGAGATACCCAAGTATTTCAAGCCCCTGTCCACCCAACGAAAAGAAAAGGAGGACTGAAGCTGGGTGACAAGTGGGCCCGGAAGTGTCAGGTTTATTACTTCTGTCTTGGAATAATTAACTTTGAAATGAGAGACCTCACCAAACCTCTTAAATTCCCGCATGAGCACCGGGAATGCGACCAGGGGATTAGTAATATAAACCAGAAGGTCGTCTGCATAAAGGGCCAATTTGAAATGTTCCTCATGTATCTGGACGCCTCTAATATCCGTAGATCCCCTTAGTGCACACGCCAGGTGCTCCATTGCGATGGCATACAGCAGGGGCGACAAAGGGCACCCCTGTCGCGTCCCATTAGAGACCTCAAAGGCCGAGGAAAGGAGCCCATTGACCCTCAACCGAGCAGTGGGGCCATGGTAGAGTGCCTGTATCTTCCCTATAATAACCGGCCCTAAGCCCAATTGTTTCAAAGAAGCAAAAAGAAATTCCCAGCCCAGGCGGTCAAATGCCTTTTCGGCGTCAACCGAGAGGAAGCATGCAGGGATCTTATTGTCATGAACGTAGTCTGAGATGAGTAACGTCTTAATGGTATTATCTCTAGCCTCGCGGCCTAGAATAAATCCAGTCTGGTCATAATGGATAGAAGCCGGTAGTAGTGGGCCAAGTCTGGAGGCAAGAATTTTGGCGAGGATCTTTACGTCAAGATTTAATAAGGAGATAGGGCGATAACTAGCGCAGGATAGAGGGTCCTTCCCTGGCTTTGGTATGACCGTTATCGTGGCTGCCAGTGTCTGGGGGGCGAAAGGGCATGAATCAGAAATTAAGTTATAGAGGGAAGTTAGTTGTGGGGCCAGTTCACGTGCGAATAATTTATAAAAGTTTGCTGAGAAACCGTCAGGGCCTGGACTCTTCCCATTAGGAAGTGCAGCGATAGTATCTGACACCTCTTGTTCCGTAAAGGGCAATTCTAAAGTTTCCGAGTCTCCCTCAATGATAGGTGGCAGCGGCGTGTCTCCAATATAGTCTGACACCCGACGTCGAAAGTCATCGGTGGGCATGTCAGCTAAGGGTCCTCTAAGATTGTATAAAGATTTGTAGTAGTCTCCAAACGCCTCCACTATATCACGTGGCCCGTGAAGGAGACCACCCAGTCTCGACTTTATAGAAGGAATGAAGGTGGAGGGGAGTCGGGGGTGCAAGAATCTAGCCAATGCTTTCCCCGGCTTGTTTGAGAACTCATACAAATACTTACGGAAGCGGTCTTGTTGGCGACTAGACGTCGTATCCATGATAGTACGTAGGTCTGATCTAGCCTTAGTGAGGTCCGCAAGAAGCTGTGGAGATTGTGACTGTTTATGTCTGGTCTCTAATTGGTGTATAGACGTCATCAGGTCTGAGACCTCACGTGTTCGCTCACGTTTCAATCTAGCCCCCTGCTGAATGAGAATCCCCCGAATGACACTCTTTAGAGCTTCCCACCGCAGGGGAGGGCCGTAGGGTCTGTTTCGTGGTCAGCTAAAAAGTTCGTGATTGCAGAGCGGACAGCCAACACGCAAGACGGTTGCTTCAGTAGTCCAGGATTGAGTGACCAGGTCCACTCCGTCGGCGCCAAACCCGAGAGGCCAAGAGACAGAAAGATTGGAGCGTGATCCGACCAGATCATGGAACCAATGTCTACAACAGGGTCAGCTAGTAAAAGTTTATGACTGATCAGAAAAAGATCAAGTCGACTGTACATATCATGCACAGCCGAATAGTAAGTATAATCTCTGACCCTCGGGTTCAGAAGCCGCCAGACATCAACCATTCTAATCTCAAGGAGCTTAGTCTTCAAAGATTCTAGGTGAGAAACAGGTACAGAGGATCTACGAGTAGATGAGTCCAAGTCACGATCAAAAACAAAATTAAGGTCACCTCCCAGTATCACCGAGCCCTCAGCGAAGTCCGTCAGGGTACGTAGATAAGATAGGAGTCTACGGGCCGGGTCCTGATTTGGGAGGTACAGGTTGGCAATTGTGAAGATGTCATTCGCAATCTGCAGCTTCAGGAAGACGAATCTACCCTGCGGGTCTATTCTGGAGTCAAGGACCCGTGCCTGTAAGGATCTATGAAGAGCCACACTGACCCCTTTGGACTTAGCATCCGGGTTTGAACTGTGGTACCATCTGTTGTATTGTTTATGTTTTATCAAGGGGGTTTTGTCAGTTCTGAAATGCGTTTCTTGTAGAAGGAGAATATGTACATGTTTTTTGTGCATATGAGAGAGAACCTGGGAACGTTTTTCAGGAACATTAAAGCCCCTAATGTTCAAGGAACACGTGTTGAGCCTGGACATGGTGAAACCTGGGGAGGGTGGGGCAGTGGGTTCAGAAGAGAAAAGAGAGGGAGAGAAGAGAGCTGACTAGCAGCCAAGTAGAAAGGGAGAGAAGGAAACTGGGTAAAAGAAGATGAAAAAGAAGGAAAAGAAAGAGAAAATAAATAAAACAAAATAGGTGAATCGGACCAGGAATCTGATTCCGGTCCCAGAGGTCTGAGAGTGAAGGACCGTCAGACCAAGAGAGTGAACAGATTAAACTCTGTAAAGTGTGTCAGAGACACTCCCTAATTGTGGGGTAACCAGAACACGGTAGGGATCCTGCGCACCCGAGTCCCACACACAGCCCTTACTAAATGCGGTATCCCTAACAAGTAAGAGGCGGGTAGAGGAACTCCGCATGCAAACACAGCAATAATAAAACATAAAATGCAAATAACAATAATAAACAAGACGGCAAATTAGTGCAGCCGAGTATCCCAAAATTGTAACTTATAAAACCTCAAAGGGGAAGGGAGGGTTGGGGGGGTCAGGAGGAAAGAAAAGGGAGGGGAAGGTAAGATGGGGAGGGTAGGAGAAGGGTTGGCAGGGATGGAGAGGGAAGGGAGGGACGGAGGAGGAGGGGAAAGGGGATAGGGGGGAGGTACTGAGGGTAGAAGGGGGGGGAGGTCAGGTTTGGGAGGCACATATAAGGTGAGACGTCATCAGCTGTCCTCCAAGCGGGACAGTGTGGACAGCCAGGACCGCCCCCCAGGTACCACCGTAGCCAAGGGGAAAGTCTCCGCCAGAGAACAATAGTCTTCAAAAACAAAATACCTCAGTAAGGAGGTAATATCCACCAGGGGTCCCCGACGGGACCCCATCTAGAAAGAGAAAAAAAGCAAGAAAGGTTCAAATGCAGAAGTTCAGGTGGTAGCTACAGGAGACGTTGATTGATGTTTAGGGCCTCTCTTCCTCTTCCGGTCCTCAGTGAAGGGCAACCGTAGTGCAGGTATAGGGCCCCTGCGGAGGAAGGTGGACAGTTGAGGCCAATTGAGGATGGGCACCAGGGGCAACCCGAGTGCTGAGCAGAACTCAGGGACGTCAGCCGGAGATCTGAGGACGTGCATCCCAGAGTCCCTGCGAACTTGAAGTTGAAAGGGAAAGCCCCACGAATAAGGAATCGCCTGTTCCCGGAGAATGTCCAGCAGGGGGCGCAGGGCTCTGCGTTTGGCCAAAGTGATGGGTGAGAGATCTGCCAAAAGCTGGATAGATTCACCATTAAAGTCAATGGATTCAGACTCTCTCGCTTTTCTCATGATATCGTCTTTCATCTGATAGAAGTGTATTCTGCAAATGATGTCCCTGGGACGGGTTGAGTCAGCTCGCTTAGGGCCCAAGGACCTATGAGCCCTGTCCATTTCAATATGGTCGTCTCGGGGTCTGTTAAGCAGGGAATTAAACACTCGTTGCAAAACTGGGGCGATGTCGCGGGGTGCCACTGACTCAGGGATACCTCGGAGCCGTATATTGTTCCGTCTATTACGGTTTTCGGAATCTTCTAACATATCCAGCACCGTGTGGAAGTTTTGTTCATGCAGATCAAGGCGTTGTTGTTGTTGTTTCACCAATAAGGAAAGATCCGCAACTTCCCGGGTAACTGTCTGGACCGAGGTCTGAAGCTGAGTAGTGTCCTCTCTGAGTGACCCGATCTCTGACCTACAGACAGCCTCCAGTCTTCTTATGTATACCTCCATATCATCTTTAGTAGGCAGACACTGCATCCCAGATCTAATGTCATGTAGGTCATCTGCCTGAGAGGGAGGGGGGCCACTGAGCTGAGGTCCTGCAGGGGAGCCAGGAAGGGAGGCGTCTGCAAGCCGAGGGCCACAGGAGCTATGAGGAGAGGCTTGGTCATATTCTGAGGCAGGAGCAGAGGGTCCATGAGAGGAGCTGGAGCCCGGGCTAGATGTATGAGTACTGGTACCAGACTGTCCCGTGCATGTCATTCCTGTATTAAGTGTTTGAGCTGCAGCAGCGTCTCTCCCCTCTGAGAGGGGGGAGGGGGAGTGAGACACTCGTCTATCTTGCCCTCTGTCTCCAGTAATGGCGGTGTTCGCGCCTTTTCCTGCGCCCCCCTTTCCCCCGTTCGGTACCTTGAGTGTTGATGTGTGGAATCCAGACACACTTCTGGTATTCCGTCTGGTGGACGGAGTTGACGTCTGCTTTGAGCTGGGTGTCAGATTCCCGGAGTGTGTAGCCCCTGCTGTAGTGCTGGAAGCCATTGCAGTGGGGCTGGCTGAGTGGTGGCAGGCACCCGGAGGGATAAAAAACTGGGCTATGTCTCGTTTACCGGGCATCTGATGAAATGCAGCTGTCCACCCTGGTTCCAGGAGACTGTAGCTGTACACGGGTACACCGAGCAGGCTTATAATTGCAAATGCAGGCTGTGTAAGGGGATCAGGCACGGGAGCTCTCCTCAAGTGCGACTTGTCTCCTCCATGTCCAGGTCACGCCCCCACCCATCCCGATTTTCATGATCTTCCAGGGTTATAAAGATTTGGTGGAGCTGATCTTCATGATGTTGGAGACTCTGTAGTGCAGAGTTGGAGTGTTGAATCACATCTAGATGTGAGGTTTCAAGGGATTCAACTCTGGCCCAACTGGGAGAGGTCATGCTTAATATCAGAAATGTCTCTGCCATTAGGCGCCAATGTCTTGCTTAATATTCATTTGACCTGGTGACTTGTGGGGTTTTAGACGTTTCCTCGGTGTCCATATCGCTTCCGGGTTCTGATTTGTTATGGTCATCGACTATCAGCTGACAGGATGTCTTAGAGACCGCCAATAGATTTCTTTGAAAGCAAATAGACATATCTAGGTGTGCCTGGGTGGCGGGACCATTAGATGTTGTGGTCTTTTTGGTTGATTTATTGGAAGACTTAACCATTTTGTTCTGGTTGTCACTGTAATCTTGCGTTGCCCCTGTATCCTGCTAGCCTTTCATGGACAGGCGGAAAATATTCCCATGATGTAGGCAGAGATGTGCAGCTATGAATCGCTGACCTGAGCGTGTGTGTGGACAAGTAATAAGGGGGATGGAAACCTTACCCACTGCAAGACTAAAGGTACCTTCACACGCGGCAATATTGCTGGGCAATTTCACTGGCAATTTGCTGGTTGCAGTGAAATCATGGACACATTGTTCTATTTGTACACGGCAACAAGATAGAACAATGTGTCCATGATTTCACTGCAACCAGCAAATTGCCAGTGAAATTGCCCAGCAATATTGCCGCGTGTGACTGTGCCTTTAGGGGCACAGGTGGAGATCCAGAAGAAATGGTGCGGTCAAGACTCTCAGGCAGATACCAGTATAATAGAGCACAGAGGAGCGGTATAGAGAGGACTGTTCCACCGGCACTGTGCTCTATTATACTGGAGATCTGGTGAGATGGGGTGCCGCTCCACCCAGTAGAGATACGGCCGCACAGGACATGGACCAGGGCTGCGGACCCCGGCTGCACAGGACATGGACCAGGGCTGCGGACCCCGGCTGCACAGGACATGGACCAGGGCTGCGGACCCCGGCTGCACAGGACATGGACCAGGGCTGCGGACCCCGGCTGCACAGGACATGGACCAGGCCTGCGGACCCCGGCTGCACTGACAGTGTGCTGAATCCTCTGCTGTGAATCAGTGCACTGGGGACCGCTGTTTTGCAGAGGGGGTGGGTGGTGACATTAGGGGCTGGTGCGGCCAGTAGGAGCCCTGGGGGTGGCCTCCAATAGTGTACAGTGGGGAGGGGGCGGCCAGTAGGAGCTCTGGGTTGTGGCCGGCCATAGTGAAAGTGGGGGAGACGGCGGGCCTGTAACGTCCTGGGGGTGGCCGGCCATACTGGGAATAGGGGAGTGGGTGTGATTGCTGGAGACTGGGAGGAAACAACCAGTTCTCCATGTCCATGCACAATCGCGCCTCCTGGACGTTCCCTGCCAGCCGCAAATATGTGTTATCTAGGAAACCCTGCAAAATGTTGACAGCAAGTATATTGCAGATTGTCAGCATTTTGCAGCCTAGCTACACATATGAAATATAGCAAAAGTCTGGACAACCCCTTTAAGGGGGCCCAGATTTGGATGTGTCAGGCGGGCATCAATAGCCTCTTTTGAACGGCAGCTAATTAGCTGGGCTAAGTCCTGGTCTCCGGTGTTATCGTTGTTTACAGACAGGGTTCTCAATATTTATGTCTGCCCAAATAGGTATCAATAGGGCTGACGGGTATCTGTAGCACCCTGCTAAAGTCAGTAGGAGCAGTGCCTGAGCTGGAGATGGAGCAGTTGGTGGATTCTCAAATTAAAGCAGCACCTGTATGAGAGGCTGCAAGCAAGGTCAATCTCACTGTAACCGGTCCGAGTCTGTGGCAGCTGTCCAGGATAATAAGGCTCCAAGATGGTGGTTGGGGTGATGTTATGTCATTGGTCTCCAAACCCACCCCTCCAGGACCTCAGGGAGCAGCAGCTAGGGTCAGAGGTCACAGTAATACGGGAAAAAACGGTGTCCTATGGTCCGCGCTGCCAAATCCACTTGTTCCAAAGAAAATACATGAGTAGATGAAGTATATCCAAAAGCCTTTATTACATCCTACGCGTTTCGGTGCCTTCCCGGCACCTTCCTCAGGGATAACCTCACCCCCAAAAAAAACCCCATATATATAGCAAACCCCAAACAGATGATTAATGGGAGTTCCCACCCGTGATGACGTCAAAAACGTCAGCATCAGGGGAAGGATTAGTAGTTTTGGCGCATTTTTCATTAAAAAACAACATTAATCACATGAACAACTGTACAGCATCATAAAAATATAGTAAAAAGTCCGACTAGACCAGACATATAAAAAAAACTAGCAAAAATTCTAAACGGAAAAGTCTGTAAAAACGTCTGGGAAATCCTGGTGTAACAAAAATAAAAATACAGAATAATATCTTCCCCGGGGAGTAGAACCCGTGAAGTTCGGGAGAGCAGAGATGTCTGCAGCATTTATGCATCAAGCCACACAATTTGTGGTGTCAAAAGGATCACCTATGACAAATTAGTTTAGCACTTACAAATATTTCTACGTGTGTCTGTGTATTTCCTCTATAAAAATCAACACATAGGAGAAGATCACTAAACATAAATAAATAAATAAAAAATGTGTGAATGGTGTTCTCTTGAGACTGCAGAGAAAACAAAAGGGGTTGTTATCTTAAAAATGCAGAGAATACAAAGAGGTTTAATTAGCTCAATTAAAAAAGAAAAAGGAGGAAAGGGGGACTTGTATAAAGTATTTTATGTGGTTTATGAGATACAAAAAAAGAAGAATATATGGATCAATCAATGATGGAAACAAATAATGCCACAAGGATGTGATCCAGTCCAAATTTATCCCAAACCATATCTATTTGTGTGTGGAACAACAGAGAAGGAAGGGGTGCTATTAACCAAACCTCCTGGGTTCTATTCCTCCAAGAAGACATGTCAGAAATTTTCATAAGTGTTATATAAAGATAATCAACATGAGAAACGATAGTTCACCTGACATGTAATAATCACATATATTCATTACTGCGGTGTCTTACTCCATTCAGCCACATGATGGCGTCCAAAAGGAGGATGTTGTCAAGGCAACGTTAACGAACTTGGTACCAGGTGGCTATATGTATGAAATTCTACCGATAGGGGCATACATGAATTCTGTGTAGTCAAAAAGAGAAGTCGAATTTATGTGATAATGGACACCATACAACAGAGATATATAGAATTTGTGAACAAAACAGAGGTCAGTCCATGCAGAGTGTTGAAATAGTTCTCCAGGAAATAAGGTTCCCTCTATACCACCTGCATTTGAAGTGTCTGTGTGATAGGGCACTATTGCGCCTCTTGTTCCCCTTCCCTTTCTTTTATTTGATAGGGTCAGAGGTCAGGGAGACCTGGTTTATAGGATTAAAGTGACTGGGCCCCCAGCGGTGAGGAAAGGGTGTGTAAACTATATGGTGCAGCTGCCACACTCGCCTACTCCCCAAGTCTGATCTGGCTGCAGTTGTGGATGTATGCGGCGCTACGGGCGGTGCAGGGATCCAGACCAGCGTCAGAGAGATGTATCTGTGACTCCCAGAGCCTCCGAGGGTTTGGGAGCTTCGGGCTCCGGCAGTCCAAGCTGGGATCCGGCCAGAAGTGTAATGTGGCGGGTGATGGCCGGCCCTCCGGTGATGTCAGATGATATCTCCGCTGTCTCTGCAGCATGCCGGCACTTAGACGGGCCGCCACAGGAGCAGATGGTGAGTTTGGGAGCCTTGTAGTGTGGGATGCGGGGAGATGGGGGGGGGGGGGGCTGTTCACAGACAGATACTCCTGGACTTTTATACTTATGTCAGATGGTGTCTCAATTGTTGTCCTTTCTGATGGCCCCATATTGGGTGTCCCAGAGTGGATTCCAGGTGGAGGATGGAGCAGATGCTTGTTGGGGCAGCAGGAGCTCTTCATGCGAGCGGCTTACAGATCGCGGCCATCTTGGATTTCATGCATGGTCATATCAACTTAAAATAACTCATGAAAGAATAAAGTTACGTTAAAACCAAGCACACCATTGTTTTCCTTATGAAATTCGCAATAAGTTTGATGGGTCACATGACCCTCCTCCCATTGAACAAAAATAAAGTTGGATCCAAAATGGCCAACTTCAAAATGGCCGCCATGGTCACCCCCCATCTGGAAAAGTTTTCCCCCTCCCATATACTAATGTGCCACAAACAGGACGTTGATGTCACCAACCGTTCCCATTTTATTTAGGTTTATCCATATAGATGGCCCACCCTGTATATAATGTGTCACTTTATGTATTGTATTACTGAAACAAATGAACTTTTTGATGATCTTCTAATTCATTAGGATGCTCCTGTAGTAGAGTAGTGATTGTCAAAGACACTTTGACCTAGTATCACTGCCATTGTACCCCCAAGTATCAGTACAGTGTAATCCCTGTACAGTCACACTGATGCTAAGGAGCATAGGATTCCCTTGCTGCTACCTACCTGCTCTCACTCTCACTGCGCCGGCTCTGCCTGCCCTCTCTCCCCTGGCTGCGCCGGCTCTGCCTGCCCTCTCTCCCCTGGCTGCGCCGGCTCTGCCTGCCCTCTCTCCCCTGGCTGCGCCGGCTCTCTACACTCCTCATCTAGTCCTGCCTCTGTGCTCTGCCCTCCCTAAGCACTTGGCTGCTTTCCTCCCTTCTCCTCTTGTTTATGTTGGGGATGTATCGTGGCCGTGCTGTGTGTGTCGGGATCTCCTCCTCTCACCCATCTCATTTCTCATGCTGTTTTTCAGTTTCTCACTGAGAACAGCTACTCGCAGAACCTGACGGTGAAGTCCTTACAGGGCCCCTCCACCAAGGATTTCCTGAAGATCTTCGCCTTCATCTACAGTTTCATCAGCCCAAACTACGAAATCCCCGACTCCAAGTTCGAGGAGGAAATTCCCAGACTATTCAAAGAGCTGGGGTGAGAGCGGCCCCGAAACACCCGATTAAAGGGCCGGTGACCTGAAACACACAGGAATACATGTGTGATGTTATATCATTGCTGGAGCATTACAGGGGTTGATATCAGATTATCCACTTCTCTTGCAGATATCCCTTTGCTTTGTCGAAGAGCTCCATGTACACGGTCGGTGCCCCCCACACGTGGCCGCAGATCGTGGCAGCGCTGGTCTGGCTGATCGACTGTATTAAGGTGCGGCGTTATCTATAATCATCCGCTCCAATTATCAATGGTAAATCTCTGTGTCTAATATACAGTCATGGCTGAAAGTGTCAGTACCTTGAAGTAACGTGATCGTTCACACTCAGCTGTGGCAGGTAATAGGTGCGGGCAATATGAAAATCACACAAGAGAAAAAGGGGAGAAGTTGCCTCAATCTTTGCATTGTATGTCTGTGTGTGTCACACTAAGCATGGAGGACAGAAATAGGAGAACTATGCGAACCAAAATTGTGGAAACATCAACAATCTGAAGGTGACAAGTCCATCTCCATGTTCCCTTGTCCATGGCGTACCATAATCGAGGAGTTTGCAACCTATGACACTGTAGCTAATCTACCTGGATGTGGAGAAAACTTGATAAAAGGTTGTACTGTAAGATAGTCTGGAGGGTGGATAATCCCCAATCAAGATCCAAAGAAATTCAAGTCGAACTGCAGGCTCAGGGGGCGTCGGTGTCCACACACTGACCATACACCTGCCTTACTGAACCTGCACTGACAATAACCGGTCACAAGAGGAGACAATAATACTCCTGCTTATACAATGATTCCTGACCTCTCTGTGTATCCTCTCTGACCTCTTCCAGGTGTCCTGTGCGCTGAGTACAGACGGCCACGTGTTCGAGGAACCTCAAACGTCTGAACCAAATGATGAAGGAATCGACTTTAACAAGGTAAGAGACGCACAATAAAATCTATATCCACAAGATGATCTGCTTATCTGAGAAGTGTTCTACATGTTACCTCCTGTATTATTCTCCAGAGCTGCACTCACTATTCTGCTGGTGCAGTCACTGTGTACATACATTACATTACTGATCCCGAGTTACCTCCTGTATTATACTCCAGAGCTGCACTCACTATTCTGCGGGTGCAGTGACTGTGTACATACATTACATTACTGAACCTGAGTTACCTCCTGTATTATACTCCAGAGCTGCACTCACTATTCTGCTGGTGCAGTCACTGTGTACATACATTACATTACTGATCCCGAGTTACCTCCTGTATTATACTCCAGAGCTGCACTCACTATTCTGCTGGTGCAGTCACTGTGTACATACATTACATTACTGATCCCGAGTTACCTCCTGTATTATACTCCAGAGCTGCACTCACTATTCTGCGGGTGCAGTGACTGTGTACATACTTCACATTACTGATCCTGAGTTACCTCCTGTATTATACTCCAGAGCTGCACTCACTATTCTGCTGGTGCAGTCACTGTGTATATACATTACATTACTGATCCTGAGTTACCTCCTGTATTATACTCCAGAGCTGCACTCACTATTCCACTGGTGCAGTCACTGTGTACATACATTACATTACTGATCCTGAGTTACCTCCTGTATTATACTCCAGAGCTGCACTCACTATTCTGCTGGTGCAGTCACTGTCTACATACATTACATTACTGAACCTGAGTTACCTCCTGTATTATACTCCAGAGCTGCACTCACTATTCTGCTGGTGCAGTCACTGTGTACATACATTACATTACTGATCCTGAGTTACCTCCTGTATTATACTCCAGAGCTGCACTCACTATTCTGCTGGTGCAGTCACTGTGATTACTGATCCTGAGTTATACTCCAGAGCTGCGCTCTCTGTTCTGTTGCTGTGTCTGCCTCACGTTTCGCTCCCGGTTGCAGCTCTTCCTGGATTACACAGCGAAGTGTTACGAGCAGTTCATGGACGGTCGGGACACATATGAGAGAGAACGACTCTGAGGTTTACTCTCGGCTCCGTAAGTGCCATCTTGCATTGATTGTCTTCATCCTCAGGATCTCATCTTGCTGTCGCCTGTTCTTCTTATTTACATGGGGCTGCCGGGAATCTTTCCTAATTTACAGCTTCTCACAGCTGAGAGTTTTACAGTTGTGTTCAGTCAATGTGATATTTGACCTGCACTGATAACAGGACAGGTTTGTGCTGACAGCAAGCAGAGGTCTTGGGCTGTGCAGATTCCCCCCTCACTGGTGCCTTCTTCTGGCAGAGGACATGTACGCCGTGGATGAGTCTCAGCTGGAATCTCTGCAGGCCGAGGGACGGAGACTAATGGAGGAGATCGAGCGGCTGGAGAAGGACAAAGAGCGGGAGCCAGTGAGTAGGGGAGACAGCGAGGGGTGGGGGGAGCCCGGCGAGTGTATGGGAGACATCGAGGGGTGGGGGAGCCCGGCAAGTGCATGGGAGACAGCGAGGGGTGGGGGAAGCCCGGCAAGTGCATAGGAGACAGCGAGGGGTGGGGGGAGCCCGGCGAGTGTATGAGAGATGGCGAGGGTTGGGGCGAGCCCGGTGAGTGTATGGGAGACATCGAGGGGTGGGGGGAGCCCGGCAAGTGTATGAGAGACACCATCTTCTATACACTTGCCGGGCTCCCCCCTCCCCTCGTTGAGGGGTGGGGGGATCCCGGCAAGTGTATAGGAGACGGTGAGGGGAGCCCGGCAAGTGTATGGGAGACAGCGAGGGGTGGGGGGAGCCCGGAAAGTGTATGGGAGACGGTGAGGGGAGGGGGAAGCCTGGCAAGTGTCAGAGAAACAGTGCTGGTTGGGGGAGCCCGGCGAGTGTATGAGAGATGGTGAGGGGTGGGGGGAGCCCGGCGAGTGTATGGGAGACGGTGAGAGGAGGGGGGGAGCCCGGCCAGTGTATGGGAGACGGTAAGGGGTGGGGGGAGCCCAGCGAGTGTCAGGGAAACTGTGCTGGTTGGGGGAGCCTGGCGAGTGTATGAGAGATGGTGAGGGGTGGGGGGAGCCCGGCGAGTGTATGAGAGATGGTGAGGGGAGCCCGGCGAGTGTATGAAAGATGGTGAGGGGAGGGGGGAGGCCGGCCAGTGTATGGGAGACGGTGAGGGGAGGGGGAGCCCTGCCAGTGTATGGGAGACGGTGAGGGGAGGGGAGAGCCCGGCCAGTGTATGGGAGATGGTGAGGGGTGGGGGGAGCCCAGCGAGTGTATGAGAGATGGTGAGGTTTGTGGGGAGCCCGGCGAGTGTATAAGAGATGGCGGAGGGTGGGGGGAACCCGGCGAATGTATGGGAGACATCGAGGGGTTGGGGGAGCCCGGCGAGTGTATGGGAGACAACGAGGGGTGGGGGGAGCCTGGCGAGTGTCAGGGAAACAGTGCTGGTTGGGGGAGCCCGGCGAGTGTATGGGAGACAGCGAGGGGTGGGGGGAGCCTGGCGTGTGTCAGGGAAACAGTGCTGGTTGGGGGGAGCCTGTCGATGGGTGAGTAGGTGGCAGGCATCGTGATCTGTGTGCCCTCATGTGGTCAGATCAGATACAGGTGCTGTCATCCAACTTTATTGGTGAGAGCTCCCTTAAAAAGGGGTGTTGGGTTTAGGAAAACATGGACGCCTTGTTCCAGAACATCGCCACCAGTTTCCAGGTTGTTTGGTATTGCAGCTGAGCACTGTTCTTTTCAGTGAAGCTGCAGTACCAGACACAACCTACACATGGGAGTGGCACTGTTCCAGGTTAACGGTTTTATTTTCCCTGTGGTTGGATGTTGGGGACCTGATTTTGTCTTTTCGGGGCTTCCAGGACCGTCTGGCCTCCATGAGAAAGCTGAAGACTTCCCTCCAAGCCGACATCCAGAAATACCAGAACTACCTGACCGAGATCGAGTCTCACTCCACCTTACTGGACCAGAGGGTGAGCAGCGTGCGCGAGGAGCTGGAGACCGCAGGTGAGGGGGCTGCACGATGGGGTGGGGGGGTTCTCCGCACTGTGGGGGGAAGGTGTCGACTCCTGTAAACCCCGCGCCTCGTTCCTTTCTGCAGAGTTGGAATTAGAGGCCATAAAACAGGAGAACGGGCGGCTGAAGAACGTGCTGGACAACCAGAAGTACTCAGTGGCCGACATCGAGAGGATCAAATATGAAGAAAACGAGCTGCAGGAAACCATCGGCAAACTGAGCAAAGAGCTGGACCAGGACAAGCAGAACCTGTGGAGTGAGGAGCTGAAGTACGCCAGGATCAAGGAGACGGTAATGACCGATAAACACGATGTGATGGCAGAGATATGTGCCACTCCACCCTGCACATTGTGATCACGGGGTGCATATGGGCCGCCATGACAGCCGGGATCCTCCTTAGTACTCCTACATACTACATGCAGTGAGGTCTTCCGGTTCCATCAGTGGGCATGTGACTGCGTCTGTGATTTACATACGTGCGGTCACATGCCGACTAGTCTAACTGTGTTGGGACAGTCTAGTCTGAATGTGTCCTGAATTCTGCAGTTCGCGGACTGCAGTGCGATGGGCTCACAATAGAGGAATATCTCCAGCTCCATTGACTCTGCTGTAAGAGGAAGCGCCGCTCCGGAGCACAAACTGCTGCTCTATTGGGA
This sequence comes from Allobates femoralis, assembly GCA_033576535.1. Lineage (NCBI taxonomy): Eukaryota > Metazoa > Chordata > Amphibia > Anura > Aromobatidae > Allobates > Allobates femoralis. The sequence continues at coordinate 19,855,966 of JARQOC010000002.1, forward strand.
GAAATTCTGGAACAACACAAGAATAACTGTACAAAAGAAATGACTGACGAGAGGAGGAGGGCAAGACCGGCGTTCAGGCTTCCACATTTAATTCTTCGTCTCTCTTGCAGGTGGAGACGGAGATAGCAGAGTTCCACAAAATGGCGCGGAAACTGCGGCTGATTCCATCCACGGCAGAAAACGCCAACGGCCACGACTTCCAGATCGAGGGCAACATGGATAGCGAGCAGGGAGGGCTGAACAAGTGCCGGAACAAGATCAACGTAAGTCACTGCGCACAGACGATGACTGAGGTCGTGTATCCAGGTGATGCGGCTCTGATTATGTGGAAGATGACCATTATTTTGGTGGAGGGGATTTTGTCAAGGATGCTAATGATGATGCTTTTCTACTGTTTGTCCTCCTCTCACAGCTCCCCCTACTGGAAATTCTGTCCAAGACAGAGGGGCAGATCACCAATGCCACCAACAAGATGATGGAGGCCGAGAACATGCTGGAACAGGTGGGAAGCGAAACACCACAGCGTCTGTGCTCCTCTGCCGCGGCCCCCCGGCGTCTGTGCTCCTCTGCCGCGGCCCCCCGGCGTCTGTGCTCCTCTGCCGCGGCTTCCCGGCGTCTGTGCAGAATTTAGGATTTTATGTTTTTGTTTTTTCAGTTGAACACATTGGGTGAAGAGAAGATAAATGATGTGAAGAGCCTGAAAGAAGAAGCGCAGAACTTAGATGAGCTGTTGGCAAAGAAAGCGGAGGTGAAGGGGCGAGGAAAACTGGGAGGGGCCTGCGGCTGACCAGCCGAGGGTGGAGGGGCCTGCGGCTGACCAGCCGAGGGTGGAGGGGCCTGCGGCTGACCAGCCGAGGGTGGAGGGGCCTGCGGCTGACCAGCCGAGGGTGGAGGGGCCTGCGGCTGACCAGCCGAGGGTGGAGGGGCCTGCGGCTGACCAGCCGAGGGTGGAGGGGCCTGCGGCTGACCAGCCGAGGGTGGAGGGGCCTGCAGCTGACCAGCTGAAGGGGGGAAGGGCCAAGGTCCACACCTATCCCTCATCCATGTAATCCCTGCCCTCTTCTCAGGAAGCGGACGAGAAGGAGAAGAGGTGGACGTCAGAGTTGCAGTCTCTGGAGAAACATCGCCACCTGCTGGAGTCCGGGGTGAACAAGAGTCTGGACGAGGCCATGAAGGATCTGCAGAATGCTAAGCAGGAGTGAGTGAGATCGGCGGTGATGAGGGGTCGTTTATTATTGGGTGGTGATAGTCCTTACAGTCATGGCCGCCTGCGGTGATGAGTGTGTGTCCTAGTGATGGCTGCCAGCCTCTGTGTAATGTGAGCCGTCCTCATCCGCAGGCTGCAGCTGGTGGAGCATCAGGTGGAGGAGCGGCTGAGTTACGTGCAGAACAAGTTGGTGCGGATGGTGACCGCCGTGGCCTCTCACGTAGGAGCTGTCGAGGTGAGGAACCCATGTCTGCTGGACTGACTCATTGTCCTACAGGAGGGGGACGACATGTGCCGGACTGATCCACTGTCCTAAGGGAGGGGGACGACGTCTGCCAGACTGACCTAGTGTCCTATAGGACATCATGCAGAGAATGTACTCATCCCAATGACATTATGTAAAGGGGTTCTATAATCATAAAGCACCTGTCCACAGGAGAAATGATAAATGTGTGATGAGCGAGGGTCTGACTGCCCAAACTGCAGAACCTGAGAATTACAGTGGAAAGACACTGAGTGCCTCGCATGCATCTCACATGAGTCACCCGGCCTGGTCGCTACCTTTCTGAATGGGAGCGTGGAGCTCCATAGGAACACAAGCAGCTCAACGCTCCTGTTCAGATAGCTGGTGGCTGGGTGACTCATGCGAGATTCATGTCAGACACTCACATAAGTGTGTCTGTATCCCGAGGGCCTAATCTCCACTTGAACAAAGTGGTAGTGAGCATGTGCGACCGCTCCACTCATACTGGTGGCTTTAGGGGGGGGGGGGGGGGGCTCGGCAGCTGGCCCCCAGCAGTCCTACAATCAACTGATCAAAGATAGCAAAATTTACATTGAACTTGTTTGATTATGAAAAAATCATGCAACGATGTCGTGTGGCACCCCGTTTTTGGAACATGTGAGGGTCGGGGTGTCGTCAGCGCCCCCTCAGGACGGCCCCTTTTATTGATGATGGTCTCTGCACTTTTTCCCAGAAACACCTTGAGGAGAAGCTGCGGAAGACGGAGCGACAATGCGAGGAGTTCAGCCGGGAGGACCTGCTGTGCGACCTGCGGGAGCTGTGTGCAAAACAGAAGGAAAAGGCCGACGCCTTAAAGACAGCGCCTGCGACATAGACTCCGCCTCCACATGTGCCTCCCCCACCGGACTCCGCCTCTTTGCTCTCAGCGCTGTACAGGACCCGCCTCCTTGTTCTGTTAGTGTCAGTAGATGGCGGCCGTCTCTTTTCTGTACACCCCCCGTGGTCCCTCCTATTTATACCGCTCTCACCCATTGTATTGTGTTTTTTTTATAGCATTAGTTCAGCTTCGATCCCTCACTGTTATGATGTAATAAAGAATGTATTTGTTTCTCTGTGTTATATATTTTAGCGGATTTGCCTGGGTCCCCTGCCCAGTGGTAACTCCTCCCCCTGTGATGTCATCACTGTCTGGTCACATGGGTCTATTTACTCCCAGCATGCTTTGAATCTGCAGTTTGCATGGTCTGCTGGAACTTGTAGTTCTGACTTATGGCGGTGGCCATGTGTACAGGATGCGGGGTGTTATGTACATGCTCGGATGACCAATCAGAGCGATATAGGATTAGGAACAAATATGGCCGCCAGGAAGAAAGGCAGGAGAACAGCGGAGGGGGGTGGTTGGAATACACGGAGCAAAGGTGCAGCCATCAGCCCATTGATCCTCGGACCCCCAGCAGCTGCTGTCAGCTCAGTGACAGATCCCTCAGTTATCAGTAGATAATGCAGAAGAAATAAAAGGGTCTACGCTAGCGATCAACAATGTGTGACCAGTTGATTTTCTCAGAATGTAATCTACATATTGATTAATATTTGGTGTTTTTTGTGTACGGGGTCTCCAGGCCACTAGAACAGGACGCTCCAAAATAACCAAAGCTCATTAACTTAAAACCTTTACTTTAGGCCTTCGAGTAATCGTTGGCGTGCCCTGCACGCTGTCCCTGCCGGGATCTGGAGTCCGGAAGCACAGCGCTCCCTGAGGAACACGTGGCCCGGAAGTGCCACCCACCGACACTACACCTGGGTTGCGCAGGACAGCACGCAAACAGGGAGAAGCCAGCGGGCTCGGGGAGGCTGCCGGCCAGGGATCCCACAGCCTGCATAGCCCCACAGGGAGGCACTGGAGGGCCAGGGAAATGATCCCACCGCCCAAGGGAGAAAGGGACAGTGGAAGGAGCCCGACCGACGCTGCCCGGCTAAAACTACAAAAGGGGTGCTCCGGTCACCGGCCCTACAGCACAGGACGAAAAAAACCTCTCCATGCCCCATGGGGACAGGAAGGACACTGGATAACGGGAGTTGGGAGGGTCCTTTTAACCTCTCTTCTGCTTCCTGCCCTAATAGGTGTGGAGGGGCAACCTCCTATGCTGTCGTGGAAGGTTCCTAGAAAGCGGATTAACAGTAAAAATAATTATTTTTTTCAAGCTGTCTCATCTCGAGGTTGGAGACCAGGGCGCCTACGAGACCCTCCTGACAGCTGCCGAACAGGAGCGACACGCAGAGCGATGTTCAGAGTGTGAGGACGCAGAACAGGAGCATGCATACCAGCAGCTGGAGCTAGCCAGCCTCAGGGTGCCACAGTCCACACTCGCCAACCCAAAGTTCAAGCCCCCAAAGGTCCGATTCGAGGACTTTCCACTTCTGGAGATGGATGAAGCACTCTCTGGCCTCTAACCAGTGGGCCAAGTACCTGACTCTCCGTTTGAGGGTTAAGTCCCTAGGAATCTTTGGGGACTTACCTGCCACGGGGGAGCAGGATTATGACAGCATCAAGCGGGCCCTGATCCAGCAGTTCAACCTCACCCTGCAGTTTTACCGCAAGAAGTTCCAAAGCCTGCAGCAGGATCCTAGACTGACCACATGCAGGCCCTCCTGAGAGCAGCTGACTACTGGGTCAAGGGGTGTGAGCTAAGCATCAGCCAGGAGATCCAGGAGTATGTCATGGGACAATTCCTGTGGAACTGCCCCGAGGACCTTGAGCAGTTCATCAGTGACCGGAAACCTAAGAGTGTCTGTGATACAGAAGTCCTGGCGGATGAGTACACCAACAACCGAGCACCAGAGACCAGGAAGACCTCGAACAGCGCCTGGAGAGGGGGCAAAAGCAACCCTGCACCTGTTTCCCCGACCCCCAGTTAGCACATGGTAGCCCCCTCATTTCCCCTCTCCAGAACTGGAGTAGACCCCAGACAGTCACCTCTGCAAACATCTGGGACACTTCAAGGCCATGTGTCCCCAGCACCATAAGACTCCATCCCCATCCCCCAAAATGGCCACTGTTTCATGTGTGAGTGGGGGTGGTAGGTCCCTTGACAATTTTCAACCCATTACCATTGGCTGCTCAGTGGCCATGGGCCTGTGGGACACCGGCGCAGAGATGACTTTGGTGCGACCAGAGATGGCCTCGCCCCAGGACTTGATCCCCAGAAAATCCCCCTCCATCTCCGATATTGGAAGCATGGAACCGGCGCTGCCCGTTGGCAGGGTTTATCTGGACTGGGACTCGGGAGGGGAGTGAGGGGGGTGTGTTGGCTAATATTCCAGCCAATGTGCTGCTTGGGTCAGACTTGGGGTGGCTAGTGTCCAAGCATGTGGCCACTGGTTCCCCAAGTTCCTGATCCCCCAGAATATTTGAACTATCCAAGGTTAGTTAGATACTGAAGTTCCATTAAAGAACAAAGTGCGAAGCCCGGATTGGGATTCCCGCTTCGAGAAGCTACTCAAATATATATATATATATATACAGTGCCTTGTGAAAGTATTCGGCCCCCTATACACAGTACCTTGTGAAAGTATTCAGCCCCCTATACACAGTGCCTTGTGAAAGTATTTGGCCCCCTATATACAGTGCCTTGTGAAAGTATTCGGCCCCCTATATACAGTGCCTTGTGAAAGTATTCGGCCCCCTATATACAGTGCCTTGTGAAAGTATTCGGCCCCCTATATACAGTGCCTTGTGAAAGTATTCGGCCCCCTATATACAGTGCCTTGTGAAAGTATTCGGCCCCCTATATACAGTGCTTTGTGAAAGTATTCGGCCCCTTGAACTTTTCAACCTTTTGCCACATTTCAGGCTTCAAACATAAAGATATAAATTCTCATTTTTTTGTGAAGAATCAACAAGTGGGACACAATCGTGAGGTGGAACCAAATTTATTGGACATTTTTAACTTTTTTAATAAATAAAAAACTGAGGTGTGGGGTGTACAATATTATTCGTCCCCTTTACTTTCAGTGCAGCAAACTCACTCCAGACGTTCAGTGCGGATCTCTGAATGATCCAATGTTGTCCTAAATGACTGGTAATGATAAATAGAATCCACCTGTGAGTAATCAAGTCTCCGTATAAATGCACCTGCTCTGTGATAGGCTCAGGGGTCTGTATCCAGTGCAGAGAGCCTCATGAAGCCCAAGGAACACACCAGGCAGGTCCGAGATACTGTTGTGGAGATGTTTAAAGCCGGATTTGGATACAAAAAGATTTCCCAAGTTTGAAACATCTCCAGGAGCCACTGTGCAAGCGATCATATTGTAATGGAAGGAGGATCAGACCACTGCGAATCTACCAAGACCCGGCCGTCCCTCTAAACTTTCATCTCGAACAAGGAGAAGACTGATCAGAGATGAGGCCAAAAGACCCATGATCCCTCTGGATGAACTGCAGAGATCTACAGCTGAGGTGGGAGAGTCTGTCCATAGGACAACAATCAGTTGTACACTGCACAAATCTGGCCTTTATGGAAAAGAGGCAAGAAGAAGCCATTTCTCAAAGATATCCATAAAAAGTCTGGTGTGAAGTTTGCCACAAGCCACCTGGGAGACCCCAAACATGTGGAATAAGGGGCTCTGCGAAGAGGAAACCAAAATCACACTTTGTGGCCACAATGAAAAACGGTATGTTTGGTGTAAAAGCAACAAAGCTCATCACCCTCAAAACACCATCCCCGCTGCCACACATGGTGGTGGCCTCCAAACACCATCCCCACTGTCACACATGGTGGTGGCCTGAAAACACCATCCCCACTGTCACACATGGTGGTGGCCTGAAAACACCATCCCCACTGTCACACATGGTGGTGGCAGCATCATGATTTGGGCTTTTCTTCAGCAGGGACAGGGAAGATGGTTAAAATTGATGGGAAGATGGACGGAGCCAAATACAGGACCATTCTGGAGGAAAACCTGCTGGAGTCTGCAAAAGACCCGAGACTGGGACGGAGATTTATCCTCCAACAAGACAATGATCCCAAACATAAAGCAAAATCTACAATGGAAAGGTTCAAAAATAACCGTCTCCAGGTGTTAGAATGGACAAGTCACATCCAGACCTGAATCCAATGGAGAATCTGTGGAAAGAGCTGAAAACTGCTGATCACAAACGTTCTCCACCCAACCTCACTGAGCTCCAGCTGTTCTGCAAGGAAGGATGGGCAAGAATTTCACTGATAGAGACAAACCCCAAGAGACTTCAGAAGATAGACATATAATTGTCATCACTTGAACCAAAAACGCAGTTTCCAACAGATTCATGTCACATTCCTATCAAACTAAAGTGCAGGTGCTATTCAAAAATCACATAGATGTATATATTGACATTAAAAGGGGCATTTGTCCCACAGTCACAGGTTATACATATTACCAGCATTGTCCGAGGACATCCCAACAAAGGGACACAACAGGGGAGACCGGGCAGAAGAACCCCAACGCCTCTCATGACCTGGGGTTAGCCCTTAGGTCACTTCATCAGTTGGTGTATGGTTACCGTCCATAGCCCTCATTAAATGTCTTCCTGTGTTGCCGTATCACCGGAAGTGATGTTTTCCACCGGTCCCACATGACCAGAAATTACACACCGCCCTGCCCAGCGAGCACTGCACTGCCCATCACCCCCACGTCAGGCTGCACACACGCCGCGGTCACCTGGGACCAGAGCTGACAGGTGGGGTGGAGGAGGAAGACAGGCGTGAAGTGGCCTTAGGCCATGAACAGCAAGCACAAAGGGACCCTTAGTTCTCAGAGGTCATACTGGGGAGGGTGAAGAGCTGTGGGGGAGTCAGACGCAGATGGACGTGACACTGCTCTCAGGTCCAAACTGCCAGATACTGCAGCCAAGGAGCTTGTGCTTGAGGTCAGAGCACCACCAGATGTGGTGCTCAGGGTTAAGGGTCAGCTATTGAGTTCTGAGGAGCTGCAGGGGATTGGGGCTGTCACAGGAGAGATGAGGCTACTCAATAAGATTCCAGGGCAGGAATCCTCCACCACCGGGATGACAGAAGGCCAGGATAGTCCACCTGAACCGGCGACTTGGTCGGGAGCGGAGAGGAAGTAGGCACTGCCCATGGTTACAGCAGCCATAGCAGCTGTCACCGGCAGTGAGAGTGCCGGAGGCAAGGGAACCTCATGGAGGTCGATCAAGTGGCTGCAGAGTCAGACGGAAGCCAGGAGATAGGTCCTGGGGAACTGACAGAAGATGTGGCAGTCTTGGCTATTCTGGCCACGTCCAGGGGTTCCAGGTGGCGTCACTAACTGTGTGTGACATTCGCCAGAGAGGTGAGCATTTATTTTTTTATTTGTAACCATTCCATTCTTTCATTTCACTTTAGCAGAGCATGTACATACACTGCTAAAGTGAAATTACACTGAGCAGAGCAGTTTTAGTGTTGAGCATGCTCAGTACATGACAATTGGATCCGGGGAACGATCCTGTTTTTTCCCAGATCCGAGCTCCATAGGCCCCCATATTATTTGAATCGGACAGTGTCGGATCTGACGTTGTCCAATTGTGTCTGCTGTGCCCAAAATCAGAGCAGTCTCCGATTTTGGGGATGTGAAAAAAGCGGACACATTGGCTCCCTGCACACATAGATGGCTATTAAGCACCAATCCATGCCCATAGGGATACATGGGGGCCAAAGCGGATCTGTGACTATCAGTTTTACAACGGATAGCCACGGATCCCAAAAACTCGTGATGTGAAGGGGGCCTAGCAGCACAGATGCTGAGCAATGTCAGAGTGTCAGGATCACTGTAAACTCCTCAGAGGTTTGTGCCAAGGAAAGATCTGTCATCTGGTTCCACACAGCTCAGTCACAATCTGTTAACCCCTTGCCTGCTGGCTCCTCACACAGCTCACCATTAGCCTGCTCTGCTGGCCACACCCACACAGCCATAAAATGCAGTTTTTGAAAGCACAGAAAAAAATGTGAGAAAATAAGTAATATGGCACAAAAAAGAGCATTATGTTAGCTGCTATGTGACCCATCATTAACAACCAATGCACTATTGTTTTTTTTTTTCAATGAAATGACATTGAAGTGTAAATCTTTTGTTTCTTAACTCTTTCAATGACAGAACAGTGAGGCGTGTTATTTGTGCCCATTTTGGAGTCCATTTTTTTTTTTCAAAGTTTAGTTAATTTTTTTTTTTACTGAAACAAGTTGCCATTTTTTTCATGTCCTGCATAATAAGAAACTTTATTACATATTTTAGAGCAATAATTCTGCATTTTTTATGTAAAAAATGATAAAGTGGATATTCTTCTGATCAGCAGCAGGTCCTAGTTGACATTCGTGGAATAATTATCCATCACATGTGATTGCTCTCCGGGACTAATCTCCTTTTTGCCCATTTGAGCTTTGTGTCCATCTCTTAAGCCCCCGTCACACTAAGCGAGATCGCTGTGGAGTCACAAGTTTGGTGACGCAACAGCGACCTTACCAGCGATCTCGCTATGTTTGACACTTAGCAGTGACCGGGCCCCTGCTGTGAGGTCGCTGGTGGTGTCAGAGTCGCCTGGACCATTTTTTGATCGTTGGGGTCCTGCTACATGTATCGCTGTGTTTGACAGGGACAACGACCTCAATACTACAGCTCTGAGAAACAGGGTCCCAACGACCTCCGTATCATTCCGGATGGTGAGATCTGACTGACATCTCACCAGTGACCACATAGCGACGCAACAGCGATCCCTACCAGGTCGTATTGTTGTCTGGATCACTGGTGCGTTGCCAAGTGTGACGAAACCCTGACATGATGTAATCGCTAATTCGCACCATTGATATGTGTATGTTCACCACATGGTTTTTAATGATTATTTAAATATAGAAATACCCGCGCTCCAACTGGTAGGACTCACAAAATGGCGCCACTGCTACCGTGTTTCCCCGAAAGTAAGCCCCCCCCCCCGATTGTAAGGCCGCCTAGGGTAAAGGGGGGGCCTGCTAATGTAAGGCCTCCCCCGAATATAAGGCCTTACAACCAGGGGGGGCTAATGTAAGGCCCCCCCTGCTGCTGCTTACATCTTACCCTCCAGCGTCTTCTTGCAGCAGCCAGCACGTCGGTCCTCCGGTCCCATCTTCAGCGGTCTCCCGGCCGGTCGCACTAGCAATGACGTCATGCGCTGCGACGGGTCACATGATCCGGGAAACAGCTGAAGACGGGAACGGAGGACCGACGCGCTGGCTGCTGCAAGAAGACGCTGGAGGGTAAGATGTAAGCAGCAGCAGGGGGGCCTCAGAGCTGGGGGGACAGTGTGCCAGCAGGAGGGGGCTGTATCCACACTGTTGGGGCCTGTATACCCTGTATACCACACTGCTGGGCTGTATACCACACTGCTGGGCTGTATACCTGTGCTGGGGGCTGTATACCGGGGTGGCGGTCTGCTGTATTTCCCACCCTCGGCTTATACATGAGTATATACAGTGTGTGTGTGTGTGTGTGTGTGTGTGTGTGTGTGTGTGTGTGTGTGTGTGTGTGTGTGAGAGAGTGAGTGAGTGAGTAGGCTGGGGCTGCCAATATAAGACGACGCCCCCCCCCCCCCCCCCCCCCCCCGAAAGTAAGACAGGGGGCCACTTTTGGCCCCCAAAAAAATGTAAGACAGGGTCTTACTTTCGGGGTAACACGGTAGTAAAATTGGGACCCTGTGTGGCGGTCACCACACCACCTTATTGGGCCGTCACACGCGTCAATCTATCGTGCAATCGTACTAGCGATGTCATTTTTAAGAATCGTTCGAGTGATGTTCAATTATCGCTACACAACAGTCACACGGGAAGATTTTTTTCTCCAAGCGACTGTCCGATCAAGACGCTGGAACGATCGCGAGAGCGTGACCAAATCTGCCAGTCGCATGTGCAAAACGGTCGTCAGATGTCACATGCGTCAATGTGCCGAACACAATGAACGATCATCGCAAGGTTTTAGCTCAGGATCTAAACCATGCAACCAGCGATCACGCGATTCACCGCTGGTCGGACCGCACTGTCACACGCTGCGATGCGGGTGGAGCATCGTGTGTGCGATGGAAAATAAGGGTCGCATATGCGATAGATCGACGCGTGCGACGGCCCCATTAGACAGAAAATAAACCAATACATTTACTGCGCTGACCGCCTGAGTCCTATAGTAATCATACAGGGACAGCTGTATGCTATATAAAAAAATATGATATTGATAATAATGTACTTTCCAAAAGGGTGGGTTAAACAGTACCCAGGAGGGACCACACATGAAAATATAGTTACAAATAAAATATGATGTAAAATCCCAAAAGTATTTCAAACAGTTGTATATAAAGGATTGTTACCTGGTATCAATAAGTGCACCATGATGGTAGACCTTGGTAGAACTCCTCATGATGGTTGCTCCTATTGATTTAAATGTACCAGAATGATAAGAGTAATACAAAGGAAGAGATTAGTGAAGGATTCAAGCGCCTACTCCCTATATTACCATTTGTCAAGAATCATCAATGAAGTACCTGGGAACATTGGATTCAAAAATGGGATCTTCTCAATGATTGATATTGTTATACACTCTTTAACAGTAGCTGTAGGGTTAACACAGATATCGTAGTGATATATTACTTTAGTTTTGGATTGGTGATATTAGAGTAAATCAGGTTTTAATCCTCCTCATTGTACCCATTAGAATCCATCCGGGATAATTGATATTTAACAAGTGCTCCAGGAAATGGTAGGTTTACTGTAGCCTGTAATTACACCAAGGTGAGTGGCGTTAACGTAACCAGAACTTAAACACCCGCCAATTTACTAACTGAATGGTGTCAGGAAAGATTAATCATCACTTGTAGGCTGCGTTCACACATTTGCGTATTTTGCCGCGTTTTTCGGCCGCGCAAAAAAGCGCAACAGAATACACGGGCTTTCACACACTGCGCTTTCTTTACTCCAGAAAGCGCAGTGATGTCACAGAGGGGAGGAAGAATCCTGCTTCCTCCTCCCCTCTGACAGCCCCATTAGATTTCACAGTGTATTAATATACACTGTGAAATCAAAATTAAACAGAGGCAAATGTATGTAAAATAATAAAGAATGAATACTTCACCTCTCCGACGCCTTTTCCGGTGTTCGGTCTCCGATTCCAAGTGAGATGTGTTCTGACAGGACCTGTGGTGACATCAGAGGGGCGTTCCCAGCGCTGATTGGCTGTTCGCGGTCATGTGATATGTATCACATGACCGCGAGTGCCCGGGAACGCCCCTCTGACGTCACCACAGGTCCTGTCAGAACACATCTCACTTGGAATCGGAGACCGAACACCGGAAAAGGCGTCGGAGAGGTGAAGTATTCTTTATTATTTTTCATACATTTGGCTTTTGTTTAATTTAGATTTTGCAGTGAATATTAATACACTGTGAAATCTAATGGGCGGCCACAGCTGTCACAGAGGGGAGGAGGAAGCAGGATTCTTCCTCCCCTCTGTGAGATGACAGGGAGAAAACGCAGGAGCAGCTGCGTAAAGAATTGACATCTCAATTCTTTACGCAGCTGCGCTTTCTCCCTGAAAACGCACTGCGTATTTTTGCGCAATGTCTGCACTGCAACGTGAATTTCACATTCACTTTGCTGGCAGACAAAAGGCACATTGCGTATTTTGAAAAGCGCGCGTAAAAAAGCGCAGCAAAATACGCAATGTGTGAACGCAGCCGTAGACTGGCTGTCGGTGAAAGGATGGTTTATAACACCACCTCGAGGAGCTACCTAAAACTGTCCACAAAGTTGTTATAGTAAAAACTCACTCGATGAATGTACATAAAGATGGTAGCTCCGATCCAGGGTCCTGTGAAGGCCACTTCACACACACAGATATCGGAAGTCCAATATCTGAACAGATCTCTGGTTGCAGTGAAATCATGGACACATAGTTCCATTTTGTGGCTGTGTACAAATGTAACAATGTGTCCATGATTTCACTGCAACCAGAGATCTGTTCAGATATTGGACTCAGATATCTGTGTGTGTGAAGTGGCCTTTACGAGTGCAGCTAGCGGGGTGTGCTGCTGGATGCCAGGAGTAGATGCTACACGCTACAGGAAAACGGACGCCACTCCTGCCGGTAGCGGGATTGGAGACACGATCTCTCCTGGGAGTTTGGCCGAGAAAGTGACGTCACGTTGTCTCAGTGCTAGGCTACAGAAGCCCGCACTAGGCAAAAACCGACGCGTTTCGAAAGTCAATACCCCAGACTTTCTTCATCAGGGAAAATTGCCTGCCTCTCCGCTGATGTTGATTTAACCCCTTCCCGACATAGGACGTTGTGCAACGTCCTGTGTTTCTGCCCGTTCCCGACACAGGACGTTGCACAACGTCCTGGCAGATTTGAGCTGCTGCAGCTCCTGTGAGTGGGGTCGCTCAGGTGTCACAGATGCTGCTGCTCTGTGACAACCTGTAGATGACCCCACAGGGGGTGGATTAACCCCCCCGTGCCCAGGACCCCTCCGATCGGCAGTTTAAAAGTGAAACTGCCGATCGGAGGGAATCACAGGGATTCACCCCTCCAGATCTGATTGGAGCTCTCCAATCAGATCTGGAGGGGCGGATCGGCAAGTGCCTACCCTCCTCACCCCCCTCCAGCTCCAGGACTGTCCAGGGCCCCCCCGCCGTCCCCCCCAACCTCCCGCCCCCCTCTATTACAATGTATGTGCCGGCGGGCTGCACCCGCGTGCGCCCGCCAGCAACACTGCCTGGTCCCCTGCTCCACTGCTCCCCCCCAGGCTGCCCCCACCTCCGGGCCCTGTGCCTGGCCCCCCCTCACCTCCTGCGGCGGGCTGCACACTTCCGTGCACCCGCCGCTGCTGCCGCCGCCGCCGCTGCTGCAGCTCCTCCTCCTCCTCTGCCCGGCCCGCCGGTCTGTGGCCCCGCCTCCTCTCCCGGCCTCCTCCTGCTCATCGGTGGAACGAGGGAGGTAAGTATGTATGTGTATGTATGCATGCATGTGTATGTATGCATGCATGTGTGTGTATGCATGCATGTGTGTGTATGCATGCATGTGTGTATGCATGCATGTGTGTGTATGCATGCATGTGTGTATGCATGCATGTGTGTGTATGCATGCATGTGTGTGTATGCATGCATGTGCGTGTATGCATGCATGTGCGTGTATGCATGCATGTGCGTGTATGCATGCATGTGCGTGTATGCATGCATGTGCGTGTATGCATGCATGTGTGTGTATGCATGCATGTGTATGTATGCATGCATGTGTATGTATGCATGCATGCATGCATGTGTATGTATGTATATCTATGTATGTATGTATGTGTATGTATCTATGTATGTATGTATGTATGTGTATGTATGTGTGTATGTATGTATGTATGTATGTGTATGTTTGTATCTGTGTATGTTTGTATCTATGTATGTATGTGTATGTATCTATGTATGTATGTATGTATGAATGAATGAATGAATTGATGGTGGGTGAATGGATAGGGGGTGCATGCGTGGACGTGAGCGTACATGAGCGTGCGTGGACGTGAGTGTGCGTAGACGTGTGCGTGCGTAGACGTGTGCGTGTGTGGACATGTGTGTGGACGTGTGCGTGCATAGATGTGTGTGTGCATAGACGTGTGCGTGCGTGGATGTGTGCATAGATGGATGTGTGCGTAGACGTGTGCGTGTGTGGACATGTGTGTGGACGTGTGCGTGCATAGATGTGTGTGTGCATAGACGTGTGCGTGCGTGGATGATGGGTGCATAGGTGGATGGATGGGTGCAACAAGGGATCAAGTGTCCTCTTGTTGTAGTCTCTGGGATCATAGTCATGGTGCACTGTATGACAGATCATTGTCATACAGTGCACCATAACTCTGACCCCAGAGACTGTAAGAAGAGGACACTTCATCCTTTGCTGCAGTCTCTGGATTGACCAGAGGCGATCGAGCGTCGTGGGACCTTCGTTGTGGACTACGTCGGAGGCGATCGTGCGTCATGGGACCTTCGTTGTGGACTACGTCGGATCTTTATAATAAAGATGGAGTCCGAATTTTGTTTGTGTTTTTTTTTTCAAATAAGAAGAATTTTCTCTGTGTGTATTTTCTGACTATTTACCAGAGATTCCTAATGGCGGGTCTAACATTGGCCCTATATTATGAATCTCGGGCTTAGTGCCAGCTGACAATAAAAAGCTGGCATTAAGCCCTTTATTACCCAGTTTGCCACCGGCACCAGGGCAACTGGAAGAGTCTGGGTACAGCGCCAGAAAATGGCGCTTCAATGAATGCGCCATTTTCTGGGGCGGCTGCGGGCTGCAATTCGCAGCATGGGGGGCCAGAACGCTTGGGCCTCTCCATGCTGCGGATTCCAGCCCCCAGCTGCCTAGTTGTACCTGGCTGGACCAAAAATATGGCGGAGCCCTACGCCATTTTTTTTTCTAAAATTAGTTCTAGAAGAAAAAAAAGGGCTTTGCTGTATTTTTGGTGGCCAGCCAGGTACAACAAGGCAGCTGGGGGTTGGTGGCAATCCGTAGCTGCCAAGTTGTACCTGGCTGGACCAAAAATATGGCGGAGCCCCACGCCATTTTTTTTCTAGAATTAGTCCTAGAAAAAAAATAAAAATGGGCTTTGCTGTATTTTTGGTTGCCAGCCAGGTACAATGAGGCAGCTGGGGGTTGCTGGCAGTCCGTAGCTGCCAAGTTGTACCTGGCTGGACCAAAAATATGGCGGAGCCCTACGCCATTTTTTTTCTAAAATTAGTCCTAGAAAAAAAAAAGGGCTTCGCTGTATTTAGATGCATAGTGAACACTTTGAACCCCCAGGTGCTTCTCAAATTGATCCGTAAAAATGAAAAAATAAAATTTGTGTGAAAAAAAATGTACTTTTTCCTTCTTACGGATCAATTTGTGAAGCACCTGGGGGATCAAAGTGCTCACTATGCATCTAGATGCATTCCTTGGGGGGTCTAGTTTCCAAAATGGGGTCATTTGTGGGGGAGCTCCAATGTTTGGGCACACAGGGGCTCTCCATACACGACATGGTGTCCGCTAATGATTCCAATAGTTAGCGGACACCATGTCGCGTATGGAGAGCCCCTGTGTGCCTAAACATTGGAGCTCCCCTACAAGTGACCCCATTTTGGAAACTAGACCCCCCAAGGAACATATCTAGATGCATAGTGAGCACTTTGAACCCCCAGGTGCTTCACAAATTGATCCGTAAAATGAAAAAAGAAAATTTGTGTGAAAACAAATGTACTTTTTCCTTCTTACGGATCAATTTGTGAAGCACCTGGGAGTTCAAAGTGCTCACTATGCATCTAGATACATACCTTGGGGGTCTAGTTTCCAAAATGAGGTCACTTGTGGGGTAGCTCAAATGTTTGGGTACACATGGGCTCTCCATACGCGACATGGTGTCCGCTAACAATTCCAATAGTTAGCGGACACCATGTCGCGTATGGAGAGCCCCTGTGTGCCTAAACATTGGAGCTCCCCCACAAGTGACCCCATTTTGGAAACTAGACCTCCCAGGGAACGTATCTAGATTAGTTGTGAACATTTTGAACCCCCAGGTGCTTCACAAATTCATCTGTAAAATTGAATAAGTACTTTTTTTCCACAAAAAAATTCTTTTTTTATTTTTACAGATTATTTTGTGAAGCTCCGGGGTGTTCAAAATGCTCACCACCCATCTAGCTAAGTTCCCTGGGGGGTCTAGTTTCCAAAATGGGGTCACTTGTGGGGGAGCTACAATGTTTAGGCACACAGGGGCTCTCCAAACGCGACATGGTGTCCGCTAACAATTGGAGCTAATTTTTCAGTCAAATTGTTAGCGGACACTATGTCGCGTTTGGAGAGCCCCTGTGTGCCTAAACATTGGAGCTCCCTCACAAGTGACCCCATTTTGGAAACTAGAGCCCCCAGGGAACTTATATAGATGTGTGGTGAGCATTTTGAACCCCCAGGTGCTTCACAAATTCATCCGTAAAAATGAAAAAGTACTTTTTTTTCCATAAACATTTTCTTTTTTTCATTTTTACAGATTAATTTGTGAAGCACTAGGGTATTCAAAATGCTCACCACCCATCTAGATAAGTTCCCTGGGGGGTCTAGTTTCCAAAATGGGGTCACTTGTGGGGAGCTCCAATGTTTAGGCACACAGGGGCTCTCCAAATGCAACATGGTGTCCGCTAACAATTTGACTAAAAAATCAGCTCAAATTGTTAGCGGACACCATGTCGCGTTTGGAGAGCCCCTGTGTGCCTACACATTGGAGCTCCCCACAAGTGACCCCATTTTGGAAATTAGACCCCCCAGGGAATTTATCTAGATGGGTGGTGAGCATTTTGAACCCCCAGGTGCTTCACAAATTCATCCGTAAAAATGAAAAAGTACTTTTTTTTTCTACAAAAATTTTGTTTTTTCATTTTTACAGATTAATTTGTGAAGCACTGGGGTATTCAAAATGCTCACCACCCATCTAGATAAGTTCCCTGGGGGGTCTAGTTTCCAAAATGGGGTCACTTGTGGGGGAGCTCCAATGTGTAGGCACACAGGGGCTCTCCAAATGCAACATAGTGTCCGCTAACAATTTGACTGAAAAATCAGCTCAAATTGTTAGCGGACACCATGTCGCGTTTGGAGAGCCCCTGTGTGCCTACACATTGGAGCTCCCCCACAAGTGACCCCATTTTGGAAACTAGACCCCCCAGGGAATTTATCTAGATGGGTGGTGAGCATTTTGAACCCCCAGGTGCTTCACAAATTCATCCGTAAAAATGAAAAAGTACTTTTTTTTCTACAAAAATTTTCTTTTAGCCTAAACTTTTTCATTTTCACATGGGGAACAGGATAAAATGGATGCTAAAAATTGTTGGGCAATTTCTCCTGAGTACACCGATACCTCATATGTGGTCATAAACCACTGTTTGGGCACACAGCAGGGCTCAGAAGGGAAGGAGCGCCATTTGACTTTTTGAACGGAAAATTAGCTCCAAAAGTCAAATTGCGCTCCTTCCCTTCTGAGCCCTGCCGTGTGCCCAAACAGTGGTTTATGACCACATATGAGATATCGATGTACTCAGGAGAAATTGCCCAACAATTTTTAGGATCCATTTTATCCTGTTGCCCATGTGAAAATGAAAGAATTGAGGCTAAAAGAACATTTTTGTTGGAAAAATTAAAATTACCATTTTTTCCTTCCACTTTGCTTTAGTTCCCGTGAAGCACCTGAAGGGTTAATAATCTTCTTGAATGTAGTTTTGAGTAGCTTGAGGGGTGCAGTTTTTGAAATGGTGTCACTTTTGGGTGTTTTCTGTCATGTAAACCCCTCAAAGGGACTTCAAATGTGATGTGGTCACAAAAAAAAATGGTTTTGTAAATTTTGCTGGAAAAATGAAAAATTGCTGATGAACTTTGAACCCTTATAACGTCCAAACAAAAAATTTTTTTTTTCCCAAAATTGTGCTGATGTAAAGTAGACATGTGGGAAAAGGTTATTTATTAACTATTTTGTGGCACATACCTCTCTGGTTTAGCAGAATAAAAATTCATAATTTGAAAATTGCAAAATTTTCAAAAATTTTGCCAAATTTTTAATTTTTTCACCAATAATCGCAAAAATTATCGACCTAAATTTAATACTAACATGAAGCCCAATATGTCACGAAAAAACAATCTCAGAATCGCTCGGATCCAATGAAGCGTTCCAGAGATATTACCCCATAAAGGGACACTGGTCAGAATTGACAAAAATGGCCTGGTCATTAGGGTCAAAATAGGCCCGGGGGTGAAGGGGTTAAATGGCGTGCCACCTATCACCACAGAAACATCCCTTTACTACTGAGATGCTGTTAGTTGATCCCACCAATTACATACACAAATTACTACCAGGGAAGGTCTTCTATTTTTTAATTTTGACCCTTCTACTTTTGAGGGGATTTATACCGTGTGATTATGATGTTGGATCATTATAGTTAGCCTTTGTATATCATAACATTGGAATCATTTAGAGCTAAAGCTGTACCCTAATACTATATCGCTGCATGAAATAGTGGGAGTATATTTTTATTCTTGTTATTTAAATTGTTTTGTTGTGTCATGTCCTTTATGTTTAGATCCATATACTTTAAAATGATTATATTTTAATTATGTGCATGTTAAAATGCGTTACAAAATGTTTATTAAAAATACTAAAATAGAAATTAATGGCTCAAAAAAAACATACCAATAAAAAAAACTAAGTTTACAATAAAGCATACAGAGCAGGGGGCAATTATTTTTATTATGGCTTATATTTTTGTTTTTATCTTCATTTGTACAATTATCTTTATAGGTTTAGAACAAAGAAACTATAAACATAAAAATGAAATAAAATCCAGAGGGGAGGGAAGAGCAATACAAAAAAGTGAGGGGGGGGAGAAAGGGAAAAATGCAGACCTTCAGAGACAAAAAAAAAAAAAAAACCTTTACCAATGATTCAATATGAACTAGTTTTTATAAGGAAATTTATTTAAAAAGCAAAAATGTCAAGGTCAGCATTGAGACTATTTGGGATCAATATGTCCAACTGGAAAATTCACTTTGACTCGGTTCTGGACATAATGTTTTGTTTCCCCCATGCCAATGTTTTTCAATCTTTTCAATACCCATTAAGTGGGTGCCTTTATAAGAATGATTATGGTGTTCTAAGAAATGGCGTGAGAGAGGGTGTCCACTGAATCCCTTAGGGTGTGTGCACACGATCAGTGTACGCAGCGTTTTGGATGCATGTTTATTTCATGCTGCGGAGTTGGAAGCCGCTGCCATCGGGTGACTGCAGGGAGAAGCCGCCTCGCACCCGCCACACACGGCGAGTACAGGGCGGCTGCGTCCACCCGCGGCTTCCCTGAGGTTTGGAGGAGCTGCGTCCAACACGCAGCTCCTCCGGACCATGTGCATGCACCCTTGGGAACATTTGTGAAATGTTCCTTAATGCGTACATATAATGGCCTCTTAGGGCCTTTTCACATCAGCGTTTTTTCAAATCGCGGCAGATGCGGTGAAAAAAACGCATCTGCCGCGATTAACGTATACCGGCTGCACTTGCGGCACGGTTGCGGTAAACGCCATACAAGGTATAGGCGGACTTGCGGCAGGTGCGGCCGCGAAAAAAAATGCTGTCAGCCGCGGTTTTTTTCGCGGCCGCACCTGCCGCAAGTGCCAAAACCGCACTTGCCGCAAGTCCGCCTATACCTTGTATGGAGTTTACTGCAACCGTGCCGCAAGTGCAGCCGGTATGCGGTAATCACGGCAGATGCGTTTCTTTCACCGCATCTGCCGCGAATTTCAAAAAACGCTGATGTGAAAGGGCCTTAGTTCGTCCCACATATAGCTTATTACATGGGGATCTAATGTGGGCCCTTTCCTACCAGAGAAACCAAAACTTGTGTTTTGGAAAGCAAATACATTGGGTTTAAAATTATTGTTAACATTTTCCCAAACAACGAAAGACCCTCGGAAGAATTTACTGCTACTCCCTTCGGGTTTCCGAGCATGTGGAGTACACGTGAATTGCCGCCAAGTGGGAGCCAGTAGAAATAGAATAGAGATGTTCACCAACTCTACGGCTTGAAATCCTTTGCGATCAAACAACAAATTACTTGTTCCACTACGGGGGGGGGTCATATATTTGATCCCCTCTGGTTTTTATTTCATTTTTATTTTAAATCTTTTCTTCGTCCTTAAAAATTATAAAAATAATTTTAAAAATGAAAAAAACCAAAAATATAAGCAATAATAAAAATAATTGCCCCCTTCTCTGTATGCTTTATTATTTTAAACTTAGTTTTTTATTGGCATGTTGTTGTTTTTTCAGCCATTAAATTTCTAATTTTTTAGTATTTTTAATAAACATTTTGTAACGCATTTTAACATATCATTTTAAAAGTATATGGATCTAAACATAAAGGACATGACACAACAAACAACAATTTAAATAACAAGAATAAAAATATACTCCCACTATTTCATGCAGCGATATAGTATTAGGGTACATCTTTAGCTCTAAATGATTCCAATGTTATGATATACGAAGGCTAACTATAATGATCCAACATCCTAATCACACGGTATAAATCCCCTCAAAAGTAGAAGGGTCAAAGCTAAAAAATAGAAGACCTTCCCAGGTAGTAGTTTGTGTATGTAATTGGTGGGATCAACTAACAGCATCTCGGCAGTAAAGGGATGATAGCGATAGCTGGCACGCTATTTAAATCAACGTCAGCGGAGGGGCAATTTTCCTGTAGCGTGCAGCATCTACTCACGGCATCCAGCAACACACCCCGCTAGCTGCATTCGTTACATGAGGCTGGATCGGAGCTACCATCTTTATGTAAGTGCCGGTCACCGGCATTCATCTAGAGCGAGTTTTTACTATAACAACTTTGTGGGCAGTTTTAGGTAGCTCCTTGAGGTGGTGTTATAAACCATCCTTTCACCGACAGCCAGTCTACAAGTGATTATTAATCTTTCCTATATGCAAATAAAGTCTGTGGCGCCTCAACACAGGACTAGCCAGATATGCCTCCAGGGAAGGACCTAGCCATGGGGTGGCTCTTTGAGGAGATCAACATAACCACCATATTAAGTGGCCCTTTGAGTCAATATCCAGCTCTTTACAAGCTTAAAGATATGACAAGGGAATACTACTGTATCCCAACCCGCCCCTCGTAGACTGTGAGCCCTCGTGGACAGGGTCCCTGCCCCTCCTGTACCTGTACGTCCTGATCACCTAGATTTAGTGTACTTGTTCTGGACTCCCTTATCCTCATGTAAAGCGCCATGGAACCTAATGGCGCTATATAAATAATAATACTAAGGCCAGGTATCCATCCACAGACAGCTGTTTGGAGGTGTTATCACGAAATGGAGAAGGAGGCACTCACCCTGTTGTTGATTTTCACCAATGGATGGCTTTATTCGACCTTATCGTCGTCTGTACCTCCACCACCCCCCCCCCTGTACTTTAATGTCGAATAAAGCCATCCATTGGTGAAAATCAACAACCGGGGGGAGTGCCTCCTTCTCCATTTCAGGATTGTGCTTCTCAAACTGCTATAGGGTAGTGCACCCCCAGGCTTGCTGACGCTGCTTATACCGTACAGTTGGGCCACAGGTGATCGGTGCCCCGATTCTTCTCCATAAATTGTTTGGGGGTGTTGCCCCTCATCAGTGTGCAGTAGGATTCTGGCTAGGTGGGAGTATTAATATTTTCTGACACCGTTGAGTTAGCAAATTGGCTGGTGTCTAAAGGCCAGGTTACATGCTACGATGTCCCAGAGACCCGACCAACGATCGCGATCGCTGGGACATCATTATCTGATTGCTGGTGAGCAGTCACCCAGGCAGACTTACCAGCGACCCGTGCAACGAGCTCAACATCGTGAAAAAGAACATAAAATATTCTTTTCCACTATGTCGAGGTCATGTGATGCTGCGGTAAGCGGGAGAACATTGGTAACCAGGGTAAACATCAGGTTACTAAGCAGAGCGCTGCACTTAGTAACCCCATGTTTATCCTGGTTACCAGCGTTCTCCTGCTTAGTAACCCGATGTGTTCCCTTGTTACCAGGGAACAAATCAGGTTAGAAGGGCATCACACACACCGATGTGTGCTGCCCAGCGAGCGACCACTGACGGGAAAACGGCGATGGCCATTTATCAACGATCAGCGAGCCGATCGCTGGTACACGTGTGACATCGATACGAGGTCTCCGCAACGTCACAAGTTGCAGTGACATAGCTAACGATGTCGCTACGTGTAAACCGACCTCAAGTTCTGGTCCTGACTTGTCAGCGGCTGCGTGCGCTGCACACCGGACCGGAGGGCATATTAGCCCTCCAGTCCTGTGTGCTGATCCCGTCCGCGGCTGTCAGGGTCATCCATGACAGCCCCGGACCGGATTGTGCCGCAGTGTGAAGCCGCCCTTATCATTGTGGTACATTTGGAGCAACCATCATAAGGAGTTCTACCAAGGTCTACCATCATTGTGCACTTATTGATACCAGGTAACAATCCTTTATATACAACTGTTTGAAGTACTTTTAGGATTTTACATCATATTTTCTTTGTAACTATATTTTCATGTGTGGTCCCTCCTGGGTACTGTTTAACCCACCCTTTTGGAAAGTACATTATTATCAATAACACTTTTTTTTATATAGCATACAGCTGTCCCTGTATGATTACTATAGGACTCAGGCGGTCAGCGCAGTAAATGTATTGGTTTTTAATGATTATTAGGGCGTTCATTCTCATTTTTAGCAGGACACTAAGGTTACGTTTAAGATACCTATTGCACAATATGCTATATCTATATGAAGAGCATAAATAAAAGCACATTCCTTGCAGTTTCAAAAGATTTGTTTGGTACCAGAGGTTTTTTTTTCTAGAAATCGGGATCTGTTTCACCCTGTGCACATGCCATAAAAAGGAGATTTTTGTGTACTCACCGTAAAATCCTTTTCTCTTAGCCTCTAATTGGGGACACAGACCGTGGGTGTTATGCTGCTGTCCACTAGGAGGCGACACTAGGCAGAATCTGAAAAAGATTAACAGTGGCTCCTCCTCTGCAGCATACACCCCCCTGGACAGGCACTATCCTGACTAGTTTTGTGCTAAAGCATTAGGAGGAATGTAACAGTGATAACATCCAAAAACCATGCCTGTAAGAAGGCAACTATGCACGAGTTCAAACAACAAAAAGAGAACTCAAAACAGCCCGCAACGGCCAACAGGGAGGGAGCTGTGTCCCCCAATTAGAGGCTAAGAGAAAAGGATTTTACGGTGAGTACACAAAAATCTCCTTTTCCCCGTCGCCTCATTGGGGGACACAGACCGTGGGACGTCCCAAAGCAGTCCCTGGGTGGGAAAAGCAATGGAACGAGTGTTGTATAAAGACAGTATCCTACAAGTGGGCAACTGCCGCCTGCAGGACGCGTCTACCCAGGCTCGCGTCCGCTAAAGACTGGGTATGGACCATGTAATGTTTGGTGAATGTGTGCAAGCTAATCCAGGTGGCTGCTTTACACACTTGTTGGGCAGAAGCCTGATGCCGAATAGCCCAGGACGCCTCCACCGCACGGGTAGAATGCGCTCTAATACCAGCCGGAAGTGGCGAGTTTTTGAGCCTGTAGACATCCTGAATTGTGGCTCTGATCCATCTGGCAAGCGTGGCCTTTGAAGCTGAGAAGCCTTTGCGGTTGCCTTCAGGAAGAAGGAAAAGAGATTCCGACTTCCGAAAGGGGGCTGTTCTAGAGACATAAATACGCAAAGCCCTTACAAGGTCCAGCGTATGCAGAGCCTTCTCAAACCTATGAACCGGAGCAGGACAAAGGGACGGTAAAGATATTTCCTCATTGATGTGAAATGAGGAAACCACCTTCGGAAGAAAGGAAGGAACCGTACGTAGAACTACCTTATCCTGGTGAAAGGCTAGGAATAGAGGCCTGCAGGAGAGCGCTGTGAGCTCGGACACTCTCCGAAGGGAGGTGATAGCCACTAGAAACACCACCTTCTGGGATAGAAGGCGGAGAGAGATCTCTTTGAGGGGCTCAAAAGGCTGTTCTTGCAATGCCGTCAGCACCAAGTTTAGATCCCACGCATCCAGCGGTCGTCTGTAGGGGGAACCAAACGGGAAACCCCTTGAAGAAAAGTTTTGATTTGTGGTTTTAGTGCAAGTCTCCGCTGAAAAAGAACGGAGAGGGCAGATACCTGGCTCTTAAGAGAGCCCAGGGACAGTCTGGCCTCCAGACCTGATTGCAGAAAGCTAAGAATTCTAGGCAGCGAGTAGGGGAACGGAGTCTAATCACGAGATGTACACCAGGCAAAAAAGGCTTTCCAGGTGCGGTAGTAAATTCTTGCAGAGGCAGGTTTCCTCGCACTGATCATAGTGCGAATGACATCCTGTGAGAACCCTGCTTGAGTTAGAATCCAGGTTGCAAGGGCCACTCCGTCAAATTCAGGGCCTGTGAATTCTGGTGGTAGAACGGACCCTGAGATAGAAGGTCTGGCCGATCTGGGAGGCGCCAGGGGGCGTCTGCCGTGAGTTGGACGATGTCGGCATACCACGTCTGGGGCGATAAGAATGACTGGAATCCCTTCCTGTTTGATTTTCCGCACTACTCTGGGGATTAGAGGCAGAGGTGGGAAGATGTACAGGAGTTGAAATGGAGTCCAGTCCTGAACTAGGGCGTCCGCTCCGAGTGACCGGGGGTTGTGTGATCTGGCCATGAAGTTGGGAACCTTGGCATTGAGATGTGATGCCATCAGATCCACGTCCGGAGTCCCCCAGCGATGACAAATTTGCTGAAAGACCTCGGGATGCAGGGACCACTCTCCTGAGTCTATGCCTTGGCGACTGAGAAAGTCTGCTTCCCAGTTGTCCACTCCTGGGATGTGTACGGCGGACAGGGTCGATGCCGTGGATTCCGCCCAGTCAAGGATGTGCGTTACCTCTCGCATTGCTTGGACACTGCGGGTTCCGCCCTGGTGATTGACATATGCCACGGCCGTGGCATTGTCGGACTGTATCCTGACGCGAGAGGTCACTAGGAAACGTTGGAAAGCCCGCAGTGCCAGGAAGATGGCTCGAATCTCCAGGACGTTGATGGTCATGGTGGCTTCCACTGGAGACCATTTCCCCTGCGCTCTGTGGTGTCGGTACACCGCGCCCCATCCTGTTTGGAAGATTCTGACAATCGATGCCAGCCTGTGACCTGGGATAAACGATCTCCCCTTGGAGAGAGAGACTGGACGGAGCCACCAGTGTAGGGATTGCTTGACCGTCGAGGATATGCGGAACATCCTGTCCAGGGAAAAAGGACTCTTGTCCCAGGACTTGAGTATGGCCAGTTGGAGAGGCCGGAGGTGAAGCTGGGCGAAGGGGACTGCTTCTATCGCAGCAACCATCCTGCCCAGAACTCGCATGGCAAATCGAAGGGATCGAGGTGCTGGCTGAAGAAGGGCGCGAACTCCCATCTGGATAGCATGTGCCTTCTCCTTGGGAAGGAGCACCAGACCCCTGGAAGTGTGGAATTCCATGCCCAGAAAAATCAGGGACTGACTTGGGATTGGTGAGGACTTTTTTAAGTTGACCAACCAGCCCAGGCGACTTAGTGTGTCTACCGTGATGGTGACACTGAGTTCGCAATCCTTGAAGGTGGGAGCCTTGATAAGTAGATCGTCCAAGTACGGGATGACGACTATGCCTCTGGAGTGTAGTATGCCTCTGGAGTGTAGTATAGTCATGGCAGCCGCCATGACTTTGGTAAACACTCTGGGAGCCGTGGCGAGTCCAAATGGGAGAGCCACAAACTGATAATGGGTCTGACCGATTGCGAATCGGAGGAACCTTTGGTGAGCAGGGGTGATCGCAATATGCAGGTAAGCATCCTGAATATCTATGGAGGCGAGAAATTCTCCTTCTTCCATGGATGATATGATGGATCGGAGAGACTCCATGCGAAATTGTCGTACCCTCACGTACTTGTTTAGCTGTTTGAGATCTAGAATAGGTCTTACACTGCCCCCTTTTTTGGGAACCACGAATAGGTTGGAATAGAACCCCTGAAAGCGTTCGGCCCGTGGGACCGGAACAATTACTCCGGCTTGGATAAGTGACCTGACCGCCTTGGACGGTAGCCTTGGAGGTACGGAAAGAAAAAATCGATTTGGTGGGAGGGAAATGAACTCTATCTTGTAACCTGACGACACCAGTTCCCTGATCCACCTGCCCTTTATAATAGGCAGCCAAACTTGATGAAAGTGGAAAAGTCAGCCGCCCACTGGCAGGGCGTCGTCCGGGAATAAGGAGTCATGAAGATGAGAATTTTTGTGATCTGGGTTCTTTGGACTTGTTTTGGCCAGATCTAGACTGCCAGGTTTTGTTCGCCCTTTGCGAAGTCCTCGAACCTTCCCTGTGTGGCGAACGACTACGGGTCTGCGCTGGGCGGGAAACGGACCAGCCAGACGAATTCCGAAAGGAACGGAATCGTGCCTGGTTACGGCGGTTATAGGTGCGTTTTGGTTTATGTTGAGGTAGGGAAGTACTCTTCCCTCCTGTGGCATTGGATATTAGTTTATCAAGCTCTTCACCAAAGAGACGTCCGCTGAGATATGGAAGGTGGGTAAGCGACTTCTTTGAGACTGCATCCGCCTTCCATTCCCGCAGCCAGAGAGCACGCCTGATGATGATGGCGTTCGACGCAGCCACTGCCGCACAATTTGCGGAATCGATAGCTGCGTGTAAAATATAGTCAGCCACGACTGACGCTTGAACCGCCTGGTCAGCGAGCTCGGAGTTAACTGAACGGAGACCGGCATGTAAGTTGGTTGTCCAGGACATGATAGCCTTTGCTGCCCACACAGTAGCGAATACCGGTGCTAG
Source organism: Allobates femoralis (assembly GCA_033576535.1). NCBI lineage: Eukaryota > Metazoa > Chordata > Amphibia > Anura > Aromobatidae > Allobates > Allobates femoralis. Next base: position 19,882,856 of record JARQOC010000002.1, read on the forward strand.
GGAGGACCCTGTGGCCTCGAAAATCGATCGAGCCATGTGTTCCACCTGACGGTCCGTCGCATCCTTTATGGAGGAGCTATCTGGCAGGGAAAGAAGCGTCTGTGTTGCGAGTCTGGATACCGGAGGGTCTACTACGGACGTATCTGCCCAGGTCTGTGTTGCCTCTTGCAAGAAGGGGGTAACGCCTCTCCAGCGCCTTACGGTTGCCGAATCTCTTCTCCGGGTGTGAGCGATGATTTTTGAGAATCGCTCTGAACTCTGGGTGATCGGAGAAATATTTAGGGGGCTTCTTAGTCCTCTGGAAAGCGATCTCGTGCTCTGGGGCATCTGGAGGGGGTTCAGACACCTTGAACACCTGGTTGATGGAAGTGATTACGTCCTCAACCAATGCATCGGTGTCTGGCTGGTTTAGGTCCAGAGACCTATCTAGATCCAGATCTGAGCTGGAGTCACAGAGTCCTTCGGATTCCTGCGTATCACTGCGGTCTTCTCTAGAAGGGGGTGACCTGGACCTTCTGTGACCCTTCCTGTCAGGGGATGGTTCTGGCGACCTGGAGGCACGGCGACTCTCCCCTGGAGGTGACCGTGAGGTATGAGAAGGCACTGGTGAACCTGATCTATGAGGTTGTTTCCGTCCTACCTAGAGGTGGACGTTAGTTCAGCACGACCGTGTTCCAAGCGTCCGCTTTGTTGAGCAGCGGTCTGGGAAGAAGTGTGACTCTGCAGAGCTAAAAGCAATGTAGAGGACAGCCTGTCCATGGATTGTGACATGGATTGGGACAAAATTGTGGCCCATTCCGGCATGACAGGGGACGCATCCGTAACGGCTGTGGTCACCGGCACAGTAGTCTGGGCGCAGTTCTGGCAGTGCGGGGACGTATGGCTACTGGGTAGAGGTTTCTGACATGCTGTGAATAAGGAATAGTAGGCTGTGTGAGCCCTGGTCCTCTTATTCTTTGAGCCCGGCATAGTGGTATATACAGGAGCCTGTGCAGGGGTGCCCTGGAGAGAGTAGTTCCAGAAGAGGAGATAGAAGACCTCTGCTGGCAACTTACCACCACCTATGTGCCACCAACGACCAGTGTTCAGCGTCCAGCGTTCCTGTCAGTGCCCCCCGGAAACTGTGCAGCTGCCACGCTGCTGCTGGTGCTGCTCTGCCTCCACCACGAGGCATGTAATGGATGCCGGGATGTGGAGAGAGGAGGAAGAAGGGGGGGCGGGAGCGCTGTGAAGACGCGCAAATCTACAGTGAGAGCGCGCTCTGGAGATGCGGTCCACCCCCTGCTATGACGCTGGTCGCGTCATCCTCGTCATCCTGGGGGGCGTGTCGAAGGCGTAGGCCGAAGCCGCGGTCTAAATTTGCTTTCTGCGGCCGGAAAAGGCTCCAGGGCGGCGCGGGGGTCCGGAACTGGTCTGGACCCCACCGGACCCCCGGGGCAGGCAGCAGTGGTCTAGTATGGGCCGCTGCAGCGGACCCAGAGTGCTGGGTCCTTTGATCCACCAGTAAATGCAGCCCTTAGTGCTGGCTGCCGCAGGGACACAGGCAAGCTGTGTCCCTGCCACTGCTGGCTGCCCCCAGTGCTGTTCCCCCGACCCCCTCAGGAGTACACAGCAAGCTGTGTACCCTGGAATTGCTGCGGCAGGCACGCTGCTGCAGAAGGTGAAAAGGAGTTGTCAGCAGGGCTGATGACTCCAGGGTGCTTGCAGCAGATCTGAGCTGCTGCACCAGAGGCTCTACCTGAGGTGTCTCGACCTAAATGAACCCCAAAGGGGCATTTAGGGAGGGATGCTGCTCCACTGTCAGGTGCCTTGTCCTTCGCCTCGATCTCAACCCATGAACCCCAACATTGGGGAAATGGGGAGGGAGGATCGTCGTCTCAACCTCAACCCGGCGTCCCTAACAGTGGGGGGCCAAGGAGGGAGCGGCATGTTAAGGGAAGCAGTCGACCTCAACCAGGCGCCCCCAACAGTGGGGGGCCGAGGAGGGACCATGCCGGGAGTCTCAACAGAGACCCACTTTTCTTCTTGAAGAAAAAAAATTCAAAAAAGGAAAACATTTTTTAGGAGCACTAAAAAAATCTGTGTGTGCCTCCTAGACACTAAGTAAAAACTGGTCAGGACAGTGCCTGTCCAGGGGTGTATGCTGCAGAGGAGGAGCCACTGTTAATCTTTTTCAGATTCTGCCTAGTGTCGCCTCCTAGTGGACAGCAGCATAACACCCACGGTCTGTGTCCCCCAATAAGGCGAAGGAGAAAAGAGCATTAATCCCCTTACATTTTTGTTAAAATAGGAGTCACAGGAAGCAAAACCCATTACAGGGACTCCGTAATATCAGTCATTCCACAGGGTAAAAACAACAATATTCTTCAGTCAGCCACAAGCATGGAGTCCATGACGTGCAATTACACTTTTTTTAAATTCAGTGTTCACTATATGGTAACACTGACGTGTCGGTACGATGTCTGGGGTCAGTACTATATGGCAACACTGAGGTGTCGGTATGATGTCTGGGGTCAGTACTATATGGTAACACTGAGGTGTCGGTATGATGTCTGGGGTCAGTACTATATGGTAACACTGACGTGTCGGTATGATGTCTGGGGTCAGTACTATATGGCAACACTGACGTGTCGGTATGATGTCTGGGGTCAGTACTATATGGCAACACTGACGTGTCGGTATGATGTCTGGGGTCAGTACTATATGGTAACACTGAGGTGTCAGTATGATGTCTGGGGTCAGTAGTATATGGTAACACTGAGGTGTCGGTATGATGTCTGGGGTCAGTACTATATGGTAACACTGACGTGTCGGTATGATGTCTGGGGTCAGTACTATATGGTAACACTGAGGTGTCGGTATGATGTCTGGGGTCAGTACTATATGGTAACACTGACGTGTCGGTATGATGTCTGGGGTCAGTACTATATGGTAACACTGAGGTGTCGGTATGATGTCTGGGGTCAGTACTATATGGTAACACTGAGGTGTCGGTATGATGTCTGGAGTCAGTACTATATGGTAACACTGACGTGTCGGTATGATGTCTGGGGTCAGTACTATATAGTAACACTGATGTGTCGGTATGATGTCTGGGGTCAGTACTATATGGTAACACTGACGTGTCGGTATGATGTCTGGGGTCAGTAGTATATGGTAACACTGACGTGTTGGTATGATGTCTGGGGTCAGTAAGAATTTGTAGACACCAAACATGTTACTTTTACGGTTACCCAAGTGGTGAAAAAAAAATTCTGAAGTTTAAAAGAATTGCACACTTGTCACCATTTTCTGTGACCCATAGCGTTCTAATTTTTCTGGATCTGGGGCTGTGTGATGGATTACTTTTTGCATCTTGAGCTGACGTTTCTAATGATAGCGCATTGACCTGAAAATTGTATCTTAATCGCCTGTTATTGCAATGCTGCGTTGATAAAGAAAAAAAAATGTAATTTTGGCGTTTGGACTTTTTTTCCGTTACGCAGTTTACAGATTAATTGATTTGATGTCTTTATAGATTTGGTATTGCTGCACTCAGAAATGCCCAATGTGCTTTTTTTTTTTTTTTTTTTTTAAATAATTTTATTTTCAGTGGGGCAAAAAAAAGGGGGCGATTTGAAATTTTTTTTTCATGCTTTCAGAAACTTTTACTTTAGTCACAAGGGGGCCTCAGCATTCCACGGTCTGATCGCTTTTATGTTTGGATAGGCTACAGCTCATAAGAACATAGTGGAAATGCTCACTCCCTGCCAGTGATGTCACTGGGTCATCACCGGCAGGATAGGATTCCAGACAGCGTCTTGGGTCATTACAGAACCCCGGGATGTCCAGTTAACAGCAGAGGTCTAGTTATCACTTCATGGGACCTCCGATCACAGCAGAGAACAGTGCGATCCCTGCCGCGGTGCTATGGATCACTGTCAGCGCGATTCAAAAGGGTTAACACCATCGCTGAACCGATCGGTGGCGTTAGCTACACATCTCAGCTGATAAGAACAGCCAAGATGTATGCTGGAGGATGCGAGCTCACATCAGGGGCGATGGAAACATGAGGATCAAGTGAATGTATGAATTGCAGAAGCTGCTCTAAGGTAAATAGGATAAAATGGAGATCTTAGTTCCCGTTAATGGCCACTAGCGGTTAAGCTTGGCATCCACTTACAAGGAGCTCTCCACTGCCAAGTCGTAACACTATGCCCTAGTGAATTGTGAGTGTGAATAGGTTTATATGCCAAAGGTTTAATTGGGAATGATGAAAAGGTGTGTGTGGGGCTCTAACAGTGTTGTCCATGTGTGGACACCAAACTAGGGAAAGGGGGGGGAAGGGAAAATAATATAGTGGGAGCTCAGTCAAAAATAAGCAATATATGAATTAGGTTATGACGGCATCACCACTTTAAGCGTAGGTGCAGGCAGAAAATAATGTACTTACAATTACGGTCATCTGCCGCGACACTACTATATATGATAATGAAATAAATGAAATAATGAGTGGCACTGGAAACATGAGGATCAAGTGAATGTATGAATTGCAGAAGCTGCTCTAAGGTAAATAGGATAAAATGCCACTCATTATTTCATTATCATATATAGTAGTGTCACGGCAGATGATCGTAATTGTAAGTACATTATTTTCTGCCTGCACCTACGCTTAAAGTGGTGATGCCGTCATAACCTGATTCACACATCAGGGGCGAGACACGGCCAAGGATGTATGTATGTACCGTATTTTCAGGCGTATAAGACGACTGGGCGTATAAGACGACCCCCAACTTTTCCACTTAAAATATGGAGTTTGGGATATACTCTCCGTATAAGACTACCCCCTCCTCTACGGTATGATTTCCACTATGACCCCCACACAATATAATGGACCCACATATAGAATAATGACCCCTACATCTCTTCACACTATTATGGCCACCACACAGCCCTAAAATAGCCCTGCATAAAGTATAGAGGCTCCCTCATACCCCTTCAAGTATTATCATGCTCCCACAGAGCCCTCTAAGTATTATAATGGCTTCCATATAGTATAATTGTCTCCATAAATTATAATGCATCATCAAAGTCCTCAATATATTATAATGCACCCCGTAGTCCTCCATATAGTGTAATGCACGCCATAGTCCCCTAGATAATATAATGCACCCCATTGTGCTCCATCTAGTGTAATGCACCCCCGTAGTCCTCCATATATTATAGTATTACAGTGGTGGTGGGGGAGTACAGCATCCATCAACCCCCAATATTCCTCTGCAGTAAAACACACACAGTAAAACACACACAGTAAAACACACTGCCACCGGACCTTACCACCACCGCTGTACGTAGCCAGGCACCGTAGATGTACGATAATAAGCCATCAGCCAATCAGGCAGCTGCTGGCGTCTGATTGGCCCTGGCATTACCGTACATACACACTCAGCGGCGCAGTTACCTCCGTTCAGGAGATGTACGGTAATGCCTCAGCCAATCAGACACCAGCAGCCTTCTGATTGGCTGATGGCTTATTATCGTACATCTATGGCGCCCGGCGGCTATGTACACAGCGGTGGTGGCAGCGGGAAGCTCCGGAAGACATGGACGGCAAAGGCAGGTGAGTATCTTTTTTTTTTTCTTGCCTGCCACCGCTCATTTTCGGGGGGGGGGGGGGCCCTTATATTATGCACGGCGGGCCGATGCCGGCACTTTTTCCTCAGCCTCAACATGTTTGTATGTAATTAATATATATATATATATATATATATATATATATATATATATATATATATATATATATATATATATATATATATATATATATATATATATACACACACACATATACACACACACACACACACATACATACATATATACATACACATACGTCCTCGGTTGTGAAGGGGTTACACATCATTAGGATGAGACTATATAGAAAATAACACTTCAAAATATGGTTCCATTGACTCCCTGAACAAATGTAGCAAACACAAATAACACATATGCATTGTAAAAAGTTAATGATAGCGTCTTTCCAAAATCGGCAGATGTGCCCACCATAGAACAACTGCACGGAAGACTTGATTCCCTGTATCACGTAGCAGAAACAATAACTACAGTAGAGAGTACACAAAAAGCGTTCAAAGAGTTGTGGAGCCTGTGGATACAATTCAGGACAACCCATAGAGCAGACTAAAACTAATGGTCCCTGCGTGACTGTATAACAAGGTAACCTGGTGTGATAGTTCCCAGAACCCCCTCTCCTCCCCGCCTCCCTTTCTCCTCTTATCCCCACTTTTCTATCTTCTACGTCTTACTCTATGGACCCTTTATTTTGATTTGCTTGTTGCAATAAATAAATCTCTTATCAGCTACAAATAAATATGATAAATGGACTGCCTGAGATGCGCTGATGAATGCAACAGCTGCTCCATGCAAGAGGCAGCGGCGAGACACTGAATTGTTGATGCTGAACTTAAGCTAATGACCCATTTTACATGCTTTTGTGGACAAATAGTACTACTGATTCAGATTTAATGTTAGCGCAATGTTATTGAATTGTATGTTTACTTCTTTTTTCAATAAAAAGAACAAAGATAAAATAAGTGTCTTTCCAAAACCATACAAAATTTTTTAATTCGTCATGTCATAACACAAAATTAACAAATATAAATCTTGTGACATCAAACTAAAGCCTTTACAGTTCTAAAACAATAAGGTGCATCTCCCATCCCCATCTTCTTTACAACCAGAGATGAAAAAATGATATATATATTACATTGTATATGCAGTTGTGCTCCAAAGTTCACATACCCCCGGCAGAGGTTTTGCTTTCTTGGCCTTTTTTCAGTAGTTTGACCATAAATGTCTTCACCCAACCACTAACCATTAGAGGAAAACACGTTTTTGTGATATCCTTCATATTCTCTGTAAAAAGGCCAAGAAAGCAAAACATCTGCCGGGGTATGTAAACTTCTGAGCCCAACTGTATATATAATTCAGATTTGGATCACTTAACATGGAATGAACCTAATGCGAGTTGTGTATTAATACATTTAGTAGGACATGGATGTATGATATTCTTTGAAACATAGATTTATACACAGGCCGGGTTGGTCAGGGCAGGTGTCACATTGCCATATGGTGTCCTTCTTTATCCCTCTCTTGTAACAAACTCGACACTCTTTTTGGGACTTTCCTTTTTCCGTTTGAGGGACCTCACCAGGGAAATGTTGCCCTGGTACCACACGAGAACCTTCAGTTCCAGGGATACCAGGGTCCGCTCCTTCCTCACTTCCAAACAGCATGGCCTTTATCACTGCCTCCTGGAACTGAAGGAAGGTGGTGGTCCGACCTGCACACCGTGAGAGCACAAATGCATTGTATAGTGCCATCTGTACGATGTGCACTGCCAGCTTCTTGTACCATACACCAGCTATATGCATGGCACTATAGGGCTCGAGGACGTGGTCAGAGAGATCAACTCCCCTCACATTCTTGTTGTACCTCAAGACACAGTCTGGTGAAGAGGTACCGTGACCAGAGGTGTCCGTGCTGCCAGGACCATGGATTGTGGTTAAGAAAAGGATGTCCCCTTTGCCCTTAACCACAAGGAGGTTGGCACTACTTTGGGCTCTGCTTTCACCCTTTCTGAGCAACTGCTCAATCAAAGTCTTAGGGAGGCCAGGCTGGTTTGTCCGCACAGTTCCACAAGCTGCAGTGCTTCTGGCAGAGAGTGACCTGAAGAGAGGGATGCTGGAATAAAGGTTAACATACAGGTGATAACCTTGATCCAGCAGTGGGTGGATTAAATCCCACACAATTCTCTCTCTCTCCCCCAGGACAGGGGGGCAATCTGGGGGTTGGATCCGGGAGTCTTTGCCTTCGTAAACTCTGAAGCTGTGGATGTACCCTGACGTACTCTCACACAGTTTGAAGAGTTTAATCCCGTACCTGGCCCTCTTACTGGTCCGGAATTTGGGCCTCCCCTTGAAGTTTATTAGAGACTCATCCACGCAGATCTCTCTTTGAGGAATGTACACTTCAGCAAACTTTTTATTGAAGTGATCAATAATCGGTCTAATTTGGAAAAGTTGGTCCAAGTTAGTGTTATCTCGAGGACATTGTCCATTATCATTGAAACACAAAAATTTATGGATGGCTTCAAAGCGTGTCCAAGGCATAGCCATGCGGAAAACTGGAGTATTGTATAAAACATCAGTACTCCAATACTGTTGAAGTTCTGGCATCTGCTCTAATCCCATATGAAGAACCAGGCCCCAATATGTTTTAATTTCCACTGCATCTACAGGAGTCCAGTTAGAAAATGCTGAAGTTCGGTTTTGGGCCAGAAATTGTTCAGCGTACAGGTTTGTCTGGACCACCAAGAGATTCACAAAATCTTCAGAGAAAAATGCTTGGAAGAAATCAGTTTCAGTGAGGCTGGACGTGTCAAATTGGAGTCCCGATTTGGCCACAAAATCAGGAATTTGCGGCTCATAATCTTCGGGGGGTGAGGTCCATAGGGGGTCACTGCTGGACTGGGGGTCACCATCGCTGGACTGTGTCCTGGGGCGTCTGCATGAGGGTTCGGTATCACTGGAGGAAGAGGAAGAGCGGGAGGAATACAGGAAGGTAGGATCCTCTCCCTCACTATCAGTGTCGCAGGTACGTGCCTCCTCCGCTGAATACAGTCTTTGGGACATTTTAATTTCCTTTTGAGTGTGGTGTAAACTTGTTTTTTTTTTTGTTTTTTTTTTTTCTAACAAGGACAAATATAAAAATTTGTAAGTGCTTTTCTGAGTGTCCAGCAGTTCGTAGAGCAATCTTGAGTCACGAAGAAGGACTTAGTGATGTATTATCAATTTGTTGTCCCAGTTCACCTTTAGTATCCTGAGAGTTAAGGCAAAGAATGCAATTACCATCAGCATGGTGCAGAGAACAGAGTCGTCATCTTTGCTGTTGCTGAGGTTTGGTCCTTTTTGCACTAGGTGGCATGGATCCAAGTATCTTTGCCCTGGAGCTTGACAGAGGTGGCAGTAGTCAGTTGTACTTTAAATGGATTGTATCTGGGCTCCAGTGGTCTCCTTATGAGTCTCTTGACCACAGATCAGTCTCCGAGTGCCAGTGTGTATGCACGGCTTATGCAGTTGGGGTCTGGGATAAAGAAAAGAACACAATTATGAGTAACAATCAGATGTTTGTGCAATTTCAAAACATTTAGTGCGGGAACTGTAGGAGGTCTGCAGCTGCTCTGGGAAATACAACCCTGTCTAAAGGGACACCATCAAACAGTATTTCATACAGGAACAGCTTCTCTATACCCCCTTGGGACAGTCCTCACTGAATACAATGTGATGGGCAAAAGGGAAAAAAATCATCCAGCAATCCCACATGTAAAATTCATCAAAATGTATTCAGAACCTTTAAAATCATGAACATGGTATAATGGATGGGAAAAAAAAAATATACAGTTAAATAAACGATCTGCAAGTGCTAGTCCAAATAATACCGATGCACCGGACACAAAGAAGTCACAACAAAACAATGTACAACCTTGTCTGGTCTCTTGGTTGATCAGACCAAGTATTTACTACTCAAAACACACAAACAACAACTGAAGCTTTGTATCCAACCTACATGTCTTTTAGCCATCACACCAAGTCCACAGGACATGGATTAGTTCAAACAAAAGAACAGCTTGGTGTAAATTAATACTCAATGTACCAACACATTTATAAAAAGCAAAAATACACTGTTCCTGAGCAATTAGGCCCTTATGTGTCTGTATTACTACCGTAGTGAGAACTAGTGTCCTGCCTTTTACTATGATTCCAACCTGCTAGCCTCCAGTGCCCGCTCCCACTTGCGTCTCCCATCCAGTCTGGTCTACCCTCCCGTACCCCCAGTCAGCTGCTGCAGTCCAGGGACTGTCCTGGAATGGTACCTGGTGTCTACGGGCAGCCCAGTCTATCCTCACAATCAGGGGCTGTGGTGAAGACCCGGTGGACACTAATGTTACACCCCTTCAGTGTAAGCTCGATCGTGCACAGCAAGTCCATACCCTCCAGTGTGACATGCAGTTTCATTAGGGGGTGAGAGCCAAATGAGCCAAGTATCCATTTACTATTCTTGTGTTTATAGACATTACATGAAACTTAATTCAGTCACCTCAGTAAGACCCATATCTTATTTAATGTAGAGCAACACGTTTAAAGTCGCATGCGTCAGCTCAACATCCAGAATTAGTGTAACACACAGGTCAGACCAGTGATGCAACAGCACCTAGCCAAACAAAACCCTTCAAAAAGGTACAGAGCTGCTCCACACCTCTCCATGAGGTTAACTTTTGTATGCGTATTCATAGATGGACGCATGTGCAATAGATGCAATCATCCGATTAACACATAGCAAATTGTGTGACAGCAGTTAAAAGAACTCTATATGACCCCCTGCTGGCGCACACACTAAAATAATAAACGCTGTTAACTCACCCTCCGGCTCTCCCTGCTCAGCGGTGTCTTCCTGTGTGGGCATCGGATCATGTGACCGGGCCACACATGATGTCGCTGGTGCTGTACTGATCACATGCCAGGCACAGACACAGGAAGACACCGCTGAGCTGGGAGTGATGTTGAGTTAACGGTGTTTACTATTTTAGTGTGTGTGCCAGCAGGGGGCGTGACCATATAGTGACGGGTGGGGGCATATCTAGGATGGCGAGGCGAGTGCAGACTCATAATATTCACCGCTCCTCCAGCCCACTTTAGCACTGAGGTGATGGACAGGGGGATGCAGTGCTTATTACATGAGCCCAATTAGCAGGGCTCGTGATCACGATCCGCAGATGCAGCCTGCACCAGCCTCCCCTCCAGCCCCTGGACACCGCTCTGAAGCCGCTCCCCACAGAACGTATATTCGGATTATAAGATGCACCCGCCACTTTCCCGCAAAATTTCACTTTCATTTCAGAGCCGGAATAATGCTACAAATGCAAATCAGAGGACCCCGACGTTATATTCACCGGTCACCATCTTCATCTTTTACCAGCCTCACTCCTGTCCTGTGCCGACAGCTTTGTTACTTCATCTGAAGGACCAGACATCAAAGGTAGTCACAAGATTTCACACATCTGTATTTGTCAAAACCAGAAGAGACTCCAAAACAAAACAAAAAACCAACATATTTAAGTACTTCATCCTGGCCTCATTGAGGACCCAGTCTGACCCTCTCCTGGCCATGCGCTGGCCTCATTCAGGCCCCAGTCTGACCCTCTCCAGGCCATGCTCTGGCCTCATTCTGATCTATTCCTTGCCCAGTTTTGGCTCTCAGACTTAAGGCCACTTTACACACACAGATATGTGTCCAACTTCTGAACAGATCTCTGGTTGCAGTGAAATCATGGACACATTGTTCCATTTTGTGGCTGTGTACAAAATGGAGCAATGTGTCCATGATTTCACTGCAACCAGAGATCTGTTCAGAAGTTGGACACATCTGTGTGTGTAAAGTGGCCTTTACATTGAGTAGTGACTTCCAGCTCGCCGAGCAAAGACTGCAGCTGCCTGCAAATCACAAACCACTGGAGACTGACCGGAGCAGTGCCAATAAAAAATGAACATGGTAGCTGGTGAATAACTGGGGGGCAGGGGACTTCGATTAGTGACACCACTCCAGAAGTAAAAAAAAAAAAGAAAGACAGGACTGGAGTGTTAAGCCTGGTTCCGTATGCAACAGCCATTATTTCTCTGTTCACTTTACAGGACTTGTTACTCCTCCACCAAACCTCCCTATAACTTCTTACTCAAGGAATTCTCTCCCACCAGGCTCAGCTTCAAACATCTCCAAGCCCTGAGGCTGACAATTAACCTAGTCATTCCCAGCTATCTGGCCTATAAAGCCCAAGTAGGGGAATCTGTAATAATACATCATAAGGATCAACTCACAGTTTTTGACCCCTTATTTTTTTGCAGTGAATGGATGACTCGAAAGGTAGTAACACGAGGCCATATCGGTGGCGATTTTATAGGCGACGCTGGGGCGTGGCCTATCGCCGCCAACATGGCCTGTGCGTCACCTAATGTAAATAGGCGATGGCGACGCCTTTGAGTAGTCGCCTGGTTTCTCAGCAGTGCTCTGAAACCAGGCGAGAACTCTGGGGCGATGTGCACACATCACCCCAGGTAACAGGGGGACGTCGATCTTACAGGCGATGGGAGCCGTAGGCACCCATGTTACAGAATCCTCGCTGGGGTTTTTGGACACCCCAGCAGCGATGGCGCCTTTAAAAATCGCCAGTGCGTCGCCGGAGGTATCGCCGCATATAAACATGCGACGGTGACACTGGCGGGGCGCCAAAAACGTGCGCGCTCCCGCCCATCGCTGCTGACATCTCCAGCGACGTCACCTCGTGTGACGGTACCCAAATGGAATCTCAGCAAAGTCACTGGGTTTTGACTTTTTGACATTCAGACAGGGAATTTGTGGTGTCATCTGTTTTTTTCCCTTGAAAAGTGATCCATCCAAGAAAAGGGCATGTTAGTTTCTGTGGTGTTATTTTCACCTGCTTTTCCCTCAGGAACCACTCTAAAAAAGTGTATAATTGATGACTTATTCCAAGTTTTATAAACTGTGGAGGTCCAATACATACAGGGGCGAATTTAGAGTAGCCAGGGCCCCGAGCTCTTTACAAGGCGCAAAACATTTTTCCTCCAACCCGAAGTATTTTGTGGCATGGTCATCTTTTGATAGGTCATGTGGTTAGCATATACAGTGATATAGCAAATACAGTGGCATTTGTAGCACACCACAAAGTTTTTTGTTGCCCGCCGCCGCCACCCCCCAGGATACAGCAGGAGCCCCCACAGACTTATACTTCCCATGCACATAAAAATAAGACACAAATACTCCCCCTCATCGGTCCACCTGTATCCACGTGCTCCTGGTACCAGTGTGTACTTTCTATTGCAGACAGTGGCTGATGACTCTTGCACCAGCGCTGGGAGCTCCCCTGAGCTGCGCTGCCGCTGTATGTTCTAGGAAAGCTTTGTGCCCGGAGATCTGTGCCAGGGGAACAGGAGCAAGGTATCTATTGCCACACACACTAAAATCAAGGCCGGCATTAGTCTGAATGGCGCCTGGTGCAAAACTGCCCTTTGTTGGCCACAATCTATAGATTTTTTGACCCGATTTCCCAAAACACAAATCAGGTAATCGATAAACTTTTCTTTTAACCTCATCACTTTTATGTTGCTATTATGTTCTATTTTCTATCCTTTTTAAGATCTATAACTATTACTTACATGGTTAATCCTGGCTTGTTGAGCGTTTCGTGATGTCCAAGGCGGAGAGATGATGTCCAAACGGTGCTGCCTAATGGTGCAAGATGTGGATCTGGATAGAGACAATAAGGACTTTTATTAATAACAGGTTTATTCCAAGATGTTACTTGCACATATTTTGAACACTATTCAGTTAGAATATATATTTTTATTGAAATTTCTTTTTACCCATGAACATTTTTACACTTTTTATTAAAGAAGACCGGTCACCAACCACACATGGTGATCTAATTACAGCACTGAATGCAACATGTCTGCTGCATCCAGGCAAGGGGTCCCCCAGCCCTTGAGGCCCCCCCCCCCCCCCTTTACCCCCAAGATAATGCACTTTGAAAACTTACATTGTAGAGCCAAATAGGAGGTGGCTTGTGGCTGGAGCCAAAGGGCAGTTTCACACCCCCTGTATGTTTAATTTGCCCACTGCTGCCTCCCTGATGCCAATCATTGTCTCCCTCGTCTGCAGCATAACACAAAGCTTATTGCAGTAATGGCCACTTAGCCCCGCCCCCTGCGGTGACGTCACCGCTTATACCCGCCCTGCTCCCATCAGGGAGGCAGCGGTGGGCAGATTAAACATACAGGGGGTGTGAATCTGCCCTTTGGCTCCAGCCATAAGCCACCTCCTATTTGGCTCCACAATGTAATTTTTCAAAGTGCATTATCTCGGGGTACAGGGGGGCTCAAGGGCTGGGGGACCCCTGGCCTGGATGCAGCAGACATGTTGCATTCAGTGCTGTAATTAGATCACCATGTGTGGTTAGTGACAGGTCCTCTTTAAGCAATGGGATCGTCATCTTCAATCCATCATCCACTTTGCACTTGTGTCATTGTTTTTGGATGTATTGATATTAATATATTTACTATATATGTAAATATTTATGTAGTTTTGAAAATGCAATGGTCATTTGCATACATCGTTATGCACTTAGCAATTAATGAAACTTGCTTCGCATAGTTCACTGTATAGGCTCCTCACACTTATTGCATTTTATAATCACCATATTTCGTGAATTAATAACCACTACATTTTACATTATACTTTCCTACCACTCATCGCCTCATACGTTCTTATCACACATACACGGATCACATTTGCCTTTTTACAGATCACGTATGCACACACTCTCCTGCTTCAATAGCCAGGGCGCATGATGGAAAGCGGAGACTCTGGATCTCCTGCTGGCTGCATTTGTGGCATGTCTGCGCATGGGTGGTCACCTCGACAGTGCATGGCTTGTGCTCCAGCTGACCACAGGCTGGACTTTCTTGTTCGAGAGGTCCAGCGTCTTTGCACGTGCCGTGACGCAGCTATTCTTTCCGGCAGAAGGCGCCCACATAATACACTGTACAGACCACATGACATACACACTTCCCCATGCCAGAGATCCCTGATGGAGTATAAAATGCTACATACTGGCAGGAAGGACAGCACCACATGCATGGGTAGTGATGAAAACAAACTTCTTTATTCCATGGTCGTGCAGCAACGTTTCGACCATCCACACGTGGTCTTTATCGATAAACGATGTGTCGTACAGTACAAGCATAGTGGTTGGGATTTCAAGAAATCCCATCCTCACTATGCTTAACCAGCCCGCAGCACGTTTGGAGCTGCGGTGCGGGTTGCCGCCATTCTGCTCCTCTGCAGCATGTTTATTTCATGCTGCGGAGTCGGAAGCGGCTCCCATCAGGTGACTGGAGGGAGAAGCCACCCCGCACCCGCTGCACACGGTGAGTACAGGGCGGCTGCGGTCTCCCTGCAGCTTCACTCAGGTCCAGGAGGAGCTGCGGCCAACACGCAGCTCCCCCGGACAGTGAGTACATACCCTAATCCATTTGTGGAAACGCTGCAAATAACAATGGGAAATCTGTAAAACAAATCACTGCTGAAGATTTACTGCTGATTTTCTTGTTTAAGTAAAAAAAAAAAAAAAAAAAAAAAAGTCAATGATAGTGAAATGCACAGAAAGATCCATCCCCCTAGACACTGTACTCCCCCCAATACACTAGACACTCTCTCCCCCCAATACACTAGACACTGTACTCCCCCCAATACACTAGACACTGTACTCCCCCCAATACACTAGACACTCTACTCCCCCCAATACACTAGACACTGTACTCCCCCAATACACTAGACACTGTACTCCCCCCAATACACTAGACACTGTACTCCCCCCAATACACTAGACCAGTGATGGCGAACCTTTCTGAGGCCGAGTGCCCAAACCGCAACCCAAAACGAAATTATTTATGGCGAAGTGCCAATACGATAATATAACCTAAATTACAGCAGTAGTAATCATAAGCGCTGCACAGGGGGGAGAGCCAGCAGATGCTAACTCTCTTCCCTGTACAGGGCTTGTAGTCCTGAAACATTGATGATCAATTCAATTATTTTAACAATTAATTGATTTTAAACTTACCTTTGCAGTCTTCTCTTCTCTTCGGCAGTGGTCATCCAGCTCATGTGTACTGCACATTGAAGCTGAGCCGCTGCAACTGCACTTTCTAGAAACAGCAGGTGGATTGATCTGTATGGAAAAAATGCAGAATATTAGACAGATAGGAGATAGATTTTATCATGGAATGCAAGCAGATTTCATGCTGAAATCCTGGTCCCTTTCCTTGCAGTAATGTGCTCCATCCTGACCCTCTCCTTGTAGCTATGTGCTCCATCCTGACCCTCTCCTTGTAGCTATGTGCTCCATCCTGACCCTCTCCTTGCAGTAATGTGCTCCATCCTGACCCTCTCCTTGCAGTAAGGTGCTCCATCCTGACCCTCTCCTTGCAGTAAGGTGCTCCATCCTGACCCTCTCCTTGCAGTAATGTGCTCCATCCCGACCCTCTCTTTGCAGTTATGTGCTCCATCCAGATCTTCTCCTTGTAGCAATGTGCTCCATCCTGATCTTCTCCTAGCTATATGATCCATCCTGACCATCTCCATGCATTTATGGCCCCATCCTGACCCTCTCCTTGCAGTTGTGCTCCATCCTGACCCTCTCCTGGCAGTAATGTTCCTATCCTGACCCCCTTCTTGTAGTAATGTCTTTATCCTTATCCCCTTGTAGTATTCCCCATCCTTGTCCTCTTCGGTAATGTCCCATCCTTGTCCCTTGTGGTAATGTCCCCATCCTGCCCCTATCATGTAGTAATGCCCCATCCTGCTGTAATGCCCTATCCTTGTCCCCTTGCAGCAATATGCCCCATCCTGCAGTAATATGCCACATTCTTGTCCCCTTGCAGTAATATGCCCCATCCTGCAGTAATGCCCTATCCTTCTCCCCTTGCAGTAATATGCCCCATCCGTGTCCCCTTGAAGTAATATGCCCCATCCTGCAGTGATGTGTTTCATCCTTGTCCACTTGCCATTAATATGCCCCATCCTTATTCCTTTGCAGTAATATGCCCCATCCTTATTCCTTTGCAGTAATATTCCCCATCCAGCAGTAATGTGCCCCATCCTTGTCCCCATCACATAGTAATATGCCCCATCTTGCCCCCTGGTAGTATTGCCCTATCCTTGACCCCATCACATAGTAATCTGCCCCATCCTTGTCCCCATCACATATTAATATGCCCCATCCTTGCCCCCATCACATATTTATCTGCCACATCCTGCCCACATTACATAGTAATATGCCCCATCACATAATAATATGCCCCATCAGCCCCCATCACATAATAATATGCCCCATCAGCCCCATCACATAATAATATGCCCCATCACATAATATGCCAAATCCAGCCCCCTGTTACTATTGCCCCATCCTGCCCCCAGCACAGAGTAATATGCCCCATCCTGCCCCCCTTAGTAATGCCCCATCCAGCCCCCAGCAGAGTAATATGCCCCATCTTGCCCCCTTAGTAATGCCCCATCCTGCCCCCTTAGTAATGCCCCATCCTGCCCCCTTAGTAATGCCCCATCCTGCCCCCTTAGTAATGCCCCATCCTGCCCCCTCAGTAATGCTCCATCCTGCTGTAAATAGAAAGAAAAAAAAAAGTCATACTCACCTTCAGGGCCGGACTGGGACCAAAAAGCAGCCCTTAAAAACAAGCCCCACCAGCCCACACACTATATCACCCATCAGCCTTTAACAGTGAAATTTGCTTTTACGTTGTCATGCCCTCATCACTTTCGCAGGCTGCTTTCACATCAGCGGTAAACTGATGTTTGCGGCCAATCCATCAGGTGGCACCGCATCTGCCAGATCAGCCGACTTGCAGCCCAGATGCGGCAAGCCCCATGCATTGTGTATGGAGCTTGCAGTCTGGTGCGGCAGATCCAGCCCTTGCGACGGCGGAAAAAAAACCCACCACTTACAGCATTGTTTTTCATCGGCCGCAAGTACCGGATCTGCCGCACCTGGCAGAACACCACTTGCCGCACCAGACTGCAAGCTCCATACAGAATGCATGGGGCTTGCCGCATCTGGGCTGCAAGTCGGCTGATCTGGCAGATGCGGTGCCACCTGATGGATTGGCCGCAAACATCAGTTTACCGCTGATGTGAAAGGAGCCTTAAGGTACTGTCACACACAGAGATATCTCTGGGAGACATTGCTTGCAACTCACTGGTTGCAATGAAATCATGGACACATTGTTCCATTTTTTGCCATGTACAAATAGAACAGGACAGGAGAAGTGGTACTGTGCAGTGTACATATATACAGAATAATACAGATACTGAGGATTACACCCAGTATACAAGACAGGAGAAGTGGTACTGTGCAGTGTATATATACAGAATAATACAGAGACTGAGGATTACACCAGTATACAGGACAGGAGAAGAGGAACTGTGCAGTGTATATATACAGAATAATACAGAGACTGAGGATTACACCCAGTATACAGGACAGGAGAAGAGGAACTGTGCAGTGTATATATACAGAATAATACAGATACTGAGGATTACACCCAGTATACAGGACAGGAGAAGTAGTACTGTGCAGTGTATATATACAGAATAATAGATACTGAGGATTACACCCAGTATACAGGACAGGAGAAGTGGTACTGTGCAGTGTATATATACAGAATAATACAGAGACTGAGGATTACACCCAGTATACAGGACAGGAGAAGAGGAACTGTGCAGTGTATATATACAGAATAATACAGATACTGAGGATTACACCCAGTATACAGGACAGGAGAAGAGGAACTGTGCAGTGTATATATACAGAATAATACAGATACTGAGGATTACATCCAGTATACAGGACAGGAGAAGTGGTACTGTGCAGTGTATATATACAGAATACTACAGATACTGAGGATTACACTCAGTAAACAGGAGAATTATACCCAGAATACCCAGGAGGCTGTGCTTTATAGATAGGATGCTGTGGTATATAGATAGCCAAGACTCAGCCAGATCCTAAAGATGGGGAAAGATGAAAGGTGGCGGCAGAAAGTCCAGTGCTGGGCGTAGAGAGGAACAGGATCCATGGAGACACCGTGAAGAACACAGAGAGAACTCTCAGGAAAATTTTGTGATGCTGCACACTACAGACTGCGGGCCGTATACACATTAGAGACTGCAGACTGTAAAAACATTAGAAACTGCCTGCTGTATACACGTGACACACTGCGGACCCTGGGCACCTTACACACAGAGGACCCTGGGCACCTTACACGCTGCGGACCCTGGGCACCTTACACGCTGCGGACCCTGGGCACCTTACACGCTGCTTGACCCTGGGCACCTTACACGCTGCGGACCCTGGGCACGTTACACGCTGCGGACCCTGGGCACCTTACACGCTGCGGACCCTGGGCACCTTACACGCTGCGGACCCTGGGCACCTTACACGCTGCGGACCCTGGGCACCTTACACGCTGCGGACCCTGGGCACCTTACACGCTGCGGACCCTGGGCACATTACACGCTGCGGACCCTGGGCACCTTACACGCTGCGGACCCTGGGCACCTTACACGCTGCGGACCCTGGGCACGTTACACGCTGCGGACCCTGGGCACCTTACACGCTGCGGACCCTGGGCACCTTACACGCTGCGGACCCTGGGCACCTTACACGCTGCGGACCCTGGGCACCTTACACGCTGCTTGACCCTGGGCACCTTACACGCTGCGGACCCTGGGCACCTTACACGCTGCGGACCCTGGGCACCTTACACGCTGCGGACCCTGGGCACCTTACACGGCACTAGCGCGGACCCTGGGCACCTTACACGCTGCGGACCCTGGGCACCTTACACGCTGCGGACCCTGGGCACCTTACACGCTGCGGACCCTGGGCACCTTACACGCTGCGGACCCTGGGCACCTTACACGCTGCGGACCCTGGGCACCTTACACGCTGCGGACCCTGGGCACCTTACACGCTGCGGACCCTGGGCACCTTACACGCTGCGGACCCTGGGCACGTTACACCTGCGGACCCTGGGCACCTTACACGCTGCGGACCCTGGGCACCTTACACGCTGCGGACCCTGAGCACCTTACACGCTGCGGACCCTGGGCACCTTACACGCTGCGGACCCTGGGCACCTTACACGCTGCGGACCCTGGGCACCTTACACGCTGCGGACCCTGGGCACTTACACTCTGCGGACCCTGGGCACCTTACACGCTGCGGACCCTGGGCACCTTACACGCTGCGGACCCTGGGCACCTTACACGCTGCGGACCCTGGGCACCTTACACGCTGCGGACCCTGGGCACCTTACACGCTGCTTAACCCTGGGCACCTTACACGCTGCAGACCCTGGGCACGTTACACGCTGCGGACCCTGGGCACCTTACACGCTGCGGACCCTGGGCACCTTACACGCTGCGGACCCTGGGCACCTTACACGCTGCTGACCCTGGGCACCTTACACGCTGCGGACCCTGGGCACCTTACACGCTGCGGACCCTGGGCACGTTACACGCTGCGGACCCTGGGCACCTTACACGCTGCGGACCCTGGGCACCTTACACGCTGCGGACCCTGGGCACGTTACACGCTGCGGACCCTGGGCACCTTACACGCTGCGGACCCTGTGCACCTTACACGCTGCGGACCCTGGGCACCTTACACGCTGCGGACCCTGGGCACCTTACACGCTGCGGACCCTGGGCACCTTACACGCTGCGGACCCTGGGCACGTTACACGCTGCGGACCCTGGGCACGTTACACTCTGCGGACCCTGGGCACATCTGAGACTGTTGGTTATATCTTGTATACACAGCACTATACTGTATATACAGGTCCACACTATATATACAGTATATAGGCACACTAGTACAGCATGTAGTGTGGACCTGTATATACTGTATAGTGTTGTGTAGAGACAGAGAGACACACAGACACTGTCAAACACACAGATAGAGACATTCTGACAGACAGAACGACACTCAGAAAGACACACACAGACATGATACTCACATATACCGGTAGGACCTGTGATGATGTCACATCAGGGGAGGCATCTGGGGTCACATGATCATCTCAGAGATCAGAATGAGATGAAGACGCTGGGAGGGCCTCCTGCTTGCTGTGAGAAGGGCACTGCTTTGGGAAAACGGCCCGCCCCCTTCACGTCCGTGACTCCGCCCCCTTCACGTCCGTGACTCCGCCCCCTTCACGGCCGTGGCCGCTCGGTGACAGAGCAGTACTGAGGCTGGAGGAGAGGTGGGCTGGAGGAGAGGTGGGCTGGAGGAGAGGTGGGCTGGAGGAGAGGTGGGCGGCCCAAAGGGAAAAGTCCCGCCCACCATCTAGGAAGAGTGTTGGAGAGAGGAGAAATGTCTCCTCTGCTCCAACACAGCTTTGATCTGCCGGCGCTGCACGCCGGCAGATCAAAGCGGCAGTGTAGTGGCGAGGCCGCGTGCCAGCGGAGGCGGCTCTGCGTGCCACCCCTGGCACGCGTGCCATAGGTTCGCCATCACTGCACTAGACACTGTACTCCCCCCAATACACTAGACACTGTACTCCCCCACTAGACACTACTCCCCCACTAGACACTCTACTCCCCTCAATACACGAGACACTACTCCCCCCAATACACTAGACACTGTACTCCCCCCAATACACTAGACACTGTACTCCCCCCAATACACTAGACACTGTACTCCCCCCAATACACTAGACACTGTACTCCCCCACTAGACACTACTCCCCCACTAGACACTCTACTCCCCTCAATACACGAGACACTACTCCCCCCAATACACTAGACCAGTGATGGCGAACCTATGGCACGCGTGCCAGGGGTGGCACGCAGAGCCGCCTCCGCTGGCACGCGGCCTCGCCACTACACTGCCGCTTTGATCTGCCGGCGTGCAGCGCCGGCAGATCAAAGCTGTGTTGGAGCAGAGGAGACATTTCTCCTCTCTCCAACACTCTTCCTAGATGGTGGGCGGGACTTTTCCCTTTGGGCCGCCCACCTCTCCTCCAGCCCACCTCTCCTCCAGCCCACCTCTCCTCCAGCCCACCTCTCCTCCAGCCTCAGTACTGCTCTGTCACCGAGCGGCCACGGCCGTGAAGGGGGCGGAGTCACGGACGTGAAGGGGGCGGAGTCACGGACGTGAAGGGGGCGGGCCGTTTTCCCAAAGCAGTGCCCTTCTCACAGCAAGCAGGAGGCCCTCCCAGCGTCTTCATCTCATTCTGATCTCTGAGATGATCATGTGACCCCAGATGCCTCCCCTGATGTGACATCATCACAGGTCCTACCGGTATATGTGAGTATCATGTCTGTGTGTGTCTTTCTGAGTGTCGTTCTGTCTGTCAGAATGTCTCTATCTGTGTGTTTGACAGTGTCTGTGTGTCTCTCTGTCTCTACACAACACTATACAGTATATACAGGTCCACACTACATGCTGTACTAGTGTGCCTATATACTGTATATATAGTGTGGACCTGTATATACAGTATAGTGCTGTGTATACAAGATATAACCAACAGTCTCAGATGTGCCCAGGGTCCGCAGAGTGTAACGTGCCCAGGGTCCGCAGCGTGTAACGTGCCCAGGGTCCGCAGCGTGTAAGGTGCCCAGGGTCCGCAGCGTGTAAGGTGCCCAGGGTCCGCAGCGTGTAAGGTGCCCAGGGTCCGCAGCGTGTAAGGTGCACAGGGTCCGCAGCGTGTAAGGTGCCCAGGGTCCGCAGCGTGTAACGTGCCCAGGGTCCGCAGCGTGTAAGGTGCCCAGGGTCCGCAGCGTGTAAGGTGCCCAGGGTCCGCAGCGTGTAACGTGCCCAGGGTCCGCAGCGTGTAAGGTGCCCAGGGTCCGCAGCGTGTAAGGTGCCCAGGGTCAAGCAGCGTGTAAGGTGCCCAGGGTCCGCAGCGTGTAAGGTGCCCAGGGTCCGCAGCGTGTAAGGTGCCCAGGGTCCGCAGCGTGTAACGTGCCCAGGGTCTGCAGCGTGTAAGGTGCCCAGGGTTAAGCAGCGTGTAAGGTGCCCAGGGTCCGCAGCGTGTAAGGTGCCCAGGGTCCGCAGCGTGTAAGGTGCCCAGGGTCCGCAGCGTGTAAGGTGCCCAGGGTCCGCAGCGTGTAAGGTGCCCAGGGTCCGCAGAGTGTAACGTGCCCAGGGTCCGCAGCGTGTAAGGTGCCCAGGGTCCGCAGCGTGTAAGGTGCCCAGGGTCCGCAGCGTGTAAGGTGCCCAGGGTCCGCAGCGTGTAAGGTGCTCAGGGTCCGCAGCGTGTAAGGTGCCCAGGGTCCGCAGCGTGTAAGGTGCCCAGGGTCCGCAGAGTGTAACGTGCCCAGGGTCCGCAGCGTGTAAGGTGCCCAGGGTCCGCAGCGTGTAAGGTGCCCAGGGTCCGCAGCGTGTAAGGTGCCCAGGGTCAAGCAGCGTGTAAGGTGCCCAGGGTCCGCAGCGTGTAAGGTGCCCAGGGTCCGCAGCGTGTAAGGTGCCCAGGGTCCGCAGCGTGTAAGGTGCCCAGGGTCCGCAGCGTGTAACGTGCCCAGGGTCCGCAGCGTGTAAGGTGCCCAGGGTCCGCAGCGTGTAAGGTGCCCAGGGTCCGCAGCGTGTAATGTGCCCAGGGTCCGCAGCGTGTAAGGTGCCCAGGGTCCGCAGCGTGTAAGGTGCCCAGGGTCCGCAGCGTGTAAGGTGCCCAGGGTCCGCAGCGTGTAAGGTGCCCAGGGTCCGCAGCGTGTAAGGTGCCCAGGGTCCGCAGCGTGTAACGTGCCCAGGGTCCGCAGCGTGTAAGGTGCCCAGGGTCAAGCAGCGTGTAAGGTGCCCAGGGTCCGCAGCGTGTAAGGTGCCCAGGGTCCGCAGCGTGTAAGGTGCCCAGGGTCCTCTGTGTGTAAGGTGCCCAGGGTCCGCAGTGTGTCACGTGTATACAGCAGGCAGTTTCTAATGTTTTTACAGTCTGCAGTCTCTAATGTGTATACGGCCCGCAGTCTGTAGTGTGCAGCATCACAAAATTTTCCTGAGAGTTCTCTCTGTGTTCTTCACGGTGTCTCCATGGATCCTGTTCCTCTCTACGCCCAGCACTGGACTTTCTGCCGCCACCTTTCATCTTTCCCCATCTTTAGGATCTGGCTGAGTCTTGGCTATCTATATACCACAGCATCCTATCTATAAAGCACAGCCTCCTGGGTATTCTGGGTATAATTCTCCTGTTTACTGAGTGTAATCCTCAGTATCTGTAGTATTCTGTATATATACACTGCACAGTACCACTTCTCCTGTCCTGTATACTGGATGTAATCCTCAGTATCTGTATTATTCTGTATATATACACTGCACAGTTCCTCTTCTCCTGTCCTGTATACTGGGTGTAATCCTCAGTATCTGTATTATTCTGTATATATACACTGCACAGTTCCTCTTCTCCTGTCCTGTATACTGGGTGTAATCCTCAGTCTCTGTATTATTCTGTATATATACACTGCACAGTACCACTTCTCCTGTCCTGTATACTGGGTGTAATCCTCAGTATCTATTATTCTGTATATATACACTGCACAGTACTACTTCTCCTGTCCTGTATACTGGGTGTAATCCTCAGTATCTGTATTATTCTGTATATATACACTGCACAGTTCCTCTTCTCCTGTCCTGTATACTGGGTGTAATCCTCAGTCTCTGTATTATTCTGTATATATACACTGCACAGTTCCTCTTCTCCTGTCCTGTATACTGGGTGTAATCCTCAGTCTCTGTATTATTCTGTATATATACACTGCACAGTACCACTTCTCCTGTCTTGTATACTGGGTGTAATCCTCAGTATCTGTATTATTCTGTATATATGTACACTGCACAGTACCACTTCTCCTGTCCTGTTCTATTTGTACATGGCAAAAAATGGAACAATGTGTCCATGATTTCATTGCAACCAGTGAGTTGCAAGCAATGTCTCCCAGAGATATCTCTGTGTGTGACAGTACCTTAAGGCTCCTTTCACATCAGCGGTAAACTGATGTTTGCGGCCAATCCATCAGGTGGCACCGCATCTGCCAGATCAGCCGACTTGCAGCCCAGATGCGGCAAGCCCCATGCATTCTGTATGGAGCTTGCAGTCTGGTGCGGCAAGTGGTGTTCTGCCAGGTGCGGCAGATCCGGTACTTGCGGCCGATGAAAAACAATGCTGTAAGTGGTGGGTTTTTTTTCCGCCGTCGCAAGGGCTGGATCTGCCGCACCAGACTGCAAGCTCCATACACAATGCATGGGGCTTGCCGCATCTGGGCTGCAAGTCGGCTGATCTGGCAGATGCGGTGCCACCTGATGGATTGGCCGCAAACATCAGTTTACCGCTGATGTGAAAGCAGCCTGCGAAAGTGATGAGGGCATGACAACGTAAAAGCAAATTTCACTGTTAAAGGCTGATGGGTGATATAGTGTGTGGGCTGGTGGGGCTTGTTTTTAAGGGCTGCTTTTTGGTCCCAGTCCGGCCCTGAAGGTGAGTATGACTTTTTTTTTTCTTTCTATTTACAGCAGGATGGAGCATTACTGAGGGGGCAGGATGGGGCATTACTAAGGGGGCAGGATGGGGCATTACTAAGGGGGCAGGATGGGGCATTACTAAGGGGGCAGGATGGGGCATTACTAAGGGGGCAAGATGGGGCATATTACTCTGCTGGGGGCTGGATGGGGCATTACTAAGGGGGGCAGGATGGGGCATATTACTCTGTGCTGGGGGCAGGATGGGGCAATAGTAACAGGGGGCTGGATTTGGCATATTATGTGATGGGGCATATTATTATGTGATGGGGCTGATGGGGCATATTATTATGTGATGGGGGCTGATGGGGCATATTATTATGTGATGGGCATATTACTATGTAATGTGGGCAGGATGTGGCAGATAAATATGTGATGGGGGCAAGGATGGGGCATATTAATATGTGATGGGGACAAGGATGGGGCAGATTACTATGTGATGGGGTCAAGGATAGGGCAATACTACCAGGGGGCAAGATGGGGCATATTACTATGTGATGGGGACAAGGATGGGGCACATTACTGCTGGATGGGGAATATTACTGCAAAGGAATAAGGATGGGGCATATTACTGCAAAGGAATAAGGATGGGGCATATTAATGGCAAGTGGACAAGGATGAAACACATCACTGCAGGATGGGGCATATTACTTCAAGGGGACACGGATGGGGCATATTACTGCAAGGGGAGAAGGATAGGGCATTACTGCAGGATGGGGCATATTACTGCAAGGGGACAAGAATGTGGCATATTACTGCAGGATGGGGCATATTGCTGCAAGGGGACAAGGATAGGGCATTACAGCAGGATGGGCATTACTACATGATAGGGGCAGGATGGGGACATTACCACAAGGGACAAGGATGGGACATTACCGAAGAGGACAAGGATGGGGAATACTACAAGGGGATAAGGATAAAGACATTACTACAAGAAGGGGGTCAGGATAGGAACATTACTGCCAGGAGAGGGTCAGGATGGAGCACAACTGCAAGGAGAGGGTCAGGATGGGGCCATAAATGCATGGAGATGGTCAGGATGGATCATATAGCTAGGAGAAGATCAGGATGGAGCACATTGCTACAAGGAGAAGATCTGGATGGAGCACATAACTGCAAAGAGAGGGTCGGGATGGAGCACATTACTGCAAGGAGAGGGTCAGGATGGAGCACCTTACTGCAAGGAGAGGGTCAGGATGGAGCACCTTACTGCAAGGAGAGGGTCAGGATGGAGCACATTACTGCAAGGAGAGGGTCAGGATGGAGCACATAGCTACAAGGAGAGGGTCAGGATGGAGCACATAGCTACAAGGAGAGGGTCAGGATGGAGCACATTACTGCAAGGAAAGGGACCAGGATTTCAGCATGAAATCTGCTTGCATTCCATGATAAAATCTATCTCCTATCTGTCTAATATTCTGCATTTTTTCCATACAGATCAATCCACCTGCTGTTTCTAGAAAGTGCAGTTGCAGCGGCTCAGCTTCAATGTGCAGTACACATGAGCTGGATGACCACTGCCGAAGAGAAGAGAAGACTGCAAAGGTAAGTTTAAAATCAATTAATTGTTAAAATAATTGAATTGATCATCAATGTTTCAGGACTACAAGCCCTGTACAGGGAAGAGAGTTAGCATCTGCTGGCTCTCCCCCCTGTGCAGCGCTTATGATTACTACTGCTGTAATTTAGGTTATATATCGTATTGGCACTTCGCCATAAATAATTTCGTTTTGGGTTGCGGTTTGGGCACTCGGCCTCAGAAAGGTTCGCCATCACTGCACTAGACACTCTACTCCCCCCAATACATTAGACTCCCCAGCTCCCGCACAACCTCACAGCCCGCTCGTCCCAGCTACCTCACAACGTGCCAACCCCAGCTGATAACAGTTTTAAATTAATAGCATGTCTTATCTCAGCTGCTGCAGAACCTCATAATAAAGAGCTGGTTTCCTTTCACAAAATGAATGTCACCATCTGCAGATTATTACAGAGAAACAAACCAAGCTGTACCCAGCTGCCCCAGGTCACATCCCCCCGCTGAGTCTCACGTCCCAACACCAGTGCAGCATCCAGTGACCTCAGCTGCTGCAGAACCTCATAGTTACACCCCCCCAGCTGCTGCAGAACCTCATAGTTACACCCCCCCAGCTGCTGCAGAACCTCATAGTTACACCCCCCCAGCTGCTGCAGAACCTCATAGTTACACCCCCCCAGCTGCTGCAGAACCTCATAGTTACACCCCCCCAGCTGCTGCAGAACCTCATAGTTACACCCCCCCAGCTGCTGCAGAACCTCATAGTTACACCCCCCCCAGCTGCTGCAGAACCTCATAGTTACACCCCCCCAGCTGCTGCAGAACCTCATAGTTACACCCCCCCAGCTGCTGCAGAACCTCATAGTTACACACCCCAGCTGCTGCAGAATCTCATAGTTACACACCCCCAGCTGCTGCAGAACCTCATAGTTACACACTTCAGCTGCTGCATTACTGAAGTGCCATCAGCTCCGCAGACACTGGGGGTAGTGGCGGGACTCTGTGGGATCACACACACAACCCCCCGCAGGACAATGGCGCCCTCAGCTCCAGTGATCACACAGGCTCCCTCCTCACCTCATGCACTCAGGGTCCCGGGAGCTCCACACCGTCACACCGAGCTCTGCCAAAACCACCACGTGACCGCAGTGCTGAGGGAACTTTCCCGCCTTCACACACCTCACAGCAACTTGATAACCTGAGGGGCGGGGACAGGAAATACAGGCTCACTGATTGGAGGAGAGACAGCAGCAGCAGTACAACTAACCTGTCTGCGCTCCAATCAGAGCGACTTCCGGGGGAGACAGCAGGTGACATGCGCAGTCTCCTCCCATTCTCTTGCAGCCGGCGCTGACGGGACGCGCGCTGTGATTGGACAGGATGCAGCACGTGACTGTAATGTTCTCCCTCTCTACCGCGCCCTCTACTGGAGCGGCCACCGCACCTGTCACACATAGCTAAAGCCGGTCGTGATTATGATGTAGTGATGGGCAAGTCCGGCTCTTTTTGATGAGCCGGCTCTTTCGGCTCACCAAACGGCTCTTTTTTTAAAATGATCCTATGCTACAACCTGTGATGAATACAGAACCTCCCCAGTACAATGAGAACCTCATTCTACACCTTTGTATGTATCTAGTGAAGCAGTACAGACTGTTTTTAACATTAGTTTCCTGAGAGTGTCAGCTCTTCAGGACAGGGTCCTCGCTCCTCTTGATTGGTGAGAGTGGGACACCCAGTACCTTAACGATCAGCTGTTCTCATTGCTGACAGAAGCCGGATCTACTCTGTTAGGGTGCGTGCACACGATCAGTGTATGCAGTGTCTTGCCGCTGCGTCCAAAACGCTGCGTAGTACAGTACTAGCATAGTGGATGAGATTTCAAGAAATCCCATCCTCACTATGCTTATCCCGCCCGCAGCGTCTTTGGAGCTGCGGTGAGGGTTGCCGGCAGTCCGCTCCTCCGCAGCATGTTTATTTCATGCTGCAGAGTCAAAAGTGGCTCCCATCGGGTGACTGCAAGGAGAAGGCGCCCCGCACACTCGCCGAACATTGTGAGTACAGGGCGGCTGCAGGCTCCCTGCGGCCACCCGCGGCTTCACTCAGGTCCGGAGGAGCTGCGTCCAACACGTAGCTCCTCCGGACCGTGGGCACGCATCCTCATACAGTTACTCTGTCTACTGTAGCGGCTGCAGACCGTACTGCACATGTGACTTTTACGGATTTGAATAGGGGGGCAAATGTGCAGTAGATGGCCATGGCCGCTAAATAGTAGACAGAGCAGCTCGGTAAGGCAGCTGACTGTCAGGGGTGCTAGGTGTCGCACTCCTACTGATCAGACATTGCTGACGTAATCCCAAAAACCCAACGCCTACTTCACTGTGCGGCAACAAAGTGCGTCAAGGAGCCTCCTACTGCTGCCGCCCCCTCCTCCGCACCGCCCCTCACTTCCTCTTACGACGGCGGTGCCTGCCTGAATTCCACGGTGGAATGCATTTAACAGGCTGGTGCCGCCTCCTCCACAATAGGAAAAGGCGGCTCTTTATGTGTTCCGCAGTGAAACACAGGCAGTCACTACTTCCTCCTGTGTCTTAATTTTGGCAAGGAGAACGGAGCTGCGGGGGAACCAGGAGAGGTAAGTACAGATACAAAAAAAAACAAGCCCTCACACATTCACACACACGATATACACACACACACGATATATACACACACACGCGCACAAGCACACGATACATACACACACACACACGATATATACACACACACAGCACCTCCCACTAAACATTGAAGAGATGGAGACCGAACATTTTGTCAATGATTTTCTCTATTATTTTTTTTTTATACCAGAAAAAAAAAAACCTTAAGAGTACCATTACACAGTGCCACCTCGCCGCCGATGTCGGCGGGGAATCACGGGTGCGCGCATCCCTGCCGACATCGCTGGTGAGATGTTACACGTGGCAACTCGCCGGCGTACTCGCTGGCAAGTAGCATCGGCGACCGCTCGCTGGGTTGCCCAGGAACCCAGTGACTGGTAACCCGCAATGTTAAACATTGTGGGTCGCCGCGTTACACAGGGCGATCATGCCTGATCACCCTGTTCAGATCGCCAGGTTTCACAACAATGCTGTGAAACCTGGCGATCATTCTGAGGCGATATATTGCGCCTCATTATCGCCGCGTCACACTAGGCGACGCACCGGCGATGTCGGCGGCGATATGCCACACCACTGCATCGCCGCTGAAATCGCTGGCGATGTCACCTAGTGTGATGGTACCCTAAGGGGGTAAACAGTCATGTCAGGTAGGCCATCTGTCCTGTGAACACGCTGGACACTAAGGCTGGCTTCACACTGGCGGACCCCTCCGCAGCATCCTGCGGAGGGGATCCGCAAGCTGAGCGCAGGCACCGCAAGTCTCTATGTTTAACATGGGGACGCAGGTGCCTGCGCTCGGGTGCAGATTGGCGTGCGCACCCATTGGCCGCGATATATGATTTGTACGCAGGCGGATGCATGCGCACAAATCATACATTCTCATCCACATCAGGAACGCGACATATCACGTTCAGGGTGCAGACGAGAGAGAGTGTTTTGTGCACATGCATCCGCCTGCGTACAAATCATACATCGCGGGCAATGGGTGCGCACGCCAATCTGCACCCGAGCGCAGGCACCTGCGTCCCCATGTTAAACATAGAGACTTGCGGTGCCTGCGCTCAGCTTGCAGATCCCCTCTATAGGACGCTGCTGAGGGGTCCGCCAGTGTGATGCCAGCCTTAGTGCTGACTTCCTATTTATACTATATACAGTTATTGAAGCTGCAGCTACATCGCTCCACATTTTGCCTAAAATCATATTCCTTACCCAACAACAGCTCTATTCTCCCGCTGTAGTGTTCCTGAATCCTAAGGGTGGGTTTACCCGTTTCAATATCGTTGTGATATCACAATTCAATGGCGCGGGAGTGCTCATTTAGTGCACGTTTCTCCCGCATCGCATCAGAGGTTTACACGTTTCGATTTAGGAATCCAACGTCCGTACGATGTCTACGCCCCCCAACCCAGGAACGACCATTTAACATGGGAGTGAATGGGTGACGTTGATCTTCACATCGTAGTTGGGCGTTTACACAGCACGATCCGGCTCCAATCTCCATTCAATATCGGAGCATTGAATAGCACGCTCATTCAATCCCCGATATCGCATTGACATCGTTCCTGCATCGTATTGGACGTTCACACCATACAACGCAGGAACGATATCGGCTCCAACGATCGAACCACGTGACTTTTCATTGAAATTGGACGCCGATATCGCAACGTGTAAACCCCCCTTAATACTCTGAGATGATCATTGATGATAGCAAGCTGCTGCTCCTCCAACCTACACAGACCATATGTGCCAGATGAGGTCAGGAAAGTTAACCCTAGGACGTCATTCACTGCTGGTCATGTGCCCACTGCCCTAAGGAAGAAACAATGTGTGTGTATCTTTAATTAGGAGAAGGAACTTCACAGCTCTGTTTACACATCACTTATCTCCAGGGGTGCACCAAGCCCCTCTGCCGCCTGAGCCGCGGCACCGATTACCGGGGGGGGGGGGGTGCTGCTGGAGCCCAGCACTGCCGCCCCCTCTGCCGCCTGAGCCGCCGCGGCCGTGAGTACCGGGGGGGGGGGGGTGCTGTTGAGCCGTGGGCGCCTCTTCTGTCCCTCTCCCCGGGTTGCGCCGCTTACCTGCGGTGCGCTCGGGTGAGCGGCCGGCGCCATGACAGGGGGAGGCTGCGTGCATGAGGCGCCGCTTCTGCACTGCCGCTCCCCCTGCCGGCTGCCGCCTGAATGACAGGGCTCACCTTGTCCAATGGACGGTGCGGCCCTGCTTATCTCCTGGCTGCTCCCCCCAGACCAGAGTCACACTCAGGAGCTGCCAGCAGAGGAAAAAAAAAAAACACGGGGCTCTCTGGCTCCTTCACATCAAAGAGCCGGCTCTTATCATTCACATCAAAGAGCCGGCTCAATGTACGAACGACACATCACTATTATGGTGAGGTCTGACTATGGGCCCCCAGGAGCCCCGGCCGCTCTGGACATTGCAGATCAGCTCCGGTCACACTCTGCGGATCCTGCTGCTCTCATCGCTTTATTATACGGAACGCCCCAATCATGGGGATGACATCGTCTGTGTGTTACCCCTTCACCCTGAGCCATGTTCAGCTCTTCCTCCTCTTCCCAGAACCATGTATTTTTATTTTTCTCAGTACAGACATATGAGGCGCGCTGTTGTTCTTATTATTTTTGCAGGACAAGTTATACTTTTGAATACAATCATTTATTTTACCATATTGTGTACAAGAAAAATAGTGAAAAAATCCATGTGAGGTGCAATAGCAAAACAAGTGCAAATACACGTTTGCTTTTTTAAGTTGTTATTCCCCATGTTCACTATATGGTAACACTGAGGTGTCGGTATGATGTCTGGGGTCAATACTATATGGTAACACTGACGTGTCGGTATGATGTCTGGGGTCAGTACTATATGGTAACACTGAGGTGTCAGTATGATGCCTCGGGTCAGTACTATATTACTATATGGTAACACTGACGTGTCGGTATGATGCCTCGGGTCAGTACTATATGGTAACACTGACGTGTCAGTATGATGCCTGGGGTCAGTACTATATTACTATATGGTAACACTGACGTGTCGGTATGATGTCTGGGGTCAGTACTATATGGTAACACTGACGTGTCGGTATGATGTCTGGGGTCAGTGCTATATGGTAACACTGACGTGTCGGTATGATGTCTGGGGTCAGTACTATATGGTAACACTGACGTGTCGGTATGATGACTCGGGTCAGTACTATATGGTAACACTGAGGTGTCGGTATGATGTTTCGGGTCAGTACTATATGGTAACACTGATGTGTCGGTATGATGCCTGGGGTCAGTATTATATGGTAACACTGACGTGTCGGTATGATGTCTGGGGTCAGTACTATATGGTAACACTGAGGTGTCAGTATGATGTCTGGGGTCAGTACTATATGGTAACACAGAGGTGTCAGTATGATGTCTGGGGTCAGTACTATATGGTAACACTGACGTGTCGGTATGATGTCTGGGGTCAGTACTATATGGTAACACTGACGTGTCGGTATGATGTCTGGGGTCAGTACTATATGGTAACATTGACGTGTCAGTATGATGTCTGGGGTCAGTACTATATGGTAACACTGACATGTCGGTATGATGTCTGGGGTCAGTACTATATGGTAACACTGACGTGTTGGTATGATGCCTCGGGCCAGTACTATATGGTAACACTGACGTGTCGGTATGATGTCTGGGGTCAGTACTATATGGTAACACTGACGTGTTGGTATGATGTCTGGGGTCAGTACTATATGGTAACACTGACGTGTCAGTATGATGCCTCGGGTCAGTACTATATGGTAACACTGACGTGTTGGTATGATGCCTCGGGTCAGTACTATATGGTAACACTGACGTGTCAGTATGATGCCTCGGGTCAGTACTATATGGTAACACTGAGGTGTCAGTATGATACCTCGGGTCAGTACTATATGGTAACACTGAGGTGTCGGTATGATGTCTGGAGTCAGTACTATAATGGCAACACTGATGTGTCGGTATGATGTCTGGGGTCAGTACTATATGGTAACACTGACATGTCGGTATGATGTCTGGGGTCAATACTATATGGTAACACTGAGGTGTCTGTATGATGCCTCGGGTCAGTACTATATGGTAACACTGACGTGTCGGTATGATGCCTGGGGTCAGTACTATATGGTAACACTGACGTGTCGGTATGATGTCTGGGGTCAGTACTATATGGTAACACTGACGTGTCGGTATGATGTCTGGGGTCAGTACAATATGGTAACACTGACGTGTCGATATGATGTCTGGGGTCAGTACTATATGGTAACACTGACGTGTCGGTATGATGTCTGGGGTCAGTACTATATGGTAACACTGACGTGTCGGTATGATGTCTGGGGTCAGTACTATATGGTAACACTGAGGTGTCGGTATGATGCCTCGGGTCAGTACTATATGGTAACACTGATGTGTCGGTATGATTCCTCGGGTCAGTACTATATGGTAACACTGACGTGTCGGTATGATGTCTGGGGTCAGTACTATATTGTAACACTGACGTGTCGGTATGATGTCTCGGGTTAGTACTATATGGTAACACTGACATGTCGCTTTGATGCCTCTGGTCAGTGCTATATGGTAACACTGATGTGTCGGTATGATGTCTGGGGTCAGTATTATATGATAACACTGACATGTCAGTATGTCTCAGGTCGGTACTATATGGTAACACTGATGTGTCGGTATGATGCCTCAGGTCAGTATGAGTTCGTAGATACCAAACATGTTACTTTTACTTTTCTGAAGCTTTTAGGAAAAAGAATTTCACTTTTGTGCCATATTCTGCGCCTCGTAGCGTTCTCGTTTTTTGTGATCTGGGGCTGTGTGATGACTTATTTTTGTCTCTTGAGCTGATGTTTCTATTGATACCATTTTTGGCAAGATGCGATGTTTTGATCGCCCGTTATTGCATTTTATTGCAATGTTGCGGCGACCAAAAAAATTTAATTTTGGCGTTTGGACTTTTTTCCCGTTCCGCAGTTTACAGATCTAATTGATTTTATATTTTGATAGATCGGGCATTCCTGAACTCGATAATACCAAATATGCATATTTTTTTAATAGTTTTATTTTCAATGGGGGAAAAGGTGGGTGATTTGAACTATTTGTTTTTTTTATCTTTTTTAACTTTTTTTTTTAACTTTTCCTTTATTTTACACTGCCCCTTAGAGCGCCTAAGCACTGCACAGTGCAATCGCTTGTGTTAAGGCAGAGACAAACTATGTGAGTATCTTGCATGCATTTGGCATGAGTCACCTGGCCCAGCAGTCCCCTCTCTGAACGGGAGCGTGGAGCTGATTGTGTTTCTATAGAGCTCTGAGCTCCTGTTCAGACAGGCAGTGGCTGGGCTACGTGACTCATGCGAGAGACTCACATAGTGTGTTTTCCACCCTTATGCTGAGAGATGCGTCACCATCCCCCATATAGCACAAATGATCATTTTCTGCTGGCAATGTAGCTCAGGAAGTGATTCATGATGTCATCCAGGGTCATCAGCTGACCCCGCGCTGTCATGGCAACACATCGAGGCCTCGTGATAGCATCCTGGGACCTCCGATGCAGGCAAGGAACAGTGCTCTACATCATGCTGTCAGTGATTGACAGCACAATCCAAAGGGTTAACAGTGCTCCCAGGGATCAATGATCCGATCGGTGCTGTTAGCTACACTGTCAGCTGACGTGTGGAGTATGATGCGAGCTCAGTGGGAGGGAAAACGGCCAAGGACGTACATATACACCCTTGGTCATAAAGGGGTTAATTTATTGCCCCATACGGGTACGCTCACTTCTGTGATTCTGTGAGTGCAATCCGATAAAACATCGAGTTGCACTTTCAACAATATTATACTATAGTGTAAGCCCATCTGTTAGTTTTTCCTCAGCAAGAAACAGACTGAGGGAAAAATTGCAGCATGCTGCGTGTGGCTGCAGAGCTTGGTGAGATTCCGCCAATGCAAGTGCACGGGTGCGATAAAAAAAAAATTGCATGGCACATGCACGGCACTGTGACAGAACATGGAAGGCGTTTTAAGCATGGTTTTTTCCATTCTGTCAAAAGTAAGAAAAGATAGATGCATAGTGTCACGAAGACTTAGTCAGGACCTGCAGCTCTCTGGCACCCCCTTAGCCTGCTGGCCAAATCCAGTATTGCCAGAGGATATGAAAGGAGCCCAGCTGCTCTAATTTATGTTGTATACTGCGACACGTGATGTGACAGGATGTATATATACCACCAGTTCCTGCTAGGAATGCATATATACCTCAATCCAGCCACCCCAGGCCCACAATATCACATAAATACAAAAGTTATGCTGCCACCACCGATCTCTTACAGGTGGATCGGTAACCTGTATGATAGCGTAAAACGAACAGTGAGGTTGTGAGAGCTCGCTCATAGAACAAGGAGATTGAGACAAGTAAATTATAATATTTTACTCCCAAAGATGGCAGTGCTTATATAAAAGATTTACAGAATATTACATAAGAGACAATTTACATGTATGCATAAACAGTTATAAAAATAAAAGGAATAAAATAAGAAATGGTCAGACCTAGCCACGCCTTGACAAACTTAGATCCGTGGGGGGAAATGGGCAGTTCCCCAGAAAGGTATGATTCCTCCACACAACGAGAGTGTCTTGCTATGTCCGTGCCTCTAAGTGGAATCACCCAAAAATGGCTTCTCTGGTTTTATTAAAGGCAGAGGACCTGTGGCCCCCCCCCTCGTTGAGTTACCACTCCCTGGTGGGAGGGTCCTCTGAGACCTCCTCTCTCACCATGCTTAATAAATCTTCATTCTTCATATCTGGGATGGGTTGGGCCCACATCCATGATATACACCTCATGTTTAACTTTTAATTCTGAGAATATTGAACCAAATATGACCTATGTATGAGGTTCAGAAAGCCAGAACTCATTTCCCCAGGTTTCCTGAGTGTTGCAATAGATATACAATACATATCATTAAATGCGCAAAAGGTGAATAACCTAAAAATATAATTATGAAGTATGTGGCATGAACGGGTTCTTCTTAAATCTGACATTCACAAACTATAATCCAAGACAAAGAACTTTTGCGGAGAACAGCTAGAAGCTTTAGCTCTGCCTCAGGTATTTATTGCTCTTGCAGTCGTAAGAGTTTGATAGGGAGGGGGAAAGAGAAAGAGAGAGAGGGGGGGGGGTTTGCATGTAGAAATTGGATCAACAGAAACCCTTCTCAGGATAGAGAAATCCTTATGTCTGCTTGTCCAACCTCTTCCAATAAGAAACATATTCATACTTTCCTGACACAGATAGATAAAAAGATTGATAGATAGATGCTAGGGTAGCTAGTAGTGATGAGCCACCACCCTCAATGTTCGAATTCTGTTCGATCGTCGAATTAGTGATTTGTTCGTCGAACACCGTGAACCCCATTGAAATCATGGCAGGCACAGCAAAACACATAAAAAACACCTTTAAAGGTTTCCAAAAGCTGCCAAACTACTCAGAAATGGACAACAAACACCAGGAAAAAGTAAACAAACAATCCCAAAATACAGCACAAATAGTCACAGCTAAGGCATTAGTTTTCTACATTATGTAAAAAGAGGTGGAAGAGTAAAAAGGATGAACACGGTATGGGCATAGTCACACCCTTCTTTTCTTTTCAAAATTCTTTTTAATTAAAGAGAAAACCAACATTACAAGGTATAACTGTCAATCTATGAATACAAAGCCTTACTTTCATTACAGAATAAAATATGTTTAAGTGGGCGGTTTTGAAATAGTAGAATCTTAACAGGCGATATGAAGAATGAAGCCCCGCACCCTGATAAAGATTCTATCTTCAACAATCAGAACAGACCGTTTTGTTCTAATACAAGTCCTAATCACAAGAGCAAAGTATTGCAAAGTTAAATCCGCTCGTGACGTTCCAGGCTTGCTAAGAAGCATTGGATTGAGGAGACTGTTCCCAATAACAAGTACAAACAGTAGAAAATAGTGAGAAAAAAAAAATAAACAAGGAGGGGAAGAGTATAAATAGCTACATAGCAAAGTGGGATAGTTTGGAAACGGTAAAGAGAAGGGAGAAGGGAGGCAGGCATAGGTGGGTGCATATTATGATATGCGAAAATTTAGTTTATTTAGTCAGGTAGAGGATGTAATAGTTAACCCATGGTTGCCAGATGTCTAAAAAGGTGGCTCGTGAGTGTTTCAACCAGGGACATCGTTTCAGCCACATGATAGAGTAAATGTACCTTATCTTGGAGATGTAGTAATGTGGGGAGATCATGGTTTTCCAATGGACCGTGTTAAATAGTTTAGCCGCATTAAGAATATGTTGGGGGCGGGCGTGCTAGCCGTGCATGAAGCCAGCCCGCGTGATACAGGAGCTCCCGTTTCCCGGGGAATTAAAGCGGCTTACCAGCATCTCAAGACCGGCGGAATCGTTACCAAATAGCCGCCCCAAATTCTCCCACACAGGATGGGCAAGTCTAAAACGGCCAGCCCTCCTACCGAAGAGGGTGTCGGACTACTTTCCCCAGCCGCGGGCCCAGGAACTGCTTGCAAACATGGCGCCTGCCCTCGCCTCTTGCTGCCCGGCTGCGCTTAGAGAAGACATCTGCTCAGGAGATCTCCTCGACTCCTCGGCGGCCCCGAGACCGAGGACCCGGTAACCCATCCCAGATGAAGGGGCTCTTCAACGACCTCAGAGCCTCCATACAAGGAGATATAAGGTCAGTAGTGGCGGAATTGAAAGGGGATGTGGCGGAGCTGGAGGACCACTGACCACCTGGAGCAGAAGATGACAGAGCTTGGTGCCTCTCCATAATGCGCTCCTAGATGAGAATGAAACAACTACATCGTCAGCTTGCTACTATCGGGGCGAAACAGCTTGACTTAAGAGGACCGTAGCAGGCGTAACAATGTACGCCTGAGGGGAGTCCCGGAGTCGGGCCCCCACAAGAATCTTAGAGCCCTGCTGCGTGACTTTATAGCTGAGGTCCTCCCCACCCTAACTCCAAGAGATCTGATTATAGATAGGATCCATAGACTCCCAAACCACCTGGGATAAAAGCAACCTCCCAAGGATGTACTTGGCCGTATTCAACTTTGCTGAAACCAAGGAAAATCCTGGCAGCCCTGCGTCACTCTCCTACACTATCTGACCGATTTGCAGATCTGGAAGTAAACCCCGACCTGTCTCCAGCACTCTGGCCCTGGCGTAGGGCTTTCAAGCCCTATACCTCCGTCCTTTTGCAACAAAAGATCCCATACCGATGGGGACGGCCCTCCACTCTGATCATCCGTCGCACGATGTCACACACATGTGCTTAACCCCTATGCAGCTGCGAAGTTTACTCAAGCAATTGGACCTTCTTCCGTTTTCTCAGACGAAACCTCGTCACAGTCGCTGCATGATCTTGATCGTCCAGATCCTGACTGCCGTGAATCTCGATTTAATCAGAAGAGGCTGGAAGTGGAATGGGAAGTGGCTTGACTGTACGGCACCCTCTCTGCCGCCGCCGGCATTACTCTACTATGTTGAATCCCCCGTGATCTATGTCCTGGACTTTGTATTGGTCCCTCAGGTGATTGTTTCCCTTTGTTTTTGTTTTTTTCTCTTCTTTTGGGGAGCCCTGAGGGATTTCCCCCACGAGTGGATTTTTTGCCGCTCTAACAGAACTGCTGAACTTTGACTGGTTTTTCCTTTTGTTTTGAATTTTTCTTTCCATTATTTTTGCCGTGCTCCGGGTAACGCTGCTTGAGCCGGTACCATCCCTGCCCCGGCTGGAGCGGCATTGACGATGCGTCCCCTTAATTGGTTTGAGACCGCACGTTTGTTAATGCCTTTCTGTTTTTTTGCTACTTGTTTTTTCCCCTAACCCCTCCCTTTTTTCCTTCAGCTCGCTCCTTCAAACCTAATGTTACTACGATGCATTGTATACGTATTAACGTGGTATTTACTTCACTATGCCAATTTAGTGGTCTCGTTTAATGTGAACGGCTTGAACTCTCCCCAGAAGCGTGCCGCTCCTCCGCAATTAATCTAAGAAAATCGCAGCCGAGATTGTGCTGCTTCAGGAGACGCACCTTCTGGAGAGAGACAACCACCGACTGGTTTCAACGTTTTTATCCTCACCAATTTTTTCTCGAATTCTTTGTCTAAGAAGCTGGAGTGGCGATTCTTGTTCGCTCGACCCTAACTTTTTGATTTGATAAGGTGTGTGACCGTGCAGAAGGAGATATTTAGCAGTAACCTGTCGCATTAATGATGTTTGTGTAACTTTTCTCTCAATTTATGCCCCCAATACAGGTCAATCTAGCTTTCTTAGGTCCCTCCTTGAGGATCTTTCCCCCCTCCATGATGGCCATAGAGCATTGGAGGAGATTTCAATGCTCCAATTCAGAGGGCACTTGATTGTTTCGACTTCCACGGTTTACCGCTCTGATCTGGCCCCTGTAGTAGCCTCATTCAAAATGCATGATGTTTGGCGCTACTTTCATGGCTCAGAAATGAGTTTATTCTTTTTTTTCTTCTAGACATCGATCATACAGCCGGATAGTTTTCTGTTTGCTAAATGACTCGCTCTTGCCATATTGTGTAGCTGCTGATATTGAGTGATCACGTGGTCGGACCACGCCCCATGTCCATACGCGGAGGATAAATTCTCTGGCGCTGCTCCGTACCACTGGTCACTGAATGTATCTATGCTCACCTCATCGGAGAATTGTGAGATACTTGGAGAGTATTTTGCAAGAAATTTTCACCTTAACAACTCTAACTCTGTAATCGGCGGACACACTGTGTTTTGCCCACAAAGCGGTAATGAGGGCCACCTGTTTGAAGCTGGCTGCAACGCTCTAAACGCTTATATAGCGAGGCTCTGGACTCCCTTCTCTCCACTTGCAATCCTAGAGCATAGTTATGCCGCCTCCCCTGACACCTGCTTTAATAACCGAAATAATGTCAACCCTTCCAAATTACGAAATTTTCTTGCTCCAAAAAGTAAACATCGCCTTTCGCAAGACAAAACACTTTATTATGGAATGGGGGATAGGCGGCAAGTTACTAGCGAGGAGAGTTAAAAAACTGGGACTAAATCCAGAATTGCGCAGAATTAATTCCCCTTCGGGAGATGTGTTCGTAACCCCATTCACATAGCAGAACAATTCAAAGATTATTATGACCAGTCTTTATAACCTGTCGTCTTCGGCCTCAACCCCTCAACCTACCCGCTGATATAATTCAAGCATTTCTAGATAGAGCTGACTTGCCTGCTCTCTCGGCAGCTCAGGTGGATATTTGAACGCTCCCTTCTCCAGGCGGAAATTATCAAAACCATTCACTCTGCAAAAAAACCTCTGCACCGGGACCTGATGGCTTCCCTTACCATATTACGCCACCTTTGCTACCCTCTTAGCCCCACATCTTCTCGCCCTTTTTAATCTTTGGCAGAAGAGGGGTGATTAAACCAAGGGACTGTTAGCGTCAATATCCACAATCCCTAAACCTGATAAACCCCTCGCAGATACCAGTAGTTACAGGCCTATCGCACTCCTTAACTGCGACTTGAAAATTTATTCTAAAATGTTTGGCTGAACGTATTAAGTTGGTGCTCCGT
Source organism: Allobates femoralis (assembly GCA_033576535.1). Taxonomy (NCBI): domain Eukaryota; kingdom Metazoa; phylum Chordata; class Amphibia; order Anura; family Aromobatidae; genus Allobates; species Allobates femoralis. The sequence goes on from JARQOC010000002.1 coordinate 19,923,898, forward strand.
CTTTGATTGATGGACCAAGTTGGTTTGTACCACATAGACAGGCAAGAGACGCCACCAGACGGGTGGTTGACATCCTGGATGTTTTGTGAGGGGAGGGGGACCCCTATGCACTCTTGTCCCCTAGAACGCAGAAAAAGCGTTGAACAGAGTGCACTGGGATACCTGCGGGGGTTCTGGACAAGTTTGCCTTTACGGGCAACACAAGTCGGCAATTCTGGCTCTCTAATTCATCGCCTATGTCGACTGTGAAGGCGGGGGATTTTCCTCCACCCCCTTCCAGATTACGAATGGAACCCGCCAGGGTTGTCCCCTCTCCCTCTGATCTTTGCATTAGTGATGGAGCCCCTGGCCGGCCATAGCTCGCACCCACCCCTGCATTTCGGGAGTGCAGATAGGCCCGATAAAAACCATCGAATATCGCTCTAATGCGGACGATGTCCTGTTCACATGCACTAAGCCTTCGTCCCCCATTCCCCGCAATAGTTGATTGCTGGAGGATTTTTCCAAACCTCGTTTTATAAATTAAATTTATCTAAAGTCACTATTTTTCCGTCAACATTCCCGTACCTGAGCTGAACTCTCTCCCTCCCCTTCCAATTCACCTGGGCCACAGAGGGTTCCGTTATCTGGCATTCATATCACAAACCTATCTCGCATAGTCCAAGTTAACTGTAATCTCTTCTATCCTCTATTAGAACAACTCTTGCACAATACTCCACCCACCAGCTCTCGTGGATAGCCAGGATTCATCTGACCAAGATGTATGATCCTTCCAAAAATTCTTTATCTTCTGCGCTGCGTTCCCCTACCATTCCCCCGCCCCAAATATCTTAATCTTTTTCAAACAGCTTTAGGTGGTTTTATTTGGAGTGGGAAACCCATAGGTAGCTCTCTCCACCATGACACTTCCATATGCGCGGGGTGGCTTGGGAGTACCGACGTAGCTGCATATTACACACTGTAACGCTGGATATAGCTAAAATGTGGTGGGCTGGATCCCCCCCATCTCATTGGTTACAGATTGAGTCCCTGGCTCTCCCCTCGACAACTCTGTTTCGACTTCTACTGGAAATGTATCTTCTTTCTAGTTCGCCCTCACCTGGGCTCCTGCGATCAATGCTGACGGTACTTAGGTCTGGGCGCTTGTGGCTAGAACACACCTGCCCTTCCTATATAAATATATTAACCTGGGAGCAGTGGTAGGCGCGAATGGGCGACTTCTCCCTACAAACTGGAAACAGCAAGGAGTTGTGTTGTTGGGAGAAATCATGACTCAAGACGACCGGAGACATCGATGCCTTGTCAGCGAAATTCTCAATTCCCCCACGACTTTCTCGCCCACTTTCCGACTCAGGCACTTTTTGCATTCGAACCCTATCCCTGTACTGTGACCTCACTACAATAAATCTTTCCTCCAGTCCCTTTTTTAAGCAACAAGGGCCATCGCACAGGAGTATCTACCATATAATAAGCTATTTTTAGATTTGCGGTCCACAACTAAACTTCCTTATAGGGGAGATGGGAGTCTAGACTTAATTTTGAAGCCTCCTGGAGCAATGCAACCGCTTCGGACATGCCGCCCATTTTTCGGCATGTGTGAACCATCTAGAGCAGGCCAAAAGGTTTTCAATGATGGTACCCTCACCCCAGCGAGGTTGGCTAAATTTAATTCTCCTAGATTTTTCCTTCCTCATTTAACTGCTGGAGGGATGTACAGCCCTAGGCTCGGACTCTCATATTTGGTGGGATTGTCCCAAAGCTGCACGTATTTTGGCAAGAGGTCGAGACTTTACTTACCACCCTGACTGGTTTGCCCCTAGTTCTTAATGCCCAACTGGCACTGTTGGGTAAAGATCTTGATCTTTTCCGGCTATCCTCCGCCCCATGATCTCAATGCACTTATTGCGGCTCGCATGACGATTGCAAGCCATTGGAAGTCCCCGGCCTTACCTACCCTGTCGGAAATATCAATAGAATAATCAGCATTGCTCTTATGAAGTGCTACTTCTCCCAAACTCGGGCACGTAAACTGAAGGTCCTGGCGTGGTGGGACCCCTGGACAACCTCTTGCCATAGTAACAATACCGTCTGATTGTTTACAATGCTAAATCACTTTTTCCGTTTGTAGATGCTGACTATTACCCTTTTCCCTTTCCCTCCCTTTTTCCCCTTCCCTTTACTTTCTTTAATGGTTACATGGTAATTTGGTTTAGATAATGGTCCTGAACTTTGTTTTCGTGTAAGCTTATTGTCTTCTGAAATTTAATAAAAATTATGGTTTAAAAAAAAAAAAAAAAAAATATGTTTGGGCCAAGAGCGATGCTTTTTTATGTTCCGGCCAGATCAAAAGTTCAGTAAAGCTGTCTCCGGTTTTAGTTTCCCGTAACACAGTGCCAATAAGGTTCTCAACTTGCGCCAAAATTTAATGATGAGTGGACATTGCCACCAAATATGAAAGTAACCTGCCAGGACCCGCTCTGCATCTCCAGCACCCAAGGAGTATCTGCACTCCAGCCAGAGCTCTGGATTGGCGTATGATACCATCTCGTAATTATTTTGAAGGTGTTTTCTTGTGCTTAGACACACTGGGTCGGGCCATGGAGTGCTTCTATATATGGAGAGTATGGACCGGTGTGAATTCGTAGCCCAAGTCTCTTCCCAATATGAGACATACCTCTTTTTTGGACCGCTGTCAGAGGTCACTAAATGCTTGATAAATGGTGGAAAATATTTTCTTGGGTCAGAGGTCTTGGCACAAAGCGTTTCATAAATTGTTAGAGTTCTGACTAGCTATATTTTAAGATGACGTGTTAAAGAGTGCATTAATGAGCCGTAATTAACAAAATTTAAGGACGACAACCATGATTTGTTGTAACTCAGGTAGTGGGAGGAGTGTTCCTTCTTGCAACAGTTGATCTATAGAAATGTTGAATATTTTAGATTTTTCCCCAGTCTGTCCGGAAGGTGGCATAGAGTGAGCGAGGATGTCCGAAAGCTTAAGTAACGAGACAAAGGTGGGCCAAAGTGTTTATGGAGTCTTGCCATATTTTGAGTGTAATTTTAGTATGTGATTTTAATATAAGAGTTTCAGGTCGTATATGTGTCTGTACTAAAAAAGGGATCTGAGAGGGATGGGCAAGTGCTTCCTCCACCTCGAGCCATTGCCTATTTCTGGAGCCTCGAATTAAAATTACCGTCCTAGTCAAAATGGCAGCTCTATAATAACGTCTGATGTCTGGTGCACCCATACCTCTAGCCCTCCTTGAGAGCGACAGCAAGTGATAGGAGATGCGAGGCTTTCTATTCTTCCAAATGTATGTAGAATAAAGTGAGTTCACCTTCTGGAGATAAGACAATGGTATTTTTATGGGCGAGCATCTGGAATAAGTAGGTAAATTTAGGCAGGATCAACTTTTCATTATATTCTTCCTTCCCATCCACATAGTTAGGTGTCTCTCCACTGCTTAATAAGGATTGCTGTGGAATCAAGCAGGAGGAAAATTCACACTAAACAATTCTAACGTCTGATCTACCTATCTTCACGCCGAGATAATGATAGGGGAAATTAGGCCAATAAACGGTATGATTTTTTTCAATTTATCATGAATGTGTAGGGATATGCAGGTCAAGAGCTTCCATTTAGATATGTTTACCTTGAAACCAGAAGGCTGCCGTATCGCTCTATCAGGGCCACCAAGGCCAGGATCCCTTCAGGGGATTGGTTAAGAGGACCAAAGGTCATCAGCGAAAGCTACGGTTTTAAAATGTGATTTATTTATTTTGATGCCCTCTGTATTCGGATTTTCCTGTATGGAGATCAGTAGGGGTTCAACCACCAGGATAAACACAGTGGGGACAATGGACACCCTGTCTGGGTTCTATTATGGATAGCAAACCTGTTTGTCAATGATCATTGATCTTAATGCTGCAATTGGGTCCTGATACATACCATGAAGGCTGTAATTATTTTGGGTGGGAATCCGAAGTGCAAGAGCGTTTCCTCCAAGTAAGCCCCAGTCCACCCTGTCGAAGGCCTTTCAGCAACTGTGCCCAACAATACCAATGGAAGTTTTGTGAGCTTTGGTATATTGAAGGAGTTGTAGTATTTTATGAGTATTATCCTTTCACTCTCTCCCCGCCCACGAACCCATTTGATTAATAATATCAAATCTGGCAAAAACTCGGCAACCCTACGTGCAAACATACTGACTAAAAGCTTCAGGTCCCCATTCAATAGAGATATTGGTCTGTAACTGCTACACAGGTCGGGTCTTTGCCTTCCTTGTGTATTAAAGAGATTTTTGCTTCCAACATATGTTTGAGAAGGGGTCGTCCCTCCAATGTATCATTACATATCCTCAGAGACGGGCAGGAGGAGAGAAGCGAAGGTTGTGTAAATATTGCGCCAGAAACCCATCTGGTCCACGGCTTTTACCTTTGGACACCTCAACAGGGCAGACTGGAGCTCACCTAGCGTGAAAGGTTTAGTTAGCTTGTGTTGTTGAGGTTTTGTTAATGTGGGGAGATTCAACTTGTGTAGAAAAAGAGCAGTGTCTGAATTTCTCTGAAGCTTATGTAGCCTCAGTGTCGCATGACGTAGTTATAGAGCTGCCTTGTAGTATTCCATAAAGGCGGTCTCAATATGGGTGGGGTTCTGCGCCTGTCACGCCGTGGGCATTCGTGATAGATGCATTTGAGTGCGAGCTTGTCGTTTATGAGCTTGAGAGAAGGAATTTGGAGGCCTTATCTCCATGTACATACATCCTATTTGTCCATGACGCGTACCATTTCGCAGAGCTGGTATTTTAAAAATACCTTTCAATTTTTGTCTCTTAACAATGAGAGATTCCAGAGTACCTGGTCAGTGTTTTGTTTGTGACCCATCTCTAGCTCAGCTATGTCGTCATATAAGCTCTGGACTTCCTGATGCCTTTTTTGTTGTAATAGGAAGCAATGGACATACGTTCGCCTCTTAGCACTGTTTATGTGCTTCCCAAAGGGTTTGGGGGGAGATCTCCGTTTTCATTTGCTGAAATATTGTTAAGACGATTAAGTCGTGCCTGCACTTCAGATAACCTAGTAGTGTTTCATTAATCTGCCAAGACCTGACAGTTGAGTCCAATCTGGATGTAGATATAGACAGTAATACAGTAGCGTGTCTGAATAGACGTTTGTGGCTTATCTTAGCTTTTGGGACAGTCTGGGTAGAAGTGATCTTGGCACGAAATGTAGTCTATGCGGTGATAAAGACCTATGAGGGTTAGAATAGAAGGTGTAATCTTGTGCGGACAGGTTCAAATATCTCCAAGAATCGATTAACTGCATTTGATTGAGAGTAGTATGTAGTCTCCGACAGATCTCTAGGAGAGATAGCCCATTTTTTTATTTGGAAGTGCCAGCCATGGGTTTTCCAACGCTATATTTTTGATCTCCACCGATCAAGAGTACACCCCACCCTCCTCTAAAATGCTCTATCTTTTTTTATGGTCGAGACCAGTAGCGTAGCTACGGGGGAGCAGGGGGGGCGAGCGTCCCGGGCCCCCGGGTGGGCCCCGTGCTGGCAGCCGGCCGCGGCGCCGGCGCGGAGAGGAGGGAGGGCGGGACTTCCTGTCCTGCAGGCCCTGCCTTGCCCCTCCCTTTCCTCCACCTTACGCAGAGGCATGGCGGCCGCGGTGAGTGTGCAACCGCCCCCCTCCTCCCCCCCCCGGGGTCCTCAGATGATGGGTTGGCATGAGAATTCTCCTGCTAGCACCCCCCCCACCTGGTCGTCAGAGATGGGGTGGAATGAGAATTCTCTGCTAGCACCCGCCCCACCCCCCCCCTCCCGGTCATCACATGGGCCCTGGGTGCAGATCTTGCACCCGGGCCCAGGGCAGGCTAGATACGCCACTGGTTGAACTAACCATTTCATCAATTTTTGGTTGGGTGCATATAGGCTACAAAGATCATCAACGAACTGTTTAATAGGCCCTTTACACAGACATACCGCCCCTGAGGGTCTTTAAGAGATTTACGAAGTTGAACGAAACTCCCCTTTTATAGCAATGGAGACTCCCCTCGAGCCTGACTGGTGGATGTGGATGAAAACCATGTGTCGTAAACTTGACCGTTCAAAGTTCGGGATCTTATTAGGTTTCAAATGGGTCTTTGGATAAATAGCACATCTACCTTTTTTTTTTAAGTCTATTAGTGTAGGGGCCTGGATCTCGAGAATTAAGACCATGTGCATTAATGGATGCAAAAGTGAGTACCTTTATATGGCGTCCCGGCATGGCGAGTATTTCTTCTGACGGGTCCAGTGAAGATAACTGTTTGTGCCTGTAGTGTTTGGGGAGGGGGAAGGATAGTAAGGTGAAGATAGAAAGAAGGGTCAGAAGTCATAAAGGAAAGAAAGAGAAAAGCCTTAGTTTTATATAAGCAAAAAACCTAAGCATAACAATTCTAGATTCAAAGCTAATCAACATTGTTGATGTGTGGCATTGGTAGCCACTTGGGGGTATATAGAACCTTTTAGCTATATTTGTCCAACATATTCTTGTCAAAAGGTATGAACTGGGATTTCCTAAAAAAAAAAAGGGTAGTGTCGTGCAACCCAGGTTTGAGATCCCTGTCCGGGACAAAGGTGTCTCAAAAGAGAGGGACAAGCCACTCCTCCCTCTCCTAAATTGTCCTAGGAGAGTCAAGAGGACAAAATGGAACAACAGAGAGTATAATATCGTTCAGGTGGCATCCTCGGGTTCTTTAGAAGTCGTGATTTGCCGACTTTCTCTTCATACTTGTGACTCGGGTCACCTGTTGCCAAGGGACCTGACCCGGAAGAGGGTGGAGCAACGACGCAGAGTGAAATGACTCCATGTCTGGATAGGACTCAAGAGTTATGTCGAGAGTTGTGCAGCCGCTCTAACATCTGCAGATGACCTGGCGAATGATCCTTTTTTCTGTAATATGGACACCAAAAGGGAAAAGCCAAACGAAACGGTGACCCTGCTAGTAATATAGCATCCGTAAAGGGTTTCATCAGTCTCTGCTTTTTCAGGGTGATAGCTGACAGGTCCTGGAAGAGTTGGATCCGTGTGCCGTCATACCAATCTCTTGCTGTTTCCCTTGCCTTGCGGAGATCAAATCTTTGACGCGATAGTCTAGAAAACAACACAATACATTACGGGCGCCTCTCCTTGTGGTGGTTTGGGCGCAGGCTCTATGGACTCGGATTAACTCAATGTCCTGGAATCATCATCACAAGCAAACCCTGAAGATCTCCAAGGCGGCAAGTGCCCAAGGCCTCAAATGCCAAAGATCGGGGAGGCCTTTAATCCGAATATTGTTGCGGCAGTCCCGGTTCTCGTGGTCCCCAGCAAAGTGGATTTATGTAGTTTGTGGGTTTATGACTTAAGGGGTGTCAAGTAGTTTCATTGGATTGCGTACACCGCGTTTTTCGATGTTTCAAGCGTCTTTAAGTCTGTGGCCCGAAAAGTCATGTTTTTTCTTTATCCTGCCAACTCTCAACCAATCCTCAATGGCTTTAGCTTAGTTAAAACCTTTATAAGAACGGTAACCATGGAGCTTTAAAACGAGAACCCCCCCCCCCCCTCCGAGTCGCTCTCCCCCTCCGAGTCAAATCATCTAGTAGGTCATATTTACGTGTTTGGCTGGTTTCGTTAACTCTGTAATGTGTTTTTGTTTCTTCAAAAATTGTCAACATCGGCCTAAGTAAAAAATTTCACAGACTTAGATGTACATTTTGGGGTTTAACACTCCCACTTCCCCATACTTATTTAGGAAATTCTGTTTATGATTCAGGGCAATTAAGGTACAATGGCTCCCCCTGCGTCTAAGGGGTGTTTAGGATGCATAGTTTATCAATCAATCTGTAATGAAAAAACCAGATATTTTTAAGCTGGGGATCCTACTGGGATAGATTAATACTCCAGATGTAGAGAATTAAAGAGCAAACAATCCACGAAAATGATGGGTTGTGGAAAACTCTATGTACATCTCTCTAAAACCTCCAATATGCACAAGGACCAGTATTAGGGCCCAATAGCTTTCCCAAGTTTTCCAAAGGGCAATAAAAAGTTAAATTTTATGTCTTGAGCTCCCCAAAATCCCTGGCCTCCCTTTATTTTAAAAGAGGTGTTTAACTTGAAGCCGCCCCTTCTCTGCAGCCCTTTACAAATGACTTTACCCTAGCCGGTTCGACACATGCAGGCTTTCTTTTTCCTCCTTGTCACGGATGGACCGCGCCCGCGGTGGAGGCCCGGTGGACAGGTTTAAAAAAACAACCCTCCATCAGTGGGAAAAGATTAAGGGGTTAATTTGTTTGGGCGCCACCTATAGATTTTTGTTTAAATTTTAAAAAACCGACGCTGCGGGGTCTCCGGGGGATGGACGCGCAAGAAAGAAACGCTCCCCACAGGCTGACGGTGATCCCCGAGCCAGGAGCTGCGGGAAAAATGTTCTGATAGCTGCGGTTACTTTTTGGGGCGGGTGGGAAACAGTTCAAAAAAGAAGCCGACACTGGGAATCTTTTGAACGGGTTCTTTACGTAACCACAACATACATGGTAAACAGTTAACAGGTAGTGGACCGGGTGGACTCACAGTTTATCTTTTCCCCAGAGGATCCCGGTGTTTCTCCATTCTACCTAAGTTTGTGCCGTTTTCGCCCAGAAAACCAGATCGTACAGGAGGCTGCTTCAATTTCCCCAATCCGGGGTAGCGTTCCATGTTTTGGGAGCCTTGGTCCCTTGTGGGTACACCGCTGTTAGACGACTGGATTTGGCGGTGTGGGGGCTCCTTTAAAGTGGTCCCCCCCACCCTCTGGTTTCACGTAGAAGTGCGAACTCCTTCTACTTCGGTACCAGAAAACCCGGCTGTTGATGGCACGGGATGTTTTTTGGACCCGCATGTAGTTTCCCGTAGATCTTTTAAAGCACCGGAATAATGGGCTCAACGGGGGGTGATGGCCCAGGGGTCCAACGTTACTCTCTCTTCAAGGCTCTCTAAAGACTCTCTTTGTTTTTTGTTTCCCACTACACACTAACCACTACACTCCGCCCACCAGACCTGATTGGCCCTCTATGCTATTTTTGCATGTAGGTAGGATTTTTGAGTTAACTTATGCCACACAAACACTGTGCTCCCAGCCCACATTTCTCTGCAATGGCCAGGTCTGAGAGGAGCACGACCTCCAAAATTCTTTTTGGCCCCCACCGCTTCGCCGACGCTGCACTGCCGGCCCCCTGCAATCCCCCACCGACTAGTTCTGTCAGGCGCCACCTAATCCAGTGCCAATTAAAAGCGGCTGTGTAGGCTGCGCTTCCACTATGTGCTGGGAGGAGGGCGCATTAGCCCAAAAAAGGAGAGGCAGAGGGAGCGCACCGTTTACCCCCCTGGGGGATCTGTGGTGACTCAGAAGTCCTGTGCCAGCTCCCTGGGTCCCTGGAGTTGTGGGCTACAAAAGGTGTTGGCGAATTCTTCTCCCGGTCACCGGGGGGTGGTTATCAGGTGACCGGTGGGCCACGACAGGCGGGCTTGTGGCTTGGAAGCGTGATGAGCTGTGTTATGACCAAGATGGGGGGGTCCCGGGGGTCGTGTGGGACCCCCAACCCCCCGGGAGAGCTATAAGGGCTCAAAATGTCTTTTTTTACCAGCACCGGGTCCTTGGCGAGCGGGCCCGCTGCAGATGGTATGCTTTAGGCAGTCTGGGGCTCCCTTTCCTGGAGGGGTTGGATGCTGCAGGGCCACTAGTACTGTGTGAAATTGGGAGCCTCCCTGGTTTAGCGGCCATCTTGGCCATGTCACACCCCCTTCTTAATTCATTTAAAACATAGCAAGGGGACTCCAACAAAATCCTCACTCTTTCAAAGGGTCACACCTACCCGAAAATGGCTCAATTGTCCCAACCAAAAATTGCGAATGGCACCAGCCTGCATTTCATGGCCCGGCCTAGCATTTCAATTTTAACCCTGCTCAGCAACAATGTTTTGTGGGAAATTACAGTAAAAAAAAAGAGAAGTAGGCAGTGTCCTAATTTACCCTAGTGGGCCGGATCCTCTCAAACTCATGCAAGCACCCCAGCAATGTTATGCCCCACCCACACCAGGTTGGGACACCATTAGTTTTTGTGGATTTCTAGAGGAAATAATGGGGGAGGTAGATCAAGGGGACCTGTTTGGGCCTAGTAGCCCCAAAAAACTTAAAACATTTGCAAGGGGTTCCCATCAATTTTTCCCCGCCACACACAGGGGGACCACCATTAGTTTTGTGGCTATTACATGAAAAAAAGGAGAGGAGGTCCCGAGAACCTGTTTGGGGGCCCAGAGGGCCACATAAAGTCAAAGCAATGCAAACGTTCCCAATTTTAAAGATATTCCCCCCTATGCACAGGGGGACCACCATAGTTTTGGGCTACTACATGAAATAATGGAATTTGGTCAGAAGCCTTTGGGCCTAAGGGCCACATAAAGTCAAAGCCCGTGCAAGCGCTCCCTTTAATGATATGCCCCCTATTTCACAGGTTTGACCCCCTATCATTTTCCCTGGGTTACTACAGGAAAATAAGAAAGGAAGGTAAGTAACTTGATTAGGCCCCAGTGACAGGGGGAGATTGACCCCTATAATTTATTTTAAACCCCAAAAATGGTGAATGTAATAAGCTAAGGCTGGTTTCACACTGCAGTTTTTACCTGATCAGGTTGTGGTGCCAAAACCAGAGAGGAAATTGCAGAGAAACACTAAATTGAAAGATTGACCCCTGTTCTGAGGTTTTGGAGTCACTCCTGGTTTTGACACACAAACCTGATGGAACCCGATTAGGGAAGACACTGCAGTGTGAAACCCAGCCTAAATTTGTTAATCACTGGTTCGATGGACAAAAAGTTGAAAATTCAGGATCAGGAGTGTCAAGGACAGGTATTGAGCTCAGAGGCCCTACTCAAGTGAAACAACAAACACAAGGAGACCCCAACAACAGTCTCTATTTTTTTTTAAATAAAATTAGGAACAACCACCACTTAAGTGACATCAATTGCCCCAGAGTGAAAATATGGAAATGGGAGTTTAATGCAGCACATTGTAAAGTACACAACCGTTCAGTCTCCCCAGGATGACACAGGGGTGGCAAAGTCCCTTGCGAATCCATGACTTGTTCATTTTGAAAACGTTAAGGTGAGGTTACATTCAAGGATATCCTTAATGATATAGTTGCAACGTCATGGATTTGAGATCGTTGGAACATATCATTTGTGGATCCTTGATGTAAACAAATGATATAGGATGAAAAGATCATTGAAATCGTTCATCCAAGATTTGAGATCCTGACCTCCAATCTAACGTTCGCGCCATCCAATTAACGCTGGTTCAAGAAGCAACATCGTTCAGTGTGACACCTTTCGAACGATGTTGTTCAAAAATCTCCTATTCCTGCCGCTGTAAATTTAAGAAAGTTTATTAAAAAACATTTCCATTCGTGATTTTTACATGTAAAGCCGCTCTGCAGCTCTGTGCTACATGTCGGCACAGAGCTGCAGGAGCGGGTAGGAAGCCGGGGTTTAAGTGTTAATGATATAGTGTGCCACATGCCCCAGAGAGTGCCCACACTCCCTTGAACCATGTAGCCTAAAACCTTGGCAGTGCAGTGGTTAAATCATTTACTTTTTAGAAGCAGCACACTGTCGGCTCTGCTACATGCATTCATAAAAAGCCGGCGGCTCCTGTCATTTTACAGTCCGGCGTGAACAATTGCTAAACAGCTTCCTTAATAGGGAGCTGTACCAGGTACTAACGCTAAATGCGTAGTGTACCCATCTCTGTCTATGGTGCTGATCGCTTCAGCATTAATAAGTATAGCCAGCTCACCAGAGTTTCAATGTGCGCTGGCCATAGTTATTAATGCTGAAGCGATCAGCACCATGGACAGAGACGGGTACACTACGCATTTAGCGTTAATACCTGGTACAGCTCCCTATTAAAGTCTATGATGGATGCTATAGATGCTGCAGGATAGGGATGATAGTGGAGATGATAGAACAGTTTGTGAGGGAGCTGTGAGGGAGAGCAGGGCTGGCAAGGATTATAATGGGGGTTGTAGTCAACACAGGCACTTACTTTGCAGTTGCAGCACTGGTTGTCTGGTGCTGGATGAGGTATAGTAATAAGGTGCAATTCACTTACTTCCTGCTGCTGCAGCCTTGTGTTCGGCTCTGCAGATGGGGATATCTGCTATTGAATATAGGGCAAAGGGTGCAATTAACACACAAACTCACGGTTTTATAGTTCTCCAAAGCTTTACTGTAGTTGTTGTTCAGCAAGTACTGTCCACGGAGTCTGTAAATGGGCAGGGTTGCTCCCACCCTGTCCGGGTCCTTCCGGCTTCCTCCTGCTGCGCTGTGTGTGTGGCCCTGCTGCTGCTTTTAGCTGAGCCGCTGGCACTGTCTCTCCTCACAGATACCCCTTTGCTAGGCAACTTGAGTCTTCCGTGTGCTTCTGACCCCCGCCATGTTGCTTTGCTGAGGTACAGTGTAGATCTACAACCTCCACTATCCCGGTGTTCACTGTGCTGCGTGTGTCAGTCACAGTTTCGGATCTGGTATCTGGTCTTGTGCTCCTCCGGGGCGAGTTGTGAAGTTCACTCAGTCTCCCAGATGTGTTCCTCTGTTTCTTGTGCTCCTTCCCTCAGACCCTGGCTAGGCCTGGAATCGAGGAGCAGACTGTAGAGAAGCCTAATGCACTCATTTACACTACAGTCTCTCTTCCTCATTTCTCCCAGGAACTGAACTCTTCACAGTACTGCTAGGTACTGAACTAACTATTTCCTCTTGACCCGGAGTATATAAGGGGACTGCTTTAGCTCCCCCTCCTGGCCCAGAGTGCTAGTGTAGTGTCCCAGTCTTTGTGTGGGGAGGGAACCCGTGTGATGTTACTGTGGCACATTAACCCTTGGGGTGCCACACATGCTCATCCCAGCCATAACCCACCTCTTCAATCTTTTGCTAACCTCTGGTACCTTCCCCTCACTTTCAAACAAGCCACCATCACGCCCATCCTCAAAAAGCCAAACCTTGACCCGACTGCTATGACCAGCTACCGCCCCATATCGCTGCTCCCGTTTGCTTCTAAACCCCTTGAGCAACATGTCCCATGCTCAACTTTCCTCTCACCTTTTGTCTAACTCTCTCCTTGACAACCTACAATCCGGTCTCCCAGCCCCACCACTCCACCGATACTGCCCTAACCAAAATTACTAACGACTTACTCACAGCCAAAGCTAACATACAATTCTCCATCGTCCTCTTTCTAGACCTGTGTTCTGCCTTTGACACAGTTACTACTCTCCTACTGCAGATCCTCTCTTCACTTGACATCAAAGACCTTGCCCTGTCCTGGGTTGCCTCATACCTTTCCAACCACACATTTAGCGTTTCCCCACTCCCACACTACCTCCTCATCCCCCCTGTCTCTGTTGGAGTCCCACAAGGCTCTGTCTGGGGCCCCTACTTTTCTCCATCTATTCCCTTTGCCTAGGACAACTCATAAAGTCCCATGGCTTTCCAGTGCCACATGTACACTGACGACACTCAGATCTACCTCTCTGGCCCAGACGTCGCCTCTCTGTTGTCCAGAAATCCCGGAGTGTCTATAAGCCATATCCTCCTTCTTGTCCTCGCTTCCTAAAAACTCAACGTAGAGAAAACAAAACTCATCATCTTTCCTCCATCACATCTTTCATCTTCACCACCTGATCTATCTATTATGGTAAATGGCATCATGCTCTCTCCCACACCTGAAATTAACTGCCTCAGGCTAACTCTCGACTCTATCGTGTCCTTCAAACCACACATCCAAACTCTCGCCATCTCTTTGTTTCCTCCAGAATAAAAATATTTCCAGAATCCGTGCTTCCCTCAGCCCTCAATCTAGTAAAAATCTTGTAAATTCCCTCATCATCTCCTGTCTCGACTACTGCAACCTCCTCCTCTGTGTGCCTCCCTGCTAACACTCTTGCACCTCTCCAATCGTCCTTAACTCTGCTGCCCGACTAATCCACGTCTCTCCTCGCTACTCCCCTGTATCTCCCCTCTGCAAATCCCTCCACTGGCTCCCAATTCCCCAACGAATGCAGTTCAAACTCCTAACACTGACCTACAAAGCCGTCCATAATCTGTCCCTTCCCTAATATCTCTGAACTAATCTCCCTATATCTTCCCTCACGTAATCTTTGATCCTCTCAAGACCTCCTTCTCTCCTCCACACTTATTCGTTCATCACACAACCGCCTCCAAGATTTCTCCCGAATATCCCTCATCCTCTGGAATTCTGCGCCCCAACACGTCCAATTGTCCACCACGATTGGATGCTTCAGAGGGAACCTGAAAACCCATCTCTTACAGCCTGCAATGACCGAGCTGCCGCCCCACCGCCATAGGAGCTGCCGACCCACCACCTGATCTGCTGCACCCCTGACTTACTTCCCCCCCCCCCCCCAATATCCTTTAGAATGGGTCCTCTCCCTACTGTACCAGTCTGTCACTGTTAATTTGTTTACCGTAAACTATATCTATAATTTTGTATGTAACCCCTTCTCAGGTACAGCATCATGGAATTAATGGTGCTATATGAATAAATAATAATAGTAATAAGAATCTTCTCCTTCTGGCCAACCCACTGTCTCTTCCTGCCTGTTCTGGTGTTATGGATCCACCTCTCTCTGCACTGTTGTGCTTGCTTTGCATGCTGCCATGCCAGGTTGGATCAGTAGGTTCATTGTCCACCATCTCATCTTCCAATTCCTCAATCTGATCTTTTTCCTGAGTTGTGATCTTAAACTGACCTAATAGCAACTGCGTCTCATCATCATCATCATCCTCCACTTCTTGGGACACTAATTGCCATTCCCCATCATAGCCACCTTCTAACCATTTCTGTATAAATATTTGTGCTTCAACACCTCATTTGACCCTTTTGAAGAAACCATAAAAGGGACGGGAAAAATCTCCTCGTAGTGTATAGGTGTTGGGTCACTTGTCTCCTGGGACTTGTCATGGTGGGAAGAAGGAGGATCATGGTGAGAATTATGTGTCCCAGGCTATTGGCTAATTAGACTGGATTGTGGCAGATGTGGTGGTGCAGGCAAACAGGCTGGAGGCATTATTTGCCATCCAACTCGCAACCTGCTTGCAGTGTTCTGGCTTTAACAGTAGCGTGCCGCGCCGACCTGGAAATTGGGACAGGAAGATAGAACGGGATTAGGTTTAGGGTGGTCCCACAAAAGCAGAGCCAATTTGCCCTATGACACAGGCACAGTGTGCAACACCGTCAGCACCACATTCACTTCCCCATCCCTTAATGCACGACTTGCACATTTTTAAATAGGTAAGCAGCTACCATAAGTTAAATATTATTACAGAATAGAAGATATTGGAATTACTCCTTTAAGAGACTGTGCAGCATGTACCACAATCAAATCTGCCTAAATGTTGGTAAAACCATATCTTTCCTTAGTGCAGAAGTTATTTGCATACACTAAGAATGACAGCTAGCAGAGGTACTATCGTCACTTACCCCATTAAAAGGGCTGTGTTGGTAATGCTTGGAGATAGCAATTATGTAGTAGTATCAAGCACTATGCGCAGATAGCAGAAGTCTTGAGATTTAACACTGAAAAGAGCTGTTGATTTAATCTTGCAGCAGGTTCTGGATGGCACTAACACTGTCCCTTCTCCAAATGCAGCTCCCCCAGATCATGTCTGTGCAAGATGACGTCGGCGGGTCTTATATGGACCTTATGACACTATGTGGCCTGTCAATCACAGTAAAACCAGTAGCAAAGATGGCTATGGCATTACCGTGATTGGAAAACAATCCCAGCATGTTTAGTGGCTGAAAATCAGGAGGCGAGGACCAAAATACTCTACAAGTAACGAATATCACAAATACTGTAATATCCATGTGAATAACGAATAGCGACGAGTATATCATTAATTTTAATGTTAGTCCAAAGGCTTCCTTTGTCCTGAACTACACAATTTCTTACTAACTTACTACCATATTTTTTGGATTGTAAGACACACTTTTTTTTCGCCCAAAATTGGGGTAAATAGGGTGCTTCTTATAATCTACTATATAATCTCCTAATCGTGTCTGTCTGGCGCCGAAATCACGCGCAAGGGCGCTCATTGGTAGTAATAATCACAGGGCTGGCTCAACAACCTTGAGGGTGCACAGAATTAATGATCAATAATATTAAGTGATCTGGCACACCAAAAATAGGAATCCAAGAATATTGAAGTAGAAATTTATATTCTTTATTAGTGATTCTCAGACAGGTGATGTACTTAATCATCAAATAACAATTATCATAGTCAGACGTTTCGACCGTAGTCTTCTTCACATGACATACTGATTAACATAAGAGAATAAAGAGAAAACAAACAATATCATGTTTACATATCAAAGGCATAAATGAATAATCCTGTTGTATCACCAATAAGAGTACAAAAATTACTTTCAAAGAAACTATACAACATCAATTGCATGAAAAAATAATAGAATACCAGAATAAGGGACGTCATATCATCCATTTGTTATGGAAAGGGGAAAAATAACACAATATGCACAAAAACGTATAAAAATATGCAATACCTTATTGCAATGCTGCGTTATTATATGATGTTGCGACAAAAGCACCACACACCCGTCTATAATAAAGCAATAGTCAAATTAATAGTATTCAAGTAAAAGTGCAAATTATCCCCAGAACAAAAGAAACTATACTGGACCTAAATATTGACATGTCTGGACTGGTAAATCAAATATATTCATAACTCGGACTAAATAAAATACATATAATCTGAATGGATTAACCACAGTTACAAGAATCCCTGTCAAGCTCTTGCAGTCATATATGAGAACATCCTTACGGTAATGGAACACTGAATAAAGAGCATATAATTTACCTGTGCACCTCAACAGGAATTGATAGGCTAATCCTGTCCAAATATCATTTCTGTATGGAGAATATACTATGACAAAAGAAAATGTAACCCATTATTAGGTACAATACGTAAACTATGACCTATACATATCTTCATATAGTCATAAAAATAATGTAAAATACCTGTGGTATACATGGGGTTAAACTTACACCCCTAAAGCTATTTATGGATATATATGGAATGCTGCCACTGCTTATGGAACAAAAATATGAACTATATGAGTTATCAAACTAAGTAGCACAAGATGATTACTAAATCACAAATTAATGGGGCGCATACCTGTTTGAAAAAATGATAGCAAGAAAGCCGGAAACCTATAATGAAGTAAATAGAAATCTTCTTAATCAAAGAAAGCCACTAATGGGTCAGGAGCTTCACTATACACCAGTAGCACAAATCTCCATACTTACTGGTCTGCACGTGTATCAGCGATGGCGGGGTGTGCTCCGCCATGTCAGTGTGAGCTAATATACAGGAATTGATAAGGAGACACTCCCCCTGCTTCCTCCAGGCACTTCACTCTTGTCTACAAGGCTGTCAGTCAGTGTGGCGCAGTTCACTACTGTCTACAAGGGTGTCAATCAGTGTGATGAACTTTACTCCTGTCTACAAGGCTGTCAGTCAGTGTGATGAACTTTACTCCTGTCTACAAGGCTGTCAGTCAGTGTGATGAACTTTACTCCTGTCTACAAGGCTGTCAGTCAGTGTGATGAACTTCACTCTTGTCTACAAGGCTGTCAGTCAGTGTGGCGCAGTTCATTACTGTCTACAAGGCTGTCAGTCAGTGTGGCGCAGTTCATTACTGTCTACAAGGCTGTCAGTCAGTGTGACGCAGTTCACTCCTGTCTACAAGGCTGTCAGTCAGTGTGATGAACTTTACTCCTGTCTACAAGGCTGTCAGTCAGTGTGATGAACTTTACTCCTGTCTACAAGGCTGTCAGTCAGTGTGATGAACTTCACTCTTGTCTACAAGGCTGTCAGTCAGTGTGGCGCAGTTCATTACTGTCTACAAGGCTGTCAATCAGTGTGATGAACTTTACTCCTGTCTACAAGGCTGTCAGTCAGTGTGATGAACTTCACTCTTGTCTACAAGGCTGTCAGTCAGTGTGGCGCAGTTCACTACTGTCTACAAGGCTGTCAGTTCAGTGTGATGAACTTTACTCCTGTCTACAAGGCTGTCAGTCAGTGTGATGAACTTCACTCTTGTCTACAAGGCTGTCAGTCATTGTGGCGCAGTTCACTACTGTCTACAAGGCTGTCAATCAGTGTGATGAACTTTACTCCTGTCTACAAGGCTGTCAGTCAGTGTGATGAACTTCACTCTTGTTTACAAGGCTGTCAGTCAGTGTGGCGCAGTTCACTACTGTCTACAAGGCTGTCAATCAGTGTGATGAACTTTACTCCTGTCTACAAGGCTGTCAGTCAGTGTGATGAACTTCACTCTTGTCTACAAGGCTGTCAGTCAGTGTGGCGCAGTTCACTACTGTCTACAAGGCTGTCAGTCAGTGTGATGAACTTTACTCCTGTCTACAAGGCTGTCAGTCAGTGTGATGAACTTTACTCCTGTCTACAAGGCTGTCAGTCAGTGTGATGAACTTTACTCCTGTCTACAAGGCTGTCAGTCAGTGTGATGAACTTTACTCCTGTCTACAAGGCTGTCAGTCAGTGTGATGAACTTCACTCCTGTCTATAAGGCTGTCAGTCAGTGTGGCGCAGTTCACTCCTGTTTACAAGGTATTCTAGAATACCCGATGCATTAGAATCGGGCCACCATCTAGTCCGAAGATATTTGACTAGCGCAAGGTAAAACAGGGACCCATTTGAAATGGACGGCGGCAAACTGGAAGTGGTAAAGGACTTCACCCTACTCGGATTAACAATCACAGAAGACTCAGCAAGAATAGCTATGGGAAAAGCAACAATGAAGTCACTGGACGAGGTCTTCACAACAAGGAACATTTCACTGGTGATGAAGACACGGCTCGTACATAGTCTGGTCTATTCTGTAGTAACATATGGAAGAGACTCCTGGACGATAAAGAAACAAGATAGAAGAAGAATCAACACCTCCAAAATGTGGAGCTGGAGTAGGAAGTTATCAATACAATGGATGGCAAGAAGAACAAACACATCAATTCTGGAACAAATCAAGCCACACATGTCACTGGAAGGAAGGATCACCAAGCTGCGACTTGTCTACACATCATACAGAGCAATCACTGGAGAAGACATCATTGTCAGAAGAATAGAAGGAACAAGGAGTAGAGAAAGACCAGCAACCCAATGGCTTCATACAATCAAGATAATGGCTAAGAAGACCCTGGTGGACCTATCTAGGCTTGGAGAAGGCCATGGTGGACCTATTTAGGTTTGGAGAAGACCCAAGTGGACCTACCTGTCTAGGCTTGGAGAAGACCCTTGTGGATCTAGCTTGGCTTGGAGGAGACCTTGGTGGACATATCTAGGCTTGGAGAAGACCATGGTGGAACTATCTAGGCTGCGCAAGATCGATGTTCCTACAAACCGTTTATCCATCAAGTTGTCATGGCTCCAGATCAAGGTTAAGGCTGTTAAACAATTATTATAAAGGTTCAGAAAGATTTGGATTGTAAATTATTATGATGAGAACAATCCTAATCTTGCTGAACATCTTGCTTACCAAAGGGGGGTTGCGGCAGGAGTGGTTGAGCAGATTTACAGGAGGCAGGGTTGCTGTCAACAGTGGGGTAATGCTGTGGACGCAGAGATGGGGTGTGGTGACAGTGTGCGATGAAGTACAGCGGGCTTCATTGCTCTTCTGGGTTACGGAAGGCGAAAAGCTATGAAGGCGCTTGCACTGCCTCTACCATGATGGACTCCAAGAACATGGCTGCAGTCATTTTCCTTATGCCCATCGAGCACATTGACTGGACACAATGGTGCCCGCATGTCATCACCGTGACTCTCCCTCCTCCCATAATTGCACACAAGGGGAGAGAACGCATGGGGTAGAGACAGTACAAGGGGAGAGAGAACACACAGAGGGAGCAGAAAGCACATAGGGGGAAGAGAGAGCCCACAGGGGGAAGAGAGAGAGCGCACAGGGGGAGAACACACAAGGGGGGAGAGAGAGTACACAGGGGGGAGACAGCTCAAAGGAGAGCACATGGGCAGAGAAGACAGCGCAGGGAGAGAGTACAAAAGGGGGATAGAGATTACCCAGAGGGGAGACACCCCAAAGGAGAGAGCACATGAGGGAAGAAGGTAGAACACAGGGGGATAGCGCACAGGGAAAGAACACAGAGGGTAGAAGACAGCACAGGGGGAAGAGAGACTGCACAGAGGGGAAGAGAGAGCGCGAACAGAGGGGAGACACCCCAAAGGAGAGTGCACATGAGGGGAGAAGGCAGCACACAGGGGATTGCGCACAGGGATAGAACACAGAGGGTAGAAGACAGCACAGGGGGAAGAGAGAGCGTGGACAGAGGGGAGAGCTCACAGGGGGAAGGAAAGATGGCCACCTCCCCCAGCGCCTCAGAGCCCATCTAGTATTTAAATATATCTGCACATCTGAATTCAATATTTTAAAATTGACACTTTATATAGGGGAGCTTTTTTTTTTTTAATTATTTTTCAATTATGATCCCATTAGTGCCCAGCTTGTATTTCGGTACAGATGTGGTGAGGACTGTAGGAGACACATATACATTTTTTATAAATTAAAATTAAAATATAGTGGTAATATTCATTGGTTCACTTGACATGGAATGACCCTATCAGACAAATATTCATGTGTTAATAAGTCAAATAAGTTCCAAAGGAAAAACAATCCTTGATTACAAGTAACAGCCATTATCTAGTCCAAATGTTCAGTTTCCAGTAGAGTCTGAGGGATTTCCTAGAAGAACTTCACAGACAAGAGTCCAAGCAGGGAGGCGGCCAACATAGTCCAAGATGCCCCTACATAGGAAGAGATACACAAGGAATTAGTCATATCATGGTATGTGGATGATGCACATGTGGAACCTCAAAGCCGGATACACCAGAAGGCTTTTACAATTGTAAAGCCTGATGCAACTGGATGCTCCCGCACCGGTATTATCACTGATCCGGCTGACGGATCCGACGTAATACCGGAGCGGTAGAATCCAGTTGTAACAGGTTAAGTACGGTTTTTTGACTGATCTGGTGAAAAATTACATTTTGGTAGACTCCCCCTAGTAGGTGTGTCATAGGAACCTGGCGTCTGGGTATGCTCAGTCAAAAAACCCGGAGCCGGAGTCCAGATCCAGCTTCAGCCGAATCCGGGTTCCATAGAGCACCATGATATTTTAGCGACGGATCCGGTTGTTCACATTTATTAAAAACCATTACAAACTGCGTTTTTTTGGCTTCTGATAAAAAACCGTTTTCAGCCGGATCCAGCTGGAACAGTATGCAACCGCATGTTCCTGCATCCTCATTGACAGTCAACGGGGGAGAAGCCGCATGCGGATGTGTATGGTTTCAGCCTGAGTGGCCTGGATTCAAAAAACTGGAAGTGTGAAACAAGCTAAGCCCCATGTAAAAACCATATCTGTTCCTCACAATGACATCTGCCCCCTTAAGAGGGTGGAGACCAGGAGGCCACAGAGATGCTGAGGAGACAAGATCTGCACCTGAACCTCCTTACTGCAAAGAGAAAAGAATTTGAGGAACAGGTAGGAGAGACTCCATAACTCCTCTAGATAAAGAACCCAGGTCTGAAGCTGCGGTGAACATAGACTAAAGGCCACGTCACACGCTTCAATTTCTTGCGCGATATCGCTCAAGCGATGTGTTTTTTGTGATCGTTTAAGCGATATCGTTTGTGCGTCGCTGCGTGTAACCGAGCGATTTTGGCGTTTTAAATCGTCTGGTCGCTCATCGCAGATTTGTGATCTTGACCTCAAATCCGTCGTTCATCGCTCCAAACAACATCGCTCACAGTTGCCGATTGTTGCGTGTGACATTGTTTCAACGATCTTGTCTGGTTTCCACCCACTGAGAAGAGGCGTGTTATTTTCTTTTTCGGACACGCCTCGTCTGCTTTGATTTGTTGAGGCAATAGCGTGCCTATTGGCTGTTGGGATGTGATCTCAAATGCGCCATTTACTTCGTCGTCGTTGTGTTTACATTTTTGGGCGTCAGACAATTATTATATATTTGGGATCAACGAGGTTCACTCATTCAATACTATAATATATCATCTAATTGGCTCCCTCAAATTATCATAAACTGACGTGCGCATTCTAAATCACATTGTGTTACGCACAAATCGGGTGGTGTGTGCGTCATGTTTCTTAAATGTAAGTTTATTAAGCCAGTCCCATTAATCAGATTACTGTACATTTGCGTACCGCTACACAGCGTTAGGAAGATGTGTTCCGCAATGTCACCGCAGGCGCTGCAAGCTCTCATTATGTTTGGAATTCGCTCATACGGCGAGGCATTTTCCAGGGCATGACTTTACTCACCCATGTACTATAGGTGAAATGTGCCCAGGCGGATGGGCACGCACAAGTCAACGACTGTCGTTCAACTACAGGAATGCAACAGTCGCGTCCCTGTTGCGTCCGACGCTGTGTGGTTGTTATGGGTACGCTGTTGCGTCTTGTTGGCCGCAGGAACAACATAGAGGACACGCAGAAAGAAGCGGAAGACACACACAACACTGACCAAACAGAACACCAGCTATGGCCAACAATAGGAGTAGCAGAGCCGTGCTAAACTCACAAACAGGGACGCCCATGGCCGAACATACATCCCATTACTACGCCCACAATTATGCAGACAACTCCCTAATTATGTTGTGCTGGCCCTGCCTCTGAACGATCGCAAGATCGTTTACTTGGTCGTCGAGCGATGGATAAATTGTTCAATCGCTAAAGCGTCATCATCGATATCTACATGTGTGACATCTCACGAACGATGTGGACAGATTGTCTCGGCGATCTCGCCCACAGGAGATCGCTCGGGCAATCGTTCACAAGATTGAAGCGTGTGACGTGGCCTTAAGATTACCCAGCTCTGCAAATAAGACTCTGTGCACAGAGGACACATAGCGCAGAGGACCGGCCTGAGAGCGGCCATCCCACTCCACAGTAACTGCTTGCTGTAACTGAATGGAGACTTGACATCATTGTACCTGTTCTGCTTTCACTAGTAAATGTTTGCAATTCACCATTTCCCGGATTAATGGATGAGCAATAACATCACCAAGAGTCAGAGGTAAATAAGTGCACCCCGGCGTCACCAATCCTTTCTCTATTGTCCCTGCCATGGTGGAGTGGTAACTTCCGCACACCAAAGTTTTTATATATGATAACTTGTCCATAATTATGTTATGGTCATTATACGGCCATATTTGCATTGCTTAATCCTCCTTATAGTATCTAAAACCGAGCTCCACTCACTGTTCAGAGCAAAAGACATCGGGGAGCGGAGAGCCTTTCACCATGTATTATTACATTCCCATAGGCCCAAAGTCACCAGATGGAGGATGAACGTGTGCTCTTTCTGACGACGCCGTCTGACCGGTATGACCTTGTGCTCTTTCTGACGACACCGTCTGACCGGTATGACCTTGTGCTCTTTCTGACGACACCGTCTGACCGGTATGACCTTGTGCTCTTTCTGACGACGCCGTCTGACCGGTATCACTTTATTTGTATTGTTTGATTTACTGCACTTTCCTATACAGAGGGCACATGTGAAAAAACGTACATTTTTAATGGAACCCTATGGAGGATAAACATCTTTGTATCTCTCCAAACTTTGGCCACTGCTGGCACATTCCTCCTGAGTATGGGCACAAATGCAGTTTGCACCCAGCCTTAGTCACTCAGTATGGGGTATACTATTACTGACCAACACTTTTGACTAGAGGGGTAACATAAAGCTCTCATGCCCCATTATACAATCTGTAACATGGCTGTCACGGGTGGCTGTAATGGACCAATGGGATGGGGAGCAGGATGGTAGAGATGGGCTAAGGGAAACTGGGAAGCTAATCTAACCCTGTAGACTGGGGTTGCCTGGCTGACCCTGTGTTCCCAAAATTACCTCTAAATGTGAGGATCTCCTGACCAGCCCAAGGTAATAACCCCCTCACCTCCACCCTGGGACCAGGATAAGCATAGTAACTCCAGTCAGTTGGAAAACTCCATGAAGCTACAAGCACGGCTTCATCAGGACAGCACACTTCATCTACACTGCACACTGTCTTTGCAGAGCGTGAACTCTTTCAATGACAACAGCTGAGGGGTAATGGGAATATTTAAAGGCTGGGGGAGTGGTCACCTGACATATCCCCCTGCAGCTGCCTACTACTGGAGAGCCACAGCCAGACCATGGACAGCAATACTGCTACAGCTACTGACATTAACCCCAAAGGCACCAACAGAAAAAAGACCTTTAAATACTGCAGAGCAGTCTACATGTGACAATGGGTCTGAGCTGTCAGGTGTCATTCACTATTCTATCTACAGTCAAATCTTGAACCAACATATGAATATTTCAAGTTACGAGCCATTGCTCTATATCTTTTGATGCTTCATCATGCGAGCAGAAATCTGAGTTATGACCCAGGGATGACAGATGCTGCATGATCGTAATACAAATAGCTGCAGCTCCTTGTTGTTGCAGTGTACTGTACTGTAATTGGTAAGACATGTTTGACTAATTGGTAAACTATGCAGCAATGGCGGCATGATCTTGTGTGCCGCTCATTAAGAGAATGAATATTCACTGCACGTAACGAGTTTGCACAAAGGATCACACAGCAGCTGCATCCCAGGTGGGGAAACAGTGAGTATCCCGGTAGCTGACGGTATGTGTGGGCGCTCATACGCTGATAAGCTGCCGAAGAGAAGAGGTTGCAGTGCGGGAAGCAGTGATAGGGTCGGTATGATCGTTTATTATTTAAGTGTGCAGTGTGATGGGGCCATGTCCTTCATAGGGGTCATACATACCAAGGTCAGGGCCATGTACCCGGATGGGGGTCATTAGATCATGACAGGGGACCATATGTACCAGGATGGAGCCATGTACCAGGTGGGGGAATCATATACACCAGGAAAGGTGACATATATACCAGGGTGGAGGACCATACATACCAGATGTAAAATCATATATACCAGGATGGAAAATCATATATACCAGGGTGGAGGATCATATATACCAGGATGGGGGCAATGTACCATAATGGGGGATCCCTATACCAGGATGGGGATCATATATACCAGGATGGGGGTTATATATCAGGATAGGTTCATATGTGCCAGGAAGGGGAGCATATATACCAGGATGGGGGCCATGTACCAGGATGGGGATCATATACAAGATGAGGATGGGGGCCATGTACCAGAATGGGGATCATATATACAGTACCAGGATGGGGCCAATCTACCAGGATGGAGGCTTTAGGTAGAGGCTGGATCGGATTAATAGCACTTCAATTCATTTTAATGGGGAAATCTAATTTGAAATAAGAGCAAATTGAGTTAAGAGCTCAGTCACAGAACAAATTAAACTCATAAATCAGTGTATAACTGAATAAGAACAAAGAAAATGAGTCCCTCGAGCTCCAAGGCTTAGGCGTCACTACTGTCTTGTCTCCTGGGTTTATCCGGTCATATACTGGTTGTATCCACCATATAAGATATCCAACTAAATGCAGTATGGCTGAATATTCAGTGTTAGGAGGTCACACAATTAGGGCTCAGTGTGATTATGGAGAGTGACTGTAAATGTAATAAGTCGATGATGGGATGATCTTACCTGTATGATGTCCAGAGCTAGCGCCAAAATTCTTTTCTGAAAAAGAAATCAGAGACAAGTCAAATAATGTATAGAAGAAATACTAAATGCTATCGATATAAAGGACTATCAGAAATTCCCATATAATAGAGATCATATAGATCAGTTCCATTGTATTTATTTTACATAATTCAGCTACAGGACAGAAATCACTAAAATCCCGACATATGATATAACCATGCGGCACAAAATATAGTACAATATAAGAGACCAAATCCTATGATTTTCTACAATCAAAATGTAATATTATCCAGTGTGAAAACAATGAGGTCTGTAACATGTTATAATTGCTAAAAACTGTAAAAAAATAATCCCCTGTAATGGCTGGAATATTGTTGGATTGAAAAGCAAATGTGAATGGGGACGTGTGGTGACCAGGAAGGAGAGTTTCCTTATGGAGAAGGGTTGGCGCAGAGCAAATATTGGAGGCCCAGCTGAGATGTACTTTACTTACATGATTGTCCAGTATAGAAAAAGCTGGTTCAAATAGTTTAATAAAGGGAATCTGTCTCCAGGTTTTTGACACTTAAAAGTGAATCTGTTATGTTCTTTTTTGTTATTAAATTGCCCCAATGTTATTTAATTCATGCACTGTGCATTACTAACCTGGTTTATTTTATTATTTACTAGCTGTAGTACCCCGCTACGCCCGGGTTAATAAATAACTGCTGTTAGCCATAACAAAATAGAATTTGAATATGTCATATTAAAGGGAACCAACCACCCCAAATGACCCCCCCGGACTATTAATATCGTTCCCTACACCCAGCACATACATGTGCTGCAAGGTTTTTTGCTAAAAAAACTGTTTTTTTAAAAGTTAAGATAATGCTTTATAAAGATTATAACGAAGGGACGGGTGGGCGTTACTTAGCTGGGGCTAAAGCCGAGTTGCAGCTGCCAGTCATCCTCCTCTCTCCCCTCGCAGCATTGAAGTCCAGCCCTTTCTTGTCGTCACAGCCTGGTGCACGGGATGTCATGCCCGTGCACGCGTCATCAGCTACAGCCGGGTCGCGAGCACGCGCTCTGACTTCCACAGCCGAGCGCAGGAAGCCAGAGCTCGTGCTCGCGACCCGGCTGTAGCTGATGATGTGTGCATGGGCATGACATCCCGTGCACCAGGCTGTGACGACAAGAAAGGGCTGGACTTCAATGCTGCGAGGGGAGAGAGGAGGATGACTGGCAGCTGCAACTCGGCTTTAGCCCCAGCTAAGTAACGCCCACCCGTCCCTTCGTTATAATCTTTATAAAGCATTATCTTAACTTTTAAAAAACAGTTTTTTTAGCAAAAAACCTTGCAGCACATGTATGTGCTGAGTGTAGGGAACGATATTAATAGTCCGGGGGGGGGGTCATTTGGGGTGGTTGGTTCCCTTTAATGACCTGTAGGAAAATAGAAGCTGAGCTGTGATTGATTGCTATAGGCAGCCTGATAAATCTCCAGCCAATAATAAACCCTCCCCTGGCCGGGCAGTATATGTTACCTCACACATACACATAATAGACAGCTCATGTGACTGACATCTGCCTTAATTCCCTATATGGCACGTTTGTTGCACATTATGCGGTAAATAATTAAATTATTACCACTAAAATTTTGGATTAGCCCGAGACTTTACATTTTAGCTGTAGAGTCTGGCGTTTCCCGGGCATAGTAACTAACTGTTCTTAGTTATAACAAAATAGAATGATTATTTTACACATAAACGTCACAAAGTAAATGGAAATGCCTTTAGCTCCTCCCCTCCATAAAATGTCTGCTTATGCCCCTATCTCCTCCCCTCCATAGAATGTTGTCTGTTTCTGCGTATAGCTCCTCCTCCATAGAATGTTGTCTGTTTCTGCCTCTAGCTCCTCCTCCTCCATAGAATGTTTTCTGGTTTTGCCTATAGCTTCTCTCCCTCCATAAAATGTTGTCTGGTTGTGCCTCTAGCTCCTTTCTCTCCATAAAATGTTGTCTGGTTGTGCCTCTAGCTACTTTCTCTCCATAGAATGTTGTCTGGTTCTGCCTCTAGCTTCTCTCTCTGTAGAATGTTGTCTGGTTCTGCCTCTAGCTTCTCTCTCTGTAGAATGTTGTCTGGTTCTGCCTCTAGCTTCTCTCTCTATAGAATGTTGTCTGGTTCTGCCTTTAGATCCTCCCCTCCATAGAATGTCTGGTTCTCGTGTAGCACCTCCTCTCCATAAAATGTCTGGTTATGTTTTTAGATCCTCCCCCTCCATAGAATGTTGTCTGGTTCTGCCTCTAGCTCCTCCCTCTCCATAGAACGTTGTCTGGTTCTGCCTCTAGCTCCTCTCCCTCTTAGAATGTTGTCTGGTTCTGCCTCTAGCTCCTCTCCCTCCTTAGAATGTTGTCTGGTTCTGCCTCTAGCTCCTCCCCTCCATAGATTGTTGTCTGGTTCTGCCTCTAGCTCCTCTCCCTCCTTAGAACGTTGTCTGGTTCTGCCTCTAGCTCCTCTCCCTCCTTAGAATGTTGTCTGGTTCTGCCTCTAGCTCCTCTCCCTCCTTAGAACGTTGTCTGGTTCTGCCTCTAGCTCCTCCCCTCCATAGATTGTTGTCTGGTTCTGCCTCAAGCTCGTCCCTCTCCATAGAATGTTGTCTGTCTGGTTCTGCCTCTAGCTTCTCTCACTCCATAGAACATTGTCTGGTTCTGCATATAGCTCCTCTCCCTCCATAGAACATTGTCTGGTTCTGCCTCTAGCTTCTCTCACTCCATAGAACATTGTCTGGTTCTGCCTCTAGCTTCTCTCACTCCATAGAACATTGTCTGGTTCTGCCTCTAGCTCCTCCCCTCCATAGATTGTTGTCTGGTTCTGCCTCTAGCTCCTCTCCCTCCTTAGAATGTTGTCTGGTTCTGCCTCTAGCTTCTCTCACTCCATAGAACATTGTCTGGTTCTGCTTCTTTCTCCTCCCCCTCCATAGATGTTGTCTGGTTCTGCCTCTAGCTTCTCTCACTCCATAGAACATTGTCTGGTTCTGCCTCTAGCTCCTCCCCTCCATAGATTGTTGTCTGGTTCTGCCTCTAGCTCCTCTCCCTCCTTAGAATGTTGTCTGGTTCTGCCTCTAGCTCCTCCCCTCCATAGATTGTTGTCTGGTTCTGCCTCAAGCTCGTCCCTCTCCATAGAATGTTGTCTGTCTGGTTCTGCCTCTAGCTCCTCCCCTCCATAGATTGTTGTCGGGTTCTGCCTCTTACTCCTCCCCTCCATAGATTGTTGTCTGGTTCTGCCTCTAGCTCGTCCCTCTCCAGTCCCTGTGCGTGGTGAATATTCCATGTTGGGGCCCCACCTTAGTGACTATATGCTGGTATATGCTGTTAGTCTTTGGTGCTGTCATTAAGCCCCTCTCATTCACAACTGTCAACTGGTAACTGTCACTTTTTCCCCCAATATGTAGATAGGGCCAAAATTGCTTGGTGAATAGGAACGCGCGGGGGTTAAAATTTCGCCTCACAACATAGCCTATGACGCTCCCGGGGTCCAGACGTGTGACTGTGCAAAATTTTGTGGCTATAGCTGCCAGCTGTCGATTTTTCTCCAACACTTTTCCATTCACTTTTTCCCCATTATGTAGCTAGGGGGAAAATTGTTTGGTGAATTGGAACGCGCAGGATTAAAATTTGGCCTCACAACATAGCCTATGACGCTCTCGGGGTCCAGACGTGTGACTGTGCAAAATTTTGTGGTTGTAGTTGCGACGGTGTAGATGCCAATCCCGGACATACTTACATACATACACACATACACACATTCAGCTTTATATATTAGATTTTAAATTGTTGTATTTATCCCAAAAAAGCACTTTAGATACTTGAATGTTTTCATTACCTACCTGCCCAAATAGTCATGCAGTTATCTGGGCTATTAGCAGACATGTCAATCAACTGCAGACATGCCAAAATTCATTTAATGCTCTCTAGGACCTGTGTGATGTAAGAACCATGTGTGGCGCCCCGCTAAGCAGGCGTCACAGAAAGGTACTGCACCCGTAAAAGAGGTGCAGTTATCCCAGCTGCAGGAGGATTCTAGGATGATGGGTGGCACCCATTAACCAGCACTCCCACGCTAGATTACATGGTGGGAGGTTACCCGGGAGGGAATAAAACCACCTCCAGGGGGAACAAGGAGGTCTTTTGCCAGGTCTTTGACCGAGGCCTTTTGACCCTTGGGTCTTGCGCCCTTATGTCTTTTGCCTCTATGTCTGTAAGCTGGAGGGTCCCTCGGCTGAGGGACCAGGAGTAGAGTTGGAGGAAGAAGAGAGGCTTAAAGAAAGAAGGAAAGCTTCTCCAGGCGCAGATAGCCAGAGGGAAAAGACAGCTTACCGGGCACCGGAGCCCGCACCTGTGGGAAACTTTAGGACCACAGAAAATCCGGAGACCCGTGGAGTCTATGTGGCGCCCCTGCGTACAGGTGGCCACAGAAGGGTACTGCAGCCAGGCAGTTAGGACGTGGTAAACACTACACCCTCACAGCCCACATCCCCACGTATAGAGAGGGTTCACATCCAGCTCTGAGGTCAGAGACTATATGAGACCGGAGGAGTGGTGGATGAGGAGTGGGTTGGGCACACCAGAAGGTCAGGTGACTGACAGTATATAGAGAGGGGGAGGAGTGAAGGAAGTCAGTAAGCCATGGTGCTGAGATGTAAAGGTTGAAGGAGATTGCACGTCCTGGAAGAGCCTAAGCTGAGGAGCGCAGACCCGTACTGAGCCAATGCGAGCCAGATGGGGGGGAAAGCCCGTCCAAGATGCTGAAACCACCAGGAGTGTGATAGACAGAGAAGGGACGGTGCAACCCGTGCCCTGGACAGCAGCAGAAGCTACTAACAGCAGGTGGAGAAGCCCTCCTAGATATCTGAAGGAAACAGAGGAAGGAGCCTGGCAGAGCCTCATGCTAGAGGACTGTTGCAGGCTGGGCTGGAGCAGAGTGTCAGCTCTGAAGGGGACCGACGATTCACCCGGTATCCCCAGATTCACTGACGGGGAGCTCTAGTTTCAAGCTGGAGTTCCTAACCCAAAGAACAGGCAGCTCAGTGACACACTAGGACTCACAGAAGCCCGAGTCACCGCTATACTGTTCAGCGTCCGCATACACCCGTGTAAGACGGAGAAAGAGAGTAATAGCCCGGAAAGGCACACTTAAAGACTGTGTGAGGGGTCACAAGGAGAGAGGAGCCTGGCTGCAGGAGAGAAGGGAACCCGGAAAGGGAGAATGTAACTGTGTACCAACTGCAAATGACTTGTAACTTGCTTGAAGAAGAACAACTTAAGTAAAGCTTAAGAAACCCTGCATTGTCTCCTGCCTGCTTCCATCTGCAGACCATTCCTCCCATACAGGCTTGCACTGGAAAGATCTCAACCTGCAGAGCTACAGCCTGTCAGCACCAACGCTGAGGAGAGATCCCTGCAGCTGCAAAGTAAGTGTACTCACACAGACCAACAGACTTTAACTCCTTACTGCCCCGGGGGATACAGTTCTCCCCACTAGAACTATACCATCCCCGCTGCCATTCCATCACCCCCGGAGGTTCTGCAGCAGCGGCGGCCCCCATTACTGGCCGCACCAAGTGGGTGGCGTCACCCGTGACAATATCCCTTGTAAATATTCCCCTTTTATTGTGCTGAGCCAGGGACACGGTCCGGACCAGGCCACCAGTGACATCCCCAGCAGCAGATCGGTCCGGTACCGAGTACCCCACGTCCCTTGGGGCTCCACATCTACAATTCTCCCTGGCACCTGAGCAACCAAAAGAGGGTACCAGGCACCGCCAAGGAACAAGCGGTCAGCCAGCAGAAGGTTACCTGAAGGCAGTGAGGGTGAGAGAAGGAAGGAGGTCAGGTGGGCTTCAAGTCACCAGGCTTCACACCACTACTGGGAAGCAAGAAAGGAACATACGGGGGTAGAGCACAAAGCAGTCACAGTAAGGGTCCACCATACCACCTGGGGTCTGCCTGCAGTCACCCGTTAAGCTACCTGTCCTCATACCATCAGGAGTGCTGAACTGTAATGTAATGTTTGCATGCCATTAATGCAAATGACAGCAAAGTGCCCGGAGGAACAGTGACTTGTTTTCCTTTAAATGAACTTGTTTTCCTCCAGAAACGCTGCCCCGGAGGTCCAGTCCTACCTGTGGAGGACTTTACCACACTAGCTACATTACCATCTACCTCCGGCAGACTGTGGCGGCACTGGTGACCTATCTCCAGAAACTACAGGTGGCGTCACGACAACCTTGTATATAATCCCCCTGTACATACTACCCCTTTTTTGGAAGATAGGCCCAGGGGATGGGGTCAGGCGCGGCCACCACTCCCCATGACAGCAGGAGCGTTAACACTTGCAGCCTGACACCCGAGTACCCCAAAGCCTGGGCTCGACACATACAACCGTAATGGGAGGAGCTAAGCAATCCTTGTATAAAGGACAATGGAGACTTGGCTCCGCCCAATATGGTCACATGGCCACAAGTCCTACAGCATTAGATGGATTTCGGCATGTCTGCAGTTGATTGACATGTCTGGTAACTGCTCAGATGACTGTATAACTGCTTGGGCAGGTAGATAATGAAAATAAGTATCTAAATTACTTTTTTGGGATAAATACAATGATTAAAAGGGAACCTGTCACCCCCCCCAGGGCATTTTATACACTGTGCCCAGCAGGTTATACATGATGTAAATGGGGTTCTAGTAGCCCCTGTATGTGCCTATAGTGACCCAACATAC
This sequence comes from Allobates femoralis, assembly GCA_033576535.1. Taxonomy (NCBI): domain Eukaryota; kingdom Metazoa; phylum Chordata; class Amphibia; order Anura; family Aromobatidae; genus Allobates; species Allobates femoralis. The sequence goes on from JARQOC010000002.1 coordinate 19,956,426, forward strand.
CTGTGATATGAAGTTGTATTCACCCTGAGGCTGGCCTTGTGTTGAGTCCTGGAGGCAGCTATTTGGGTCATCGTGGGAAAAATGCTCGCCACCCATCCATCCTGATAATCCCGCCCTGCTGGGTTCAAATCTGCCGCCCCTCATCTGGCCGTCGCGGTGAGTGACAAGACCTCGCGCCGGCACAGTGGAGCGGGTGTCTGCGGTGCATTGATCAGTGCTGATGTCTTGCGAGACTTCACTAATCTCACGAGACTTCGGCACTGAAAGCAGCACATGCTCCACTGCGCCGGCACGAGCTCCTGTCATCATGACGGCCAGATGAGGGGCAGCAGATTTGAACCCAGCAGGGCGGGATTATCAGGATGGAGGGGTGGAGAGCATTTTTCCCACCATGACCCAAATAGCTGCCTCCCGGACTCAAGAGAAGGCCAGCCTCTGGGTGAATACAACTTCATATCACAGGTATGTTGGGTCACTATAGGCACATACAGGGGTTACTAGAACCCCGTTTACATCATGTATAACCTGCTGGGCACAGTATAAAATGCCCTGGGGGGGGTGACAGGTTCCTTTTAAAAAGATAAAAAGAAATAATAGGTTACTAATGCTCAGAACATGTGTTCTGCTCCTAGCATATAATCTGTTGTTTCTTATTGTTTACTTTACAATAATACTGCATGTTTTCATCACTAGGATTTTATAGAGGGTTCTGCACCTTTAATCACCTTATCTAGTGATTGATAGTGCTTTGGCTCCCTCTAGTGGCTAAAATGTTATTCACAGTTTCAGTTATTTTTTATATGTCTGATTTCCCTCCCCTTTGCAATGTATTATGGTAGTTAAGTCTCCATTTTCCCTCTATGCTACATTCAAGAAGAGACCCTCCATTTTAATCCCTCTTGCGATCGCATTGCTGGTGAGAATTTATGTTTCCTACAACCATTTACTTCTCTAAATATTACCCCAGCTTAGTCAGTTGCATATTAGGTTAGACTCTAGTTTATTAGATGTTCCGTGCATATTGTATAGCTCATCTGTGATATGTATTTTCTGCTGTGTCATCCATGCACTGATTGAATGTACAGTTGTGGCCAAAAGTATTGACACCCCTGCAATTCTGTCAGATAATACTCAGTTTCTTCCTGAAAATGATTGTAGTCACAAATTCTTTGGTATTATTATCTTCATTTAATTTGTCTTCAATGAAAAAACACAAAAGAAAATGAAGCAAAATGCAAAACATTGATCATTTCACACAAATGTCCAAAAATGGGCCAGACAAAAGTATTGGCACCCTCAGCCTAATACTTGGTTGCACAACCTTTAGCCAAAATAACTTCAGACTTCATAATGCCATGCACACGGTCAAGCAGTCCAGTGCCAGAGGCAGCAAAGCAACCCCAAAACATCAGGGAGCCTCCGCCATGTTTGACTGTAGGGACCGTGTTCTTTTCTTTGAATGCCTCTTTTTTTCTCCTGTAAACTCTATGTTGATGCCTTTGCCCATAAAGCTCTACTTTTGTCTTATCTGACCAGAGACCATTCTTCCAAAACGTTTTAGGCTTTCTCAGGTAAGTTTTGGCAAACTCCAGCCTGGCTTTTCTGTGTCTCGGGGTAAGAAGTGGGGTCTTCCTGGGTCTCCTACCATACAATCCCTTTTCATTCAGACGTCGACGGATAGTACGGGTTGACACTGTTGTGCCCTCGCACTGCAGGGCAGCTTGAACTTGTTTGGATGTTAGTCGAGGTTCTTCATCCACCATCCGCACAATCTTGCGGTGAAATCTCGCGTCAATTTTTCTTTTCCGTCCACATCTAGGGAGGTTAGCCACAGTGCCATGGGCTTTACACTTCTTGATGACACTGCGCACGGTAGACACAGGAACATTCAGGTCTTTGGAGATGGACTTGTAGCCTTGAGATTGCTCATGCTTCCTCACAATTTGGTTTCTCAAGTCCTCAGACAGTTCTTTGGTCTTCTTTCTTTTCTCCATGCTCAATGTGGTACACACAAGGACACAGGACAGAGGTTGAGTCAACTTTAATCCATGTCAACTGGCTGTTACGTTACCACAGGTAAGTTACAGGTGCTGTAAATTATACAAATTAGAGAAGCATCACATGATTTTTCTAAGGTGCCAATACTTTTGTCCACCCCCTTTTTTATGTTTGGTGTGGAATTAGATCCAATTTGGCTTTAGGACAATTCTTTTTATGTTTTTTCATTGAAGACAAATTAAATGAAGATAATAATACCAAAGAATTTGTGATTGCAATCATTTTCAGGAAGAAACTGAGGATTATCTGACAGAATTGCAGGGGTGTCAATACTTTTGACCACAACTGTATCCCTATTGTCTCCAGTTTCGCTGAATCATACTACAACTGTCACGAAGACTTAGTCAGGACCTGCAGCTCTCTGGTGCCCCCTTAGCCTGCTGGCCAAACCCGGTATTGCCAGAGGATAAGAAAGGAGCCCAGCTGCCCGAATTTATGTTGTCTACTGAACTGAACATTACCTGGCATGTCATACCTGGGAGGGTTATCAGGAACATAATGTGCAACCAACTGCCCCAAATCTATTCCCAATAACACATTGGTGGGGAGATTCTTGGTTACCCCAACCTCTCTCCACCCTCTTCCCACACCCCAGTCCAGATAAACAAGGGCCATGGGCAAATATCGGCGCTCACCCCCGATACCGGTGACAGTCAGTGTCTTTCCAGGGATGAGTTCATGAGGATACACGTATTCGGGGCGGATGAGAGTTCGTTCTGCGCCAGAGTCCCTGAGCCCCACAGTGATTGTGTTACCCACCGTGAATGACTGCAAGTTCTCCCGGGAACTCCCACCCGTACCATCCACCAAATAAATGGCAGCACTAGGCCCTGGGGCCTCAGATGAGGGGCTCTTCTTCTGCCTCTCCGGACAAGTGGCGCTCACATATCCCGGTTGTCCACAATTGAAACATTTGCGAATGTCAGCGGTCAGTCAAGTTCTGGCAGCTGGGACAGGGCCTCCAGAAGGTCGGCTGGCAGGGGCAGGGATGGTGGTCGTCGGCTTACCCCCTTTTCTATTGGTGATGACCGGCTTCCGCACCTCCGGTCTCCGATTGGTCTCGTAGGTGTCTGCGATCTGCGTTGCTTTGTTTGCATCTGGTGGCTCCCGATCCATCATGAACTGTCGTAATTCTGTGGGGCAAAGATGCAGGAATTGGTCTTTTACCATCAGATCCTTTATCTGCTCAAAGGTGGTCACTTCCAGTCCTTGGATCCACTGCTCAAAGTTGGTTCTGAGCCCGTGCACCACATCACTGTAGCTGTCATATGGTCCATGCTGGAGGTTCCGGAACTTTCTACGGTACCCCTCAGGAGTCAGCTGGAACCTCTGTATTAGAGCCTTCTTAATGGCCTCATAGTCCCCATCTAGTTCTTGAGGAAGAGCCACAAATGCCGCTAGCGCTTTTTCTTTCAGCGCTGCGATTAGGTATCGGGCATACTGGTCATTCGGCAGCTGGTACTGTAAGCAAGTCTTTTCAAAACCACCCAGAAAAGTGTCCAGGTCACCTTTGTCATCCAGCACAGGGAAATGCTCTGGACGGGGCTTGAAGGTGGTTGGACTAGTCGATTCACAGTTCAGTGGGGTGGATGACGGCCTGCCCAGCTGGGCCATCTGCATGTCGTGGTCTCTCTGAGCTTGGGCCTCAGCTCTCTCAGCCTCTCGCTCGGCTTGGGCCTCAGCTCATCGCTCTGCAGCCTATCGTTCTGCTTGGGCTTGCCGCTCTGCAGCCTCCTGGTATTGCTGAATGAGCTGCAGGCGTCCTTGATAATCCTCGGCAGGACAGTGCTGTAAGGCCAGTTGCAGATAGGGGTCCACGCTGTCCTGGTCACTGACATGGCGTGCGTCTACAGGTAGGACCTCTGCAGGAACACCTTCTAGGACTTGGCTTACATCCACAGGTAAGGCCTCAGCAGCAGCACCATCCGTGCTTTGACTGACCTCTGCAGCCGGGAGCTGTGCAGCAGCACTGACAAGGCTTTGGATGGCCTCTCCATTCTCTGGGCTCTGGTGACGGGCTTGCTCCGCATCCAATCGCAGCAGTATCTGCGCCATCTGCTTCTTGGTTCTGCCAGTGGAGTCTATATGTCTGTATCTGCACAGGCAGGCAACAGCCTCCTTGCTATAGTCTTTATACCAGTTTTCCACTACGGTGGCCATGATTTTCAAATCAAAAGGATAGATAAAAAAACAAAGAAGGGGAGGGCTGCTACACACACAGTATTGTCTCAAATCTAATAAACACTGAGTTTGATCTTCAAAACTTTTGTGCAGAATTATCTTAAGAACTGTGCAAGTTTTTAGTGAGAGGAATGATTGCACAAACCAAATCACTAATGTCCTATGATCCCACCGTTCTGCCACCAATTGTCACGAAGACTTTGTCAGGACCTGCAGCTCTCTGGCGCCCCCTTAGCCTGCTGGCCAAATCCGGTATTGTCAGAGGATAAGAAAGGAGACCAGCTGCCCTAATTTATGTTGTCTACTGCGGCACGTGATGTGACAGATGTATATATACCACCAGTTTCCTGCTAGGAACGTATATATACCTTGATCCAGTCACCCTCAGGCCCACAAATATCACATAAATACCAAAATTATGCTGCCACCACCGACCTCTTCCAGTGGATCGGTAACCCATATGATAGCGTAAAACGAACAGTGAGGTCGTGAGCTCGCTCATAGAACAAGGAGATCGAGACTAGTAAATAATAAATTTTACTCCCAAAGATGGGCAGTGTTTATATATAAAAGATTTACAAGATATTACATAAGAGACAATTTACATGATGCATAAACAGTTATAAAAATAAAAGGAATAAAAAAGAACTTGCCAGACCTAGCCACGCATGGATAAACGTAGATCTGTGGGGGTGCCAGCTCCCCGGAAAGGTATGATTCCGCCACACCAGCTGGTAGTGTCTTGCTATGTCTGTGCCCCTGGATGGAATCACCCAAAAATGGCTTCTCTGGTTTTATTAAAGGGAGAGAACCCGTGGCCCCCCCTTGTAGAGTGACCACTCCTTGGTAGGAGGGTCCTCTGAGACCTCCTCTCTCACCATGCTTAATAAATCTTCATTTTTCATATCTGGGGATGGGGTGGGCTCACATCCATGATGTACATCTCAGATTTAATGTCATTTAATTCTGAGAATATTGATACCAAATATGACCTACTTATGATGTTTCAGAAAGCCAGAACTAATTTCCCGGGTTCCTGAGTGTTACATAGATATACAAGACATATCATTAAATGCGCAAAACGGTGAATAATCTAAAAATATGAATTATGTGTATGTGGCATGAACGGGTCTTCTTAAATCTGACATTCACAAACTATATTTCAAGACAAAGAACTTTTTAGAGGGAGAAGTAAATATGCACTCAGCTTTACTTTGGTATTTACGACCCGTCGTAAAAGTTGGGTAGGGGTGGGGGAGAGAGAGAGAGTGGGGGTTTGCATGTAGCCTTGAATCTACAGAAACCCCTCAGGATAGACAAAGCCTTATGTATAGGTTTTGGCTGATTGTTCAACCTCTTCCAATAATGAAACATATTCATACTTTAATGACAACAGATTTCCGCATGTCTCCTTATTGGACTCAGTATACCGGTTTAGCTGCCGTTTAGCTTCATGAACCCTTGGTCTGTTTAGTTAGAGCAGAACAACATGATCTAAATAACTTTGGGAGCGGTTTAATAACAAAAAAAGACATGACAGGTTCACTTTAATCTGAGATCAAGGTAACGAAGAGAAGTGCAATTCTGCTCGAGTTCCCCGGGACATTTCCTATCCTGATGTGTAGCCCTGCCCCTAGCCCGCCCTTAACACGTGACGATGACGCAACGATGATGTGGCGTCAGCTGACAACAACCAGGAAATATCAGTCTGTCCATAATAAGAGTCAGATTTACCTTGGATACTCAGGTCTAATCCCAGTCCTGGGAGAGCAGCTTTTCCTCTACGGGCAGAGCCACACTGTGGGCAGAAAACAGGGTCAGATTTACTAAGGTTATTGTAGGCCACAATATTAACTGATTTCTGAGAATATCTCCGGAATGATGAACTAATCGGTAGATTACAGGTGACCTCTCATTACAATCACTATATTCTTGTGTAATGATTGAGGAACTTATCAATCACCACATTGAACACATTGTCTATTATATTCACAGAATGGAAATTTCTGTTTCAAACTATCATGAAACTTTGTCTACAAATCTATCGTATTTTTCACTTTATAAGACGCACCGGATTATAAGACGCACCCCAAATTTGGTGAAGGTAAAGAGAAAAAAAGTTTTTTTAATGTTAAATGGGTCAGTATTATAATGCCAGGGTCCACCTTACAATCAGTACACATATCCTCCATCCTGGTACATGCCCCCCCCATTCTGGTACATGGCCCAACATCCTGGTACATGGCCTGACATCCTGGTACATGGCCCGACATCCTGGTACATTCCCGACATCCTGGTATAGATGCCCCCCATCCTGTTATATATATATTCCCCATCCTGGTACATGGCCCCTCATCCTAGTACATGGCCACCCCATCCTGGTACATGCCCCCCATGCTGGTACATGGCCCAGCATTCTGGTACATGGCCACCCCATCCTGGTACATGCCCCCCATTCTGGTACATACCCCCCATCTTAGTTCATGGCGTCACATCTTGGTACATGCCCCCCCATCCTGTTATATATATCCCCCATCCTGGTACATGGCCCCCCATCCTGGTACATGACCCCCCATCCTGATACATGCCCGTCATCCTTGTACATGGCCCCCATCTTGGTACATGGCCACCCCATTCTGGTACATGGCCACCCCATCCTGGTACATGGCCCCCCATCCTGGTACATGCCCCCCATCTTGGTATATATATCCCCCATTCTGGTACATACCCCCCATCTTAGTTCATGGTGTCACATCTTGGTACATGCCCCCCATCCTGTTATATATATCCCCCATCCTGGTACATGGCCCCCCATCCTGGTACATGACCCCCCATCCTGATACATGCCCGTTATTCTTGTACATGGCCCCCCATCTTGGTACATGGTCACCCCATTCTGGTACATGGCCACCCCATCCTGGTACATGGCCCCCCCATCCTGGTACATGGCCCCCAATCTTGGTACATGGCCCTACATCCTGGTACATGCCCCCCCCATCCTAGTATATATATATCCCATCCTGGTACATGCCCCCCATCCTGTTATATATATCCCCCATCTTGGTACATGGCCCCTCATCCTGGTACATGGTAGGGTAAGGTAGACCATTCATCATTATAGGTTTGCTTTATTATTAATAGTCTATTACTCACCGCGGCACAATCATTCGTTTTGTTACACAGCTCCACATCACAATAGATATAAACATAAGGAAAACCATCAAACTGAAATGCACTGATTTGGAATCGAGCCTCAGTAGAATTTCCATTCTGTGTGACTGTTGTGGAGACACTACTATTTGCTGCACAACTGTAAATACACAAAATAACAATTATAGTCAAGAAAATACAGAGGTGTAATAAAGTGTTTGCCCCTTCCTGACCTCTTATTCTTTTGCAGATTTTTTACACCTAAATGTTTCCAATCGCCAAACAAATGTAAATATTAGACAAAGATAACACAAGTAACCACAAAATGCAGTTTATAAATGAAGGTCTTTATTATTAAGGGAAAAATAAATCCAAACCTACAGGGCCCTGTGTGAGAAAGTGATCACGCCCCTAAATCTAATAGCTGATTGGGTCGGACTTACCAGCAACAACTGTAATTAGGCATTTGTGATAACTGGCAATGCGTCTGTTGCTCTGGAGGAATTTTGGCCGCTCATTTTTGCAGAATTGTTGTAATTCAGCCACATTGGAGGTTTCCGAGCATGAACCGCATTTTTAAGGTGACAGCATCTCAATCGGATTAAGGTCAGGACTGTGACTAGGACACATTAAAGTCATAATGTTGTTTTTCTTCAGCCATTCAGAGGTGACTTGCTGTTTTGGATCATTACCCTGCTGTATAACCCAAGTGCTCTTCAGCTTGAAGTTACAGACAGGTGGCCGGACATTCTCCTTCAGCAGTTTTTGGTGACAGCAGAATTCATGGCTCCATTTTCCACAGCGTCTTTCTGGTCCTGAAGCAGCAAAACAGCCCCAGACCATCACACTACCTCCACCGATTTACTGTTGGGATGATGTTCCTAAATCTGAAATGCCGTTAATTCTGCACCAGATGTAATGGACATTCACCTTCCAAAAAGTTCAAATTTAGTTTCATCAGTCCACAGAGTATTCTCCCAATAGTCTTGGGGATCATAAAGATATATTCTGGCAAAATTGAGACGAGCTTCTATGTTCTTTCTGCTCAGCAGTGGTTTTCACCTTGAATCTCTGCCATGCGGCCATTTTTTCCCAGTCTCTTTCTTATGGCGCAGTCATAAACACTGACCTTAACTGAGGCAAGTGAGGCCTGCAGATCTCCGGATGTTGTTGTGGAGTCTTTTGTGACCTCTTGGATGAGTTGTCACTGCATTCTTGGGGTAATTTTGGTTGGCCAGCCACTCCTGGGAAGGTTCACCACTGCTGCTCCATGTTTGCACCATTTGTGGATAATGGCTCTCACTGTGGTTTGCTGGAGTCCAAAAGCTTTAGAAATTGATTTATAACCTTTTCTAGACTGATAGATCTCAATTCCTTTGTTTCTTATTTGTTCCTGAATTTCTCTGGATCACAGCATGATGTTGAGCTTTTGAGGATCTTTTGGTCTTCTTCACTTTGTCAGGCAGGTCCTATTTTACTGATTTCTTGATTGAGAACAGGTGTGACAGTAATCACACCTGGGTGTGGCTAGGAAAACTGAACACTGTCCCCTACCTTAAAACATAAATTAACTGTGGTTTATGACATCTTTGAGAAGCTATCACTTTTTTCACACAAGGCCCTGTAGATTTGGATTTATTTTTCCCTTAATAATAAACTCCTTCATTTATAAACTTCATTTTGTGTTTGCTTGTGTTATCTGTGTCTGATATTTAAAGTTATTTGGTGATCTGAAACATTTAAGGGTATGTGCCCACTGGACGGTTCTGTATCATTGCAGACCGTCAGAAAACCGGTGGAGAATTGCAGAAACTGAGTATTCTGACCTCAGCAGTGTCCATTGTTTTTTTAGCGTTTTTTGAGCAGTTTTAAAGCGTTTATACAGCGTTTTGTCGGCGGTTTTCGGGCGGTTTTTCTTAGCGTTTTTAAGACTGTTTTTTGTGCACTTGTAAGCTGGACCCGCTGGAAAAACGCTCAAAAGAAGTCACTTGCTCTATCTTTGAAAACCGGTGGAAAACCGGTGAAGAAAGTGGAAAGGAGACAAAAAAAAAACGTTCTAATGTACACAGCGTTTTCTAAAATCCATTGACTAGCATGTTAATCCAACCGGTGGTTAGGATTAACATAAATTAACATAAAACTCAGCGGAAAACGCCGACAGAAAACGCTAAAAAACAGCCCACAAAACGTCCAATGGGCACATAGCCTAAGGGCGGCTTCAGACTGAGGCAGCGTCCGGTCCGGGGCTGTCAGGAGTGACAGCCTGGAGCGGAGTTTTTCTGCATAGAATCCTGTCGGGCTGCACGGAGCTGGATCGCGCCGGGTGGTAATTAGCTGCTATCCGGCTGCTGTGTCGCCGGATGTATCCTGCAGAAGTCGGGATTTGTCTGCCGATTCCAAAAACGTTGCATGCACCGTTTTTGGAGTCGGCAGACAAATCCCCACTTCTGCAGGATTCATCCGGCGACACAGCAGCCGGATAGCAGCTAATTACCACCCGGCGCGATCCAGCTCCGTGCAGCCCGACAGGATTCTATGCAGAAAAACTCCGCTCCAGGCTGTCACTCCTGACAGCCCCGGACCGGACGCTGCCGCAGTCTGAAGGCAGCCTTAGTGTGACAAGCATGCAAAAAAATAAGAAATCTGGAAGGGGCAAACACTTTTTCACACCACCATGCATTATACTGATTTGTGATACATGTGGTTTGCTGTCAGTGAAGCACTGGACATGTTTGCTGTTAGTATGGCATGGCCAACAAACCTTTTTGTACACGTTTATTACATGTTGTGAGGACACAGCCTTTCTCAATGCATTTGTAAGAATGCTGGTAATGTAAATCTCCTGCAGTAACTTAGTTCTGCCACTGGAGGTCACCAGTGTACACGAGTAGAAAGATCTGGAACCAGGAAGTAATTTTTAGTCAGTCTCCTGAGGTAAGTTGACAGAGACAGATGTCTGAGGAGATCCTACACAGAGGAAGACGTGTCGGCTGTTCTGAGGAGATCCTACACAGAGGAAGACGTGTCGGCTGTTCTGAGGGGCTCATGAATCTATGGAGGGATGCGCCTGGCTAGAACCGTGTTAGAATTATTCAATGGCTCAATCTACACCATGGGCTGAAAGATAAGCCGTGTTCTGTGAGTACATAAGATTGACCGGTCAATATATGGATAGACAGGGAGAGTTAGCCAGAAACTGCAAAGGACTATTCTGTGTGTCCTCCTGAGGAGAGACCGGCCAGGCTCGGTCTATACAAGATATTGAATATTGAGACTTGCATGAGAAGCCGAACGTGGATGACACCGAGAGAACGATCACCATCCCGGTTATACTGAGCCGTGCTAAAGAAACCCGGTGTGAGGAAGGTCTTCTATACCTCAGTGGCCGGTGGTGAGGGTTAAACAACATCCACCCTGTTAACTGCTTGTATATTACCAAGTTTAAGAATTTCACCTCATGCAGGAGGGAAAACTGCATTTGCTGTAAATAGGTTGTGGGATAGATTTATAACAGGGAATCAGGGATCCCGAAGTATTTTGTAAATAGCGAGGGAGGGGGTGTAAGGTTATATCCTGAGGGGAACACGTGCCGCGGCTGCAGTAAGAGCCTGGGTAGGCCCTGTACGGAGTAAGGGTGGGGGTGGAATAGGGGTCATTCAATGTCAAGTGAACCAATGATTGTTACCTCTATATTTTTAATTATTTTGTGATTTTGTTATTTGACAATAGCTTGTCACACAATGCAACATGTGAAGAGAAAAAATGTCAAAAAAAATATATTTTTTTAAATGATTTTTAAAGTTTGGAAAAAGTGTGAATTTCGGTGTTGCTGCCTTTACATTTCTCCTCATAACTCAGGCTAGAAATAAGATAGAGAAGCAACATAAGCCCCATTCTACTCAGAACAGTACAGGCTTTCACCAGATATGTCACAAGAGGATCTTTGTTAATATTTTACCCATGTGATCGCAAACGCAAAATTTTAAAACTCATTTCTGAAAAATCGGTTTAATTTAAAAATCTCAAAAACTGCCTATGTGTGTGCTGTGCTCCTAGCCACATCTGTACCAAAAGTCAAGTTGGGATCGCGATGGGATCATATTTTAAAATATTTAACGATTATAGCGTCAATGGGTCATTCCATATCAAGTGATCTAAATATGAATATTTTTTTTACCCAATGTCTTTAGATTTTTTTTTTTTTCTATATGAAGTACAACTTTAGTTTATAACAAATTAAAAGTTTTGAATTTTTTTCTTCATCAGTTAATTTTTTACAGATTTTTAAAATTTAAAATAAGTGCGAATTTTGGCCCGGTATGGCTTTACTTTTTTTTTATCATATTATATTTTTTCATGCCTGCATTGATTGATGCATTCATATAAAACATCCAATCTTGTACTGGCCTAAGATTTTTTTATTGTTGTGTGTCCAGGTTTTTCAAAAGGATTGTAACAGCATATATGATAAAATATTGTTCCTTGAGAAGTAGCAGCCTTTGCTGTGTGAGAAAAATACAGTTAATATTAAGTAAGGAAGACAGGTAATAAAAATAAAGATTTACAGAATGCTTAAGATAGAACTGTGTTACTATAAAGTGAGTATTTGGGCTAGCGCATGCACAGCTTTTACTGTCTGCGGATAAACGCTGCAGTTTTGGCAGCTTTTTTCTACCATGTTTTTACCACACCTGCATTAGTTTTTTTAATCGCTAGTGAAAATGATGTCAACTTTTTTTATATATATATAAATAGTGATAAATGCTGCGTTTATTGCAGCGATCAAAAAGTAGTGCAAGCAGTGATTTACTCACTCTGGGTGTTTCAAAAAGCACTGCATGTGTTCAACCCCATTGAAATCAATGGGGGGCGTTTTTCTGAACGATGATCAGTCGGAATAGCACTGTGTGTTTATTAGCCCTTAATAAGAAATGCATTAGTCTATCTACTATATAATTGCCGTAGGCACTTCCGTGTCGGACCCCGAAAAGACCGTGGTTTTGTCACTCTGTGACGTCACCACGCGAAGCGGCCATTGCAAGTCGCTGGCCGAAAATCGAACCAGAGGCTCGGCCACAAAGTTAGCGATTTACCGCTCAGGTAGCGCGAGCAATGGCCGCGAGGCCATTGCGAGTCGCTGCCTGAGCCGCCGCACCTGCCGCAAGTCCCCCTATACTTTCTATGCGAGTCGCTCATGTAGCGCGAGCAATGGCCGCGAGGCCATTGCGAGTCGCTGCCTGAGCCGCCGCACCTGCCACAAGTCCCCCTATACTTTCTATGGGGATTACCGCAACCACGGCGCAAGTGTAACGGTTATGCGGCAAACGCGGCAGATGCGGTTACACTTGCGGCGCGGTTGCGGTAATACCCATAGAAAGTATAGAGGGACTTGCGGCAGGTGCGGCAAGTGCGGTTTTGCACTTGCGGCAAGTGCGGCCGCGAAAAAAACCGCAGTCAGCCCGCACCTGCCGCAAGTGCAAAACCGCATTTGCCGCACCTGCCGCAAGTCCCCCTATACTTTCTATGGGGATTACCGCAACCGCGCCGCAAGTGTAACGCTTATGCGGCAAACGCAGCAGATGCGGTTACACTTGCGGCGTGGTTGCGGTAATCTCCATAGAAAGTATAGGGGGACTTGCGGCAGGTGCGGCAAGTGCGGTTTTGCACTTGCGGCAAGTGTGGCCGCGAAAATCTTAAAAAAAATTAAAAATAACAAATAAAAAAATAAAAATAATTTTTTTTTTTAAAAATAACAATTACTGCTAATAATAATGCTATTAATGCTAATAATTATGCTATTAATGCTAATATTAATGCTAATAATGCTAATAATAATCATATTAACGCTATTAATAATGCTATTAAGGCTAATAATCATGCTATTTATGCTATTCAAAATGCTATTAATGCTAATAATATTGCTATTAATGCTCTTTATGCTAATAGTAATGCTATTAATACGATTATTTATGCTATTAATTCTATGATTTATGCTATTAATGCTATTAATAATGCTATTAATGCTATTAATAATGCTATTCATGCTATTAATAATACTATTAATGCTATTAATGCTAATATTAATGCTATTAATTGTATTATTAATGCTATTAATGCTATTAATAATGCTATTAATGCTAATAATAATGCTATTACTGCTAATAATAATAATGCTATTAATGCTAATAATTATGCTATTAATGCTAATATTAATGCTAATAATGCTAATAATAATCATATTAACGCTATTAATAATGCTATTAAGGCTAATAATCATGCTATTTATGCTATTCAAAATGCTATTAATGCTAATAATATTGCTATTAATGCTCTTTATGCTAATAGTAATGCTATTAATACGATTATTTATGCTATTAATTCTATGATTTATGCTATTAATGCTATTAATAATGCTATTAATGCTATTAATAATGCTATTCATGCTATTAATAATACTATTAATGCTATTAATGCTAATATTAATGCTATTAATTGTATTATTAATGCTATTAATGCTATTAATAATGCTATTAATGCTAATAATAATGCTATTACTGCTAATAATAATAATGCTATTAATGCTAATAATTATGCTATTAATGCTAATATTAATGCTAATAATGCTAATAATAATCATATTAACGCTATTAATAATGCTATTAAGGCTAATAATCATGCTATTAAGCTAATAATATTTGCTATTAATGCTCTTTATGCTAATAGTAATGCTATTAATACGATTATTTATGCTATTAATTCTATATTTATGCTATTAATGCTATTAATAATGCTATTAATGCTATTAATAATGCTATTCATGCTATTAATAATACTATTCATGCTATTAATGCTAATATTAATGCTATTAATTGTATTATTAATGCTATTAATGCTATTAATAATGCTATTAATGCTAATAATAATGCTATTACTGCTAATAATAATGCTATTAATGCTAATAATTATGCTATTAATGCTAATATTAATGCTAATAATGCTAATAATAATCTAATATTAATGCTATTAATAATGCTATTAAGCTAATAATCATGCTATTTATGATATTCAAAATGCTATTAATGCTAATAATATTGCTATTAATGTCTTTATGCTCATAGTAATGCTATTAATGCGATTATTTATGCTATTAATGCTATTAATAATGCTATTAATGCTATTAATGCTGCTATTATAATGCTATTAATGCTATTAATAATGCTATTCATGCTATTAATAATACTATTAATGCTATTAATGCTAATATTAATGCTATTAATTGTATTATAATCTATAATGCTATTATAATGCTATTAATAATGCTAATTATGCTAATAATAATGCTATTACTGCTAATAATAATGCTATTAATGCTAATAATTATGCTATTAATTCTAATAATTATGCTATATAATGCTATATATTAATGCTAAATATGCTAAATAATAATCAATTATAACGCTATTAATAATGCTATTAAGGCTAATAATAAGGCTATATTTATGCTATTCAAAATGCTATTTAATGCTATATAAATATTTGCTAATAAATGCTATTTATGTCATAGTAATGCTATTAATGCAGATTATTTATGCTATTAATCTATGATTATATGCTATTAATGCTATTAATAAATGCTATTAATGCTATTAATGCTATTAATAATGCTATTCATGCTATTAATAATACTATTAATGCTATTAATGCTAATATATAATGCTATTAATTGTATTATTAATGCTATTAATGACTATTAATAATGCTATTAATTCTAATAATAATGCTATTACTGCTAATAATAATGCTATTAATGCTAATAATTATGCTAATTAATGCTAATATTAATGCTAATAATGCTAATAATAATCATATTAACGCTATTAATAATGCTATTAAGGCTAATAATACATGCTATTTATGATATTCAAAATGCTATTAATGCTAATAATATTGCTATTAATGCTCTTTATGCTCATAGTAATGCTATTAATGCGATTATTTATGCTATTGATTCTATTATTTATGCTATTAATGCTATTAATAATGCTATTAATGCTATTAATAATGCTATTCATGCTATTAATAATACTATTAATGCTAATATTAATGCTATTAATTGTATTATTAATGCTATTAATGCTATTAATAATGCTATTACTGCTAATAATAATGCTATTACTGCTAATAATTATGCTATTAATGCTAATATTATAATGCTAATAATGCTAATAATAATCATATTAACGCTATTAATAATGATATTAAGGCTAATAATCATGCTATTTATGCTATTCAAAATTCTATTAATGCTAATAATATTGCTATTAATGCTCTTTATGCTAATACTCATGCTATTAATGCGATTATTTATGCTATTAATTCTATTATTTAGGCTATTAATGCTATTAATAATGCTATTAATGTTATTAATAATGCTATTAATGCTATTCATGCTAATATTAATGCTATTCATGCTATTAAGGCTAATAATCATGCTATTAATCCTATTAATAATGCTATTAATGCTATTTTTAATTCTATTAATGCTATTAATAATTTTATTAATGCTAATAATGCTATTACTCCTCATAATAATGCTATTAACACTATTATTAATGCTATTTATGGTAATAATGCTATTAATACTAATAACAATACTATTATTAGTACTATTATTGCTATTAATAATGCTATTAATGCTAATAATAATGCTGTTAATGCTAATAATTATGCTATTAATGGTAATAATAATGCTATTAATGCAAATAATATTGCCACGTTCTAGAATCCCGATGCATTTGCATCGGGCTCACAGCTAGTTAATATATAAATGTACTCAATCTTTAAAAACACTCACCTATATTGTAGTACACCGCGCCCCTAGATGCCTTTGTACAGACTATTGTTTGTTCATTGTTCAAGAGTGAACATGTCCAGGTATGTCAGCACATGAAAGCTCTGTCTTACTTCCTGACTCATGCGGTGGGCAGATACTTAGTTCCCTCGGGCTGCATAATTTGTACACTGTGATCGGGCTGTTGGGCCCAGACCTTTGTTGAGAAGTTTGAATTTTGTTATCTTTTTGGCACTGATAAAGAGTTAATTTCCCACTATTTTGGAGTCAGTGTCGTTCATAGCAGCACCGTATTCCTCACATACAAACGACTGGCCTCCCGGTCGTTACACATGCTGTGGGTTAATGTTCTTAATTGACCAAACGTATTGGTCTTTTGTTTGTTAACTTATGTTTGTTATTGTGTCTTGCCAGTCTATTTGTGACCTACATTTTCTGAGTGTATTGCTAATTTAATGTAAAGTAAGTCACCTCCTCTGTCTACATCACTCAGAGGAGAATTATGCAGATATTGCATAAAAAACACTGCATGTGTTCAACCCCATTGAAATCAATGGGGGGTGTTTTTCTGAACGATGATCAGTCGGAATAGCACTGTGTGTTTATTAGCCCTTAATAAGAAAAGCATTAGTCTATTAATATAAATTTACTCAATCTTTAAACACACTCACCTATATTGTAGTACACCGCGCCCCTAGATGCCTTTGTACAGACTATTGTTTGTTCAAGAGTGAACATGTCCAGGTATGTCAGCACATGAAAGCTCTGTCTTACTTCCTGACTCTGCGGTGGGCAGATACTTAACATGATTGACTGAGCTGCTGGCCTGTCATCTGGTCTGCATTCACTTTCTACCCCTGTCCATTTTCAGATTGAGCCCTAACAAAGCTTTCTTCTCTGTCCTCTCCTGCTTCTAAAGGTACCATTACACGCTTCAATGTCGTAATGATCTCACCAACGATCTCACGGGAGTGCGGCCGTTAGGACATCGTTTAGTGATCATTGGCGAGATGCCAACCATTAAGTGCACAACCTTATCCCACCAATCCTGCAACAACAAAATATGCCCGAGGTATAGGCTTGGGATATAAAAACGGTCTCGTTTCAGTCACCAGTTGTTTATATACTACATGGCTTTAACCTAGGGGTTCCGGTCTGGGTTAGAAGACCATAACCTCAGCCTAGGGATTTCAGGTCTGGCTGCCAAGATAACATTGTATCATCATACTCTGCAAGGCCTCAGTCTAGAAGCTTCGGGTTCAACTAGAGGAGCACCCAAACTGGATTAAATTCTTCAGGAGTTCAGCCTAGGATTGTGGGATTGAGCTGGAAAATTAGAGACTACGTAAGGAAGAAACCCAGGTTGGGACAAATTGGTCACCTGGCTACAAACCTCGCTGTGCTCGGTCAGCTTCCTAAGCTTGCCACTATTCCTTTCTCAGTGGATACCCTCTGAAAGCAGGGTGCTGCTGGATTGGCATAGTTGGCCTTGGAAGCCCTGAAGGCACAAACATTCTAATTCCTGGTGAGCCAGTGGAAGGGTGAGACTCTGTTGCCTGTTACATTGTGTGTTTTGCTTGGTTATGTGTTATATGCTTTAACTATTGAGGATCCAATAAAGTCTTACCACTGTGTAGTTCCCTCACCCTGTGTTGTCTGAGTAGTGTTTCGCCCACGGTTAAGGAGTTCGGGCATTCAGCTGGGATGAACCCTGGTCCATGCAGTCTTTCTAAAGGTGACCGGGTCAGCTTACGAGAGCACCCACTGACCCCCCATGTCTCCCCAGGACAAGTGAACAAAGAAATAATCAGAATAATGTAACTTACCCGCCACTAATAAGCAGAACACTGGGGGTACTCAGGTCCTGGCTAGGGGTAGCATAGCACTTCTCTAGCCTTAAAGAAAATGTATCTGCATCCAAATTTTCAACGAAGACTCCCAGATAAATATTTGATCCAACAACGATATCTTGTCCTTCCTGGAATGGAGAAGTGAAGTCTGGATCTGAATATGCCGCCATAGTGATGGTGTAGTATCCAGCCTGAGGTCCCGGTGAGGGGATAACAACTGAACTGTAAAAATAAACAGATTTCATCATTATCATCATGGGCAGCCATATGTATTCCAGTATATTTTATCAGTGTCCAACTTTACCATCAATCTCTCTAAAAATGTTCATGGTGCACAGCAATGTCAAAGTAACTTGCTGTGTCCGTGTTCAGTCTTTTATTATTACTTTTAACCACTTCAGGGTTCAGAAACCGAGCAGTGGTCAAAAGAAGTTACATGTCCATTATATGGTGGAAAGCTGCCCCCCGCTATAGTGTAAAGAGAAGAGAAAAGGCACAAAAAATGACGGCAAAGCCACTTTAGGAGGAAAACAGCCAATGTGTTCTTATAATAATAATGAATCTTTATTTATATAGCGCCAACATATTCCGCAGCGCTTTACAATACAGTGGGTAATAGATGAACATACACAGTATAATACAGTAAGAAAATACACAATATAATACAGTAATTCCAGAGAAAGAATACAATACAATAATAGGAAACAATACAATAAGCATAAAATTAATGTAAAAAATACAATATAATAGATAAAGCAAAAAATAAAGGTGACCCTGCTCAAAAAAGCTTACAATCTACAACGAGATGGGGGTTACACAAAGCACAGGGGCTTATTACACTGATGGTCCAGGCATCTTGAGGAAATGGGGGATAGAAATAAAGTTACATGAATGGTCACCAGACAATCTGTGTAGACGTTTTGGGTTTGGTGGAGTTTGAAGAAGAGTTATGTCGAGAGAGATAGTGAATGGGCTATGTACAGTACAAAGGAATTTTGTTATAGAGTATGATAGGCCACCTTGAAAAGATGTGTTTTTAGTGAGCGTCTGAAGCCATGCAAGTTGTGGATGGTCCCGATTTCTTGGGATAGAGGATTCCAGAGAATTGGTGCAGCTCGGGAGAAGTCTTGGAGCCGGGAGTGGAAGGATCGGATTAGTGCAGATGTTAGTCGAAGGTCATTTGTGGAACATAGAGAACGGGTAGGGTGATAGACAGAGATGAGGGAGGAGATGTAGGGGGGTGCTACATTGTGAAGAGCTTTGTGGGTGAGAACAAGCAATTTGAACTTTATCCTGTAGTGTATAGGCAGCCAGTGCAATTACTGGCACAGAGCAGAGGCATCTGAGTAACGATTGGCCAGGTATGTGATCCTGGCTGCTGCATTAAGGATGGACTGTAGAGGGGAAAGTTTAGAGAGGGGGAGGCCAATAATAGAGAATTGCAATAATCAAGGCGGGAGTGGATTAGGGCCACGGTAAGGGTTTTAGTTGTTTCCGTGGTAAGAAAGGGGCGGACTCTAGGGATGTTCTTCAGGTGTAAGCGACAAGAACGGAAGAGAGATTGTATATAGGTGGTGAAGGAGAGATCGGTGTCAAACGTGACACCCAGACAGCGAGCCTGCTGCCTAGGCGTTATCATGGTACCGCACACTGAGAGAGAGATGTCAGATTTAGGGAGGTTCTTGAACCGGCTTTGCCTAGAAAAACTCTGCGGAACCAGGATATTGTGGGAACATATCCCAAGGAGGTAATCAGAGAGGGAAGGTCTATATAATATGTAGAAAAACAAAGTCCGGCACCAGGTTTCCATTCCAATTTTAAATGAAGAATGGAAGCCTGGTGCCGGATTATTTCGTTTTCTACATGTACTGAGTGGTTCCATCCGCTAGGTCCAGGCTCCTGTGTTCCTCCAGGATTCCGGGGAGGCACCCCCGCTCCAACACTTCCCCTCTTCCTAGGTTCATGTTCTATATACAGCTGCATCTCAATGAATTAGAATGTCATCAAAAAGCTATTTATTTCAGTAATTCAATACATAAAGTGAAACACATATACCCTGTTTCCCTGAAAATAAGACAGCGTCTTATATTAATTTTTGCTCCCAAAGATGCGTCATGTCTTGTATTCAGGGGGTGTCTTATTTGTCCATTAACAAGAATTCATATTCATTGTTGAACAAAAAAAAATTAACATTTATCATCCCCTGTATTATTTTCAGGGGGTGTCTTATTTGTCCATTAATGAGAATTCATATTCATTGTTGAACAACAAAAAATGAATTTATCATCTCCTTGCAACCCCCAATAAGGTATCCGCATCATCCCCTTGTGGCCCCCAATAAGGTATCCCCATCATCCCCTTGTGGCCCCCAATAAGGTATCCCCATCATCCCCTTGTGGCCCACAATAAGGTATCCCCATCATCCTCTTGGGGCCCCCAGTAAGGTATCCCATCATCTCCTTGTGGTCCCCAATAAGGTATCCACATCATCTCCTTGTGGCCCCCAATAAGGTATCCCCATCATCTCCTTGTGGCCCCCAATAAGGTATCCCCATCATCTCCTTATAGCGACCAATAAGGTATCCCCATCATCTCCTTGTGGCCCCCAATAAGGTATCTCCATCATCCTTGTGGCCCCCAATAAGGTATCCCCATCATCTCCTTGTGGCCCCGAATAAGGTATCCCCATCATCTCCTTGGGGCCCCCAATAAGGTATCCCCATCATGTCCTTGCAGCCCCCAATAAAGTAACCCCATCATCCCCTTGCAGACCCCAATAAGGTATCCCCATATTCCCTTCATATCCCAATATGGTATCAGCATCAAAACACACACAGGGACTCAGAGGAACACACATAGGGACACACACACAGGGATACATACACACACAGGGACACTTTTCACCTGTCCTCGGTGCATTCTGGCGCGGCACTCAGCTACCCATCGCTGTCCTGCTGCCGCCGATGCAAGGCGAATGGCACGATCTCGTCTCCTTGCCTCAGGTGCAGTAAGTGTATGGGCCGCTGTCCCGGACAATGAAAGGCCAGGAGCCGCCCGGGCAGCCAATCACAGGCCAGAAGTTAATGTCATGCACCAACTGGCCTGTGATTGACCGCTGGGGCAGCTCCTGACCTGTCATTGGCCGGGACAGTGTCGGGGGTCTTGAGAAATAGAGCGGTGCTTGTGTATGTGCATCTGCAGCACTGGGACAATAGCGGGGGGTGGGGGCTGGAGGAGTCACATCTGCATGCCCCAGTCTTCTGATTGGTGGTATGCTGTTATTCCAACAATAAAGGTAAGCCTTATTTTCCGGGGGTGCCTTATATTTGCAGGCACATTAAACACCCCTAATACGTCTTACTTTCGGGGGGATCCTTATTATCGGGGAAACACAGTATTACATAGAGTCATTACACAGCATGATCTATTTAAAGTGCTTATTTCTGTAAATGTTGATGATTATGACTTACAGCCAATGAAAACCCAAAGGTCATTATCTCAGAAAATTAAAGTAGGGAGGATGAAGGGTTAAAAACCATGCTGCCATATTCCTGTAGTGCCAATAGGTTAGTGGCTATCTAGAAGCCATTTGGTAGTTTATACCTTTAAAGGGAACCTGTCACCTGATTTTAAGCTCCTACGCTATCTCTAGCTGTCTCTACAGCTTCCTAGCAGCTCCCTATCTATCCCTTTCTTAACTAAAGTGTCCCTATGAAAGATGTGTAAAATAAGTCTAAACTTACTGCAGTCCCCGAGGTTGGGGGACTGGGTAGGCGTGGCCTCTGTTCCTTCAGCACACCTCCTGGCTGTAATGCACGCCCTGCTGGGCGGCATTATTCTGGGTCCACTCAGCCCCATGAATTGGAATCTCCCACCCTCTACACCCCTTTACACCGGCCGTGCGTCACATCCGGCGCGGTGCATTATGGGCCGTCACGTAATCGGCCCTAGTGCATTCTGGGTCCGATCACGTGATCGGCCCCAGTGCATTATAGGCTTGATCAAGTGATCGGCCCCGGCTTCAATAAGCGCATTGCGCATGCGCGGAGCCGGGGTTATGGTGATGACGAGGTCAGACTGCCAAGATATGCTACTGTCGCAAAACTGTACCAGGTTGAAAATAATGATGTTAAATCCTCTTCTCAGACAGTCACTGATGAACCCCCTCACTCCAAAGATCAGTTAGAGAAATGGTGTCAGGAGCTCAGTGTAGGAACTGACAACACACCCTCTCATCAGAAACATGGAGTATACCGGGTAGTTCGGGAGTATGAACAAGTGTTCAGTAAACACCCACTTGACTTTGGGAGGATTAAAGGGGTACAACACCATATCCCCACAGGCAACCATGCACCTATCAAAGAAAGGTACAGGCCTATACCACCCACTCACTACCAGAAAGCAAAAGAGATGCTTCAGGACATGAAAAATGCAGGAGTCATTAGGGATAGCTGTAGTCCCTGGGCAGCACCACTAGTCCTGGTTAAAAAGAAAGATGGTAGTATGAGGATGTGCGTAGACTATAGGCAAATCAGCAAAGTCACACACAAGGATGCATACCCATTACCCCGCATAGAGGAGTTACTAGCTGCACTCAAATCTGCCAACTACTTCTCCACATTAGATCTTACTAGTGGGTACTGGCAGGTCTTCGTTGCAGAGGAAGACTGTGAGAAAACAGCCTTTATGACTCCCACGGGGCTCTGCGAGTTCAACAGTATGCCATTCGGGTTGTGCAATGCCCCAGGAACATTTCAGAGACTTATGGAGTGTTGTCTGGGCCACAAGAACTTTGAGACTGTCCTGTTATACCTTGATGATGTCATTGTATACTCTTAGACCTATGAAGACCACCTACAGCACCTGAGTGAAGTGTTCGAGTCACTGTCCAAGTACGGGATGAAACTGAAACCGTCCAAGTGTCACCTGCTGAAACCCAAGGTCCAATACCTAGGACATGTGGTCAGCGCCGAAGGCGTAGCACCTGACCCGGATAAAGTCACCGTCATCAAGGACTGGCCAGCACCAACTACTCACAAAGAGGTACGTCAATTTCTAGGACTGGTCGGGTACTACAGACGATTCATCAAAGGCTATACCAAGATAGCAGCACCCATGCAAGATCTCTTAGTAGGTCAATCCAAAAACGGCAAGATCAGGGGGCCCCCGTTCCACTGGGGACCAGAACAGGAACAATCCTTCCAAATGTTAAAAAATGCTTTAACTGGAGAAGAAATCCTGGCCTACCCTGACTACAATCTCCTGTTTTTACTGTACACTGATGCAAGTAATGAAGGTTTAGGAGCCGTCCTATCTCAACGTCAGCAAGGGAAGGAAAAGGTGATAGCCTACGCCAACAGAAAGCCCCGTCCCACAGAAAGGAACCCTGAGAACTACAGCTCCTTCAAGCTAGAGTTCCTGGCCCTGGTCTGGACAATCACAGAGCGTTTCAAGCATTACCTGGCTTCCGCCCCATTCACAGCTTTCACAGATAACAACCCTCTAACACATCTAGAGACTGCAAAGCTGGGAGCCCTAGAACAACGTTGGGTAGCAAGACTCGCCAACTACGACTTCACTGTAAAATACCGGGCAGGTCACAAGAACGGCAATGCTGATGCCCTGTCCAGAATGCCTCACCTTCCTGAAGAGGGAGAAGACATAGATGACCTGGAAGAGATTGAACTACCTGCTTTCCACCGTTCGGGTACAGCAAAGTGTCATCAGGCAAACCAGAAACGTGTAGAGAGAACCGTGAACCCTTTACCTCACCATGATTGGAAAGAGGTTCAAGCTAACGATCCAGATGTCAGCCTGGTAAGAGAGATGATCACGCAAGAACACGCTAACATGGACCCTGATGCCTCACAAAATGCTAAACGCCTATGGAAAGAGAAGGGAAGGTTGTTTGTCTACCAGGATAAGCTATGCAGTAGGTATTTGAATCCCAGAACACATGAACTAATCTGACAGATTGTGGTTCCCAAGACTGAAGTCCAAATGATCCTTGAAACATACCATGATGATGCAGGACACTTTGGATGGAAGAAGCTGGAGAGACTCCTGAAAGATCGGTTTTACTGGGTCGGTATGCAAGGCTCAATTGACAAGTGGTGTAAAAACTGTGGACCATGTCACCTTCGAAGGAAAGACCATCTAACTCAGAAAGGTATGTTGCAGCCAATTGTTACCACCAAACCCCTGGAAATAGTTGCTCTCGACCACGTGAAGCTAACTCCAAGTCGTACCGGGTACACTTACGCTCTCGCCATCGTCGACCACTATTCAAGGTTCCTGGTAGTAGTTCCAGTTAAAGACTTAACTGCAGAGGTAGCAGCCAAGGCCTTCAAGAGTTACTTCTGTCGCCCCCATGGGTATCCAGACCTAGTCTTGACTGACCAAGGGCCAGCCTTCGAATCAGCTCTGTTTCAAGAATTCTTAGGGCTATATGGGTGCAAGAAGATCAGGACCACACCTTATCATCCCCAAACCAACGGTTTATGTGAGAAGATGAACCACATTGTCATTGACATGCTCAAAACCTTACCAGTTGAAGAGAGAAATCAGTGGCCTGAAAAACTTCCAGATCTTGTGGACATCTACAACCACATACCTGTTAGTTCAACCAATTACACACCTGCTTACCTGATGCAAGCAAGACCAGGTAAATTACCTATTGACTTGCAGATGGGAGCCATTGAACCAACACAAAATTCTTCTGATGAAGATTGGATCAGCCAACGCCAAGAGCAGTACGCCAAAGTACAAGAGAGCGTAGAAAGAAACCTAGAAATCAGCAGAACCAAACAAGAAAAAGACTTTAACAAGCACGCCTCAGCTGAACCTCTAGCTACAGGTGACTTAGTGCTAAAAAGAAAAAGAAAAACCAACAAATTGGATAACAGTTGGGAATCTAAACCCTACACCTTTATGCCATCACAGTATGACAATTCCAAAACTTGTGTTATTAGCAAGGACCAAGGGAACACTTGTACTACTGTATCAAGGGATCATTTGAAGAAATGTCCAACACAGTTAATCCCACAAGTAACCAGTTACCCTGCAATAACTACTGTTGAAGAAAATAAGGAAAACCTAGTCCTTACAGACATTGGATATCTACCAGACAACTGGCCGCAATGCGATGGTGCATTCCTCATACCAGTTATGCATTTCTATCAGCCTGTAGAAAATCCACCAATTCCAACTCAACAAGTTCAACAAGAACAAGCTCAAATGCAAGAGGTGCAGCCTGTTATATTGGAACCTGAGATTCCTGTAATCGGTGAACCTGCTAGTCCCACAGTAATGGTACCTTTACACGCAGCTACAGGTAACAGGTTTTCCACAGGTAACTTACTGGTTGCAGTGAAATCATGGAGACATGGTTCTATCTTGTTGCTGTATACAAATGGAATAATCTCTCCATGATTTCACTGCAACCAGTAAGTTACCTGTGGAAAACCTGTTACCTGTAGCTGCGTGTAAAGGTACCATAAGAGAAAACATTCCTACTTAACTACCTATAGAAGATAGTCCAGTTGATAGATTACGTACTTACTATAGCATTACTCAAAGTAGAAATAGAGAAAGAACCACTTCTTACACTACACCAACAGCTTTTAAAACACCCACACTACGCAGATCCACATGTAGTACATTAGGCCAAACCTCAAACAGATATGGTGAATGGGTTTAAAATGTAGTGGAAAATATTACCTGTTAGTAAATGTAAATAGTACTGTGTTCAGAAACTGTAAAAAGTAGTGTACAGAAGGGTGGAGGAACTGAGCTCTGTCCCAAGTATATTAAGTTGGGGATAGAAAGTGCCTGGTAGGGTGTGAAAAAGGTTAGACCGGCCTCCCAAGCAGAGACACCCGTAGGGAATGTATAAAGTTTCAAAATGTATACCTGTTAAAGCCATCAGAGACTTTACTGCTGGACTTTATCCCTATTCCCTTTTCATAAACTTTGGACAATTGTCACAGGACTTGTGTGACCAAAACTTTACCTTTTCCAGCCTACGGCAGATGGACTAGTGCCGTATGGACTGCTTTCCATATTTTTCCCGTTTTTCCCTTTTCCTTTTCAGTGATTTCTGTAATTTTTCCTAATACCTTGTAAATACCTGTTATTAAATGTTATAAAATGTTTAGTGGTAAGATGTAAAAAGAACTTTTTGCTCAGCCGGGAGAACTGAGGTTAACTAAGGGGGAATGTGGACCCTGGCACCTGTTGGGCACCACAGAACCCTTGGGGCATGAATGGAGCAAGTAACAGCAAAGCAAAACTCACAAACAACACAAAACACCTTACTACACCTTTAACACCTGGTTTCACCTCAGGCCTCTAGGGGGAGCTCCACTGGTCACTTTGAGCCAGTTCCCCCTATAAATAGGGTCTTGGAGGGAGAAACTTGAGAGTGTGTGCAGACGCTACAAGAGCTGCCAGCCTGTGTGTAAACTCCATCCTTATGAGGGACACACTAGGCCCAATCAGCCAGCTAGCCAGTGAGAGACCCTTGCAATTGGGGTCAGAGGAAAGGAGAAGACACCTCTCAGGGACACCAGAGTTACCTCAACTCTTTCCCTTGCCAACCGGTTACTGGAACCGAAGCTGTGAGAGCTGCCCAGCCACCACAGAGAACCAGCACCTCTAACAGGGAGTCTAGCCCCCTGTTCCGTCTGAAGCACCTACCCATGAGAGCCAAGGGAAAAGTACTGATCCTGCTTAACCCCTGCTACAGTGCCCTCAGTGCTGCTAACCAGGTGAATTACGTTCCTCCGAACGCAGTACCCGGTCCGGCTGGATTCCACGTCCACCCGACCACACTAGAAGTAGAGAGAGAAGGAAGCCTAACACTGCTTGCTGTGAACCTCCAGAAGTGCCGACTTCAGTATCCAGGTCTGAGTTTACCTGTCTACCATCCAGTAAAAGTACCTAAAAGACTTTGATGTGTCTGCGTGTGATTCCTGGACTTAACAGCAGGTTAACTGCAACTGCCTCAGAACATGTTGTGCAGCTCCTGGCCCCGGGGACTCCCGCTCATCCTGTGGGGAGCGTCCCATCTTGCTGCATAACATCCCCCGGAGGCCTAGCAGCGCCGGTACCGTTACCGGAACTCTCACAGGTGGCGTCACGAAGACAATTAACCCCTACTGTTCAGCCATCCCCCTATTGATCTGGACCACCGGGCCTCACAGCCTCAGGCGCGGTTCCGTGACAAGGAGAAGCAGACGCCTGTGACGTGAACTACCCGGCTACGGTGAGTCATATCTTCTGTAATTTTCCTCATATAAGTTACCGTGAGATTGTATCAACTAGCTAGCACCTGGAGATGGCCTTAGTTAGTCGGGACACTGTAATTTTCTCATGAGAACGTCTCCCATAGCTAGCACCTGGAGTCTCATGGGAAAAGCATTATATAGTTCTTATCATGTTTATGTTTATACTATTCAGCGGGAACATATCTTCCCTAATATCTGGAGATGGTTCTCATGAGAACCACATAGTCTTATCAGCATTAAGTGGGAATAGTATACCATGTTTCTATTCCCACATAACCTTTTGGCAACATCTGGTGGGAAACGTTGTGATTATAGTATGGGAAAGCACCTGGTACCCAGGAGCTTTTTGGATGCATTTCTGTGGTGTAGATCAATATGCAATGAGCTGGCCACTCAGAGGACAGATAGTATACTTTACAAATGGCTCAAAAGATATAAAAGCTGGTGAAGATTACAGCGCACCTTGGACCTGTGAGCTATAGGGGATGCCCATGTCACAGTGTGGATCCTAGGAGGGTTCTCTGTCTTTGCTATTTGCTTCCCCAGCTGATGTCTCCTAACAGATGATGTCTTCCCCTGCCTAGTGAAGTTTTGTGGATCCCAGGAGGGTTGTATGTCTTCACTGTTCAGGTTACAGCTGATGTTTGGACGGATGATGCTCCCCTCTTGGTGATGTTTTTCTTGTGTAGTGTGTACTGTAAGTATTTTGACTTTGTGGCTTATATTTCTGTGTAGAGTGCACCGTAAGTATTCTAACTCTGTTTTTATGTCTCTGTGTAGCATGTAACTCAGGTATCTTACCTTTGTAATCTTATATTATCTTATATTATGCAAAACTGTATGCAATTTCACACTATTTCCTATTCTCTGTAATCATTTGATTATAACCTAATCATTTAATCATTAGTTTTGTAAACATTTAATTATTAGTTCTTATTTTCTGTAATTAATCATTTAATTGTTATAATAAACATTAATAGTCATCTTTAAAGCCGTATCTGAGCCCATTAATTACTTGCCAAAACAATTGGTGTCAGAAGAGTTGGCAAAACAATTCCACCAGACATCAAAGGGTGACTATAATA
Source organism: Allobates femoralis (assembly GCA_033576535.1). NCBI lineage: Eukaryota > Metazoa > Chordata > Amphibia > Anura > Aromobatidae > Allobates > Allobates femoralis. Next base: position 19,984,888 of record JARQOC010000002.1, read on the forward strand.
TTGATTTATTAGTCAACACGCTTCAGGGCTTCCTGAAATATGGCAATATGATATTGATTTGTCCTGAGGAAGAGGCCAAGGAGTCCTGAAATGCATTTACTAATAAACCCATATTATATTCACCCTTTGATGTCTTATGGACTACGGCAGCCGTGATCTGCTTTTATAGTGGTTGTGACTCTCACAACCACACAAGGTGAAGCCTCTGATACCTATTTAGGTCATATTTTATCTCTCAAACCCTTCATCCTCCCTACTTTAGTTTTCTGAGATAATGGCCTTTGGGCTTTCATTTGCTGTAAGTCATAATCATCAACATTAACAGAAACACATTAAATATATCTCTCTGTGTGTAATGATTCTATATAATATATGTGTTTCACTTTATGTATTGAATTACTGAAATAAAATAACGTTTTGATGATATTCTAACTCATTGAGATGCTCCTGTATATATCAGTTTATGTTTGGGTGTAGATATACTATGTGCACACCTAGTGTATTTGGAAATGTTTCAGAAATCTGCGTGCCAGCAAAGTCAATGTGAGTTCTGCAGTGCTGTGCACACCTACATGGTTTTTACCTTGCTGACTTTGATGCAGAAAAAAGAAGCAACATGTTCATTTTTTCTGCATTTTTCCCTTCGTTTTTCTCATAGACTACCGTATTTTTCGAATTATAAAACGCACTTTTGTTCCCCCAAATGTTGGGGGAAAGTGAGGGGTGCGTCTTATAATCCGAATATACAGATAATACTGCACGGGAGGTGAGGGAGCTCTGGAGCCTGTCCGGGGGCTGGGGAGGCTGCAGGAGGCAGCGGGAGGTCTCCTGCTCCCACTCATACAGTTGTGGCCAAAATTATTCACACCCCTGCAATTATGTCAGATAATACTCAGTTTCTTCCTGAATATGATTGCAATCACAAATTCTTTGGTATTACCGTATATACTCGTGTATAAGCCGACCCGTGTATAAGCCGACCCCCCTACTTTTGCCCCCAAAAACTGGGAAAACTTATTGACTCGCGTATAAGCCGAGGGTGGACTCCAGCACAGGTATACAACCCCCAGCAGTGAGGTATACAGCAGCCTCCCCAGTGGTAGTATACAGCAGCAGCCCCAGTGGTATATACAGCAGCAGCCCCAGAGGTAGTATACAGCCCCAGAGGTATATGCAGCCCCAGGAGGTATATGCAGCCCCATATGCAGCCCCAGGAGGTATATGCAGCCCCATATGCAGCCCCAGAGGTATATGCAGCCCCATATGCAGCCCCAGGAGGTATATGCAGCCCCATATGCAGCCCCAGAGGTATATGCAGCCCCATATGCAGCCCCAGAGGTATATGCAGCCCCATATGCAGCCCCAGGAGGTATATGCAGCCCCATATGCAGCCCCAGAAGTATATGCAGCCCCATATGCAGCCCCAGGAGGTATATGCAGCCCCAGGAGGTATATGCAGCCCCAGAGGTATATGCAGCCCCCCCATCTATATACAGGCCCCCCCCCCGCCGCAATCCTGTAAAGGAAGAGATTAGTATACTTATCCCTCCGCTGTCCCGCCGCCGCCGCCGCCATCACGCTCCTCCATCTTCATCCAGCGTCTTCCGTCTTCTTTCGGCTTCCTCCTCTGTCGCGCAGGCAATGATGTCATTGCCTGCGACCATCGGAGGAAGCCGGAAGAAGACGGAAGACGCTGGATGAAGATGGAGGAGCGTGATGGCGGCGGCGGGACAGCGGCAGCGGGACAGCGGAGGGATAAGTATACTAATCTCTTCCTTTACAGGATTGCGGCGGGGGGGGGGGGCCTGTATATACATGGGGGGCACTGTATACTGTATACATTGTATACAGGGGGGGGACTTTTCAGCCCAATTTTTGGGCTGAAAAACTCGGCTTATACGCGAGTATATACGGTATTATCTTCATTTAATTTGTCTTCAATGAAAAAACACAAAAAGAATTGTCCTAAAGCCAAATTGGATCTAATTCCACACCAAACATAAAAAGGGGGTGGACAAAAGTATTGGCACTGTTAGAAAAATCATGTGATGCTTCTCTAATTTGTGTAATTAACAGCACCTGTAACTTACCTGTGGCACCTAACAGGTGTTGGCAATAACTAAATCACACTTGCAGCCAGTTGACATGGATTAAAGTTGACTCAACCTCTGTCCTGTGTCCTTGTGTGTACCACATTGAGCATGGAGAAAAGAAAGAAGACCTAAAAACTGTCTGAGGACTTGAGAAACCAAATTGTGAGGAAGCATGAGCAATCTCAAGGCTACAAGTCCATCTCCAAAGACCTGAATGTTCCTGTCTCTACCGTGCGTAGTGTCATCAAGAAGGTTAAAGCCCATGGCACTGTGGCTAACCTCCCTAGATGTGGACGGAAAAGAAAAATTGACGAGAGATTTCATTGCAAGATTGTGCGGATGGTGGATAAAGAACCTCGACTAACATCCAAACAAGTTCAAGCTGCCCTGCAGTCTGAGGGTACAACAGTGTCAACCTGCACTATCCGTCGGTGTCTGAATGAAAAGGGACTGTATGGTAGGATACCCAGGAATATCCCACTTCTTACCCCGAGACATAAAAAAGCCAGGCTGGAGTTTGCCAAAACTTACCTGAGAAAGCCTAAAACATTTTGGAAGAATGTTCTCTGGTCAGATGAGACAAAAGTAGAGCTTTATTGGCAAAGGCATCAACATAGAGTTTACAGGAGAAAAAAAAGAGGCATTCAAAGAAAAGAACACGGTCCCTACAGTCAGACATGGCGGAGGTTCCCTGATGTTTTGGGGTTGCTTTGCTGCCTCTGGCACTGGACTGCTTGACCGTGTGCATGGCATTATGAAGTCTGAAGACTACCAACAAATTTTGCAGCATAATGTAGGGCCCAGTGTGAGAAAGCTGGGTCTCCCTCAGAGGTCATGGGACTTCCAGCAGGACAATGACCCAAAACACACTTCAAAAAGCACTAGAAAATGGTTTGAGAGAAAGCACTGGAGACTTCTAAGGTGGCAGCAATGAGTCCAGACCTGAATCCCATAGAACACCTGTGGAGAGATCTAAAAATGGCAGTCAAATATCAGGGACCTGGAGCAGTTTGCCAAAGAAGAATGGTCTAAAATTCCAGCAGAGTATTGTAAGACACTCATTGATGGTTACCGGAAGCGGTTGATAGCAGTTATTTTGGCTAAAGGCTGTGCAACCAAGTATTAGGCTGAGGGTGCCAATACTTTTAAAAAAAAGGTAGGGGCACCGGGCACCAACAGGGCTAATGGTCCTTCCTAATGCTCCATAGAGATAGACCGCTGTCTTTCCCCCAGCCACCTGGTGGTGCAGCGCCTACATAAGCCGGTCAAGCATATACAGTCCAGATATAGAAAACAACAAGGCGGCACTCACCGTTTGTTCACAGGTGCTTTCTTTATTGCAGAGGTGCGGGGAGGGGGTGCATGAAGGACCTGTAGAAGTGGGCAAACCGCGAAACAGGACCTGTCGTCTGTACCTTCATGCACCCCCTCCCAGCACCTCTGCAATAAAGAAAGCACCTGTGAACAAACGGTGAGTACCGCCTTGTTGTTTTCTATACCTGGACTGTATGTGCCAATACTTTTGTCTTGCCCATTTTTGGAGTTTTGTGTGAAATGATCAATGTTTTGCTTTTTGCTTCATTCTCTTTTGTGTTTTTTCATTGAAGACTAATTAAATGAAGATAATAATACCAAAGAATTTGTGATTGCAATCATTTTCAGGAAGAAACTGAGTATTATCTGACAGAATTGCAGGGGTGTCAATACTTTTGGCCACAACTGTATACAGTAATATGCATTACCACTTTCCATCACCGTGGTGCTGAAACCGCACCGCGGTGATGGACTGGGGGAGCAGCACATATTATATGTGCCTGCACCCCCCAGTAATGGCACATGCCCCCCTGTGTTCGATATGGCCCCCCATGCTGCTGCCCAGAGTAAAATAAAAAAACTTTGTTTACCTCCTCCAGTGATGTCCACCCGGTGTCTCCCCGGTCTCCCTGCTTGCTGCTGGGATCGGGCACGCAAAGATGATGTCTCTCTGCTGTGCCGATCACATGACCGACACCAAGAACCAGGAATTGGAGGAGTGCAGCTGCAAGCAGGGAGACAACAGGAGGAAAGCGCTGGAGGAGGTAAGTAAAGTGTTTTGTATTTTACTAGGGGCAACAGCATGGGGGCCATAGCCAGCACAGAGGGACGTGTGCCAGCCATAGGTGACGTGTGCCAGCCACAGGGGACGTGTGTCAGCCATGGGGGATGTGTGCCAGCCATGGGGGACGTGTGCCAGCCATTAATAGGGGATGTGTGCCATCAATAGAGGATGTCTGCCAGCCATAGGGGATGTGTGCCAGTCACAGGGGACATGTGCCAGCCATAGGGGATATGTGCCAGCCACAGGGGACGTTTTTCAGCCACAGGGGACGTGTGCCAGCCAAAGGGGATGTGTGCCAGCCATAGGGGACGTGTGCCAGTCACAGGGAATGTGTGCCAGCCATAGGGGACATGTGCTAGCCATGGGGGACATGTGCCAGCCACAGGGGATGTGTGCCAGCCATAGGGGACGTGTGCCAGCCACAGGGGACGTGTGCCAGTCATAGGGAAGATGTGCCAGCCACAGGGCACGTGTGCCAGCCACATGGGACATGTGCCAGCCATAGGGGATGTATGCCAGAGATGGGAGACATGTGCCAGCCACGGGAGACGTGTGCCAGACATGGAGGATGTGTGCCAGCCATGGGGGATGTGTGCCATCAATAGGGGATGTGTGCCAGCACAGGGGATGTGTGCCAGCCATAGGGGACGTGTGTCAGCCATGGGGGACGTGTGCCATCAATAGGGGATGGTGCCAGCACAATGGGACGTGTGCCAGTGCAGGGGGACATGTGCCAGCAATAGGGGACATGTGGCATCACTGGGGGATGTGTGCCAGCACAAGGGGGCTATATCCAATATAAGGGGGCCATATCCAGATTAAGGGGGCTAATTTTAGGATGGGGGGCTATATCCCAGGATGAGGGACAATGTACCAGGATGAGGGTGCTATGAGGGACATATACTGTACCCTATATGATTTGTTAGACAGACATTATAAGACGGACCCCTTTTAAAATTAAAAATTACTTTTTTCTCTTTTCCTTCACCAAATTTGGGGGTGCGTCTTATAATCAGGTGCGTCTTATAAAGCGAACAATGCGGTATATGAAAGAAACACGTGGGGAAAAAAGTACCAAAAAATGCAAAAAAAAAAGTAGTGTTATTTCTGCAGCATTTTACCTGACAGGAGATGCAGATTTGGGGCAGAAATAATCTGCTAGGTGTGCACATAACCTAAGTTTGCAGGGAGGATTTGTTACCACTTTTTATTTTTTATTCTAGCACCAATAGAACCTATTAGATTTCAGACTATCAGTTATTATGTTGATCAGATAATCATCACACAGTGTCATTTGTCAGGGTATATAGTCTTAAAGGGAACTTGTCATGTCCTTTGTGGTTATGAAACCGTTCCCAATGTTATTTAGATCATGTATTGTGCATTAGTAGCCTATTTTGTTTTTGAAATTGTTGTATTTATCCCAAAAAAGCACTTTAGATACTTAGACGTTTTCATCATCTACCTGCCAAATAGTCATACAGTCATCTGGATGGTTAGCAAACATCACTGAACTGCAAACATGCTGAAATTCATCTAATGCTGTAGGACCTGTCGTGATGTCATAACCATGTGACCATAATGGGCAGAGCTAAGTCTACATAGTCCTGCTTAGCTCCGTCCATTACAGTCACATGGTCATGACATCACACAGGTCCTTCTAGAGGGCAAATTAATGTCTAACATGTCTGCTAACTGACTGGGTAGATATCTAAAGAAAACATCTAGTTATCTAAAGTGCTTGTCCAGCCCAGGCCCGTGGGGTACTCGGTCACTCAGGCACGGTCTCTGGGGGAAGTCACGGGTAGCGGTGCCTGAGGCCGTGGGCCCGGGGGAAGCAGATAAAAAAGGGTGGATGGCAATAAAAATAATAAAAATGTCTGTCGTGACGCCACCTGTAGGGGTCCGGGGATGACACCGGCGCTGCGTTGGCCTCCGGGGTGATGTGCGGCAGCTAGATGGAACCGCTCCTACAGGACGAGCGGGGTTCCCCGGGGCAGTTAATGGAGTTGAAGGGAATAGGGTAGCGCGGTCGGTGTGGTGTGGATGGAATGAGGGACACGCACACATAAAGTCTTTTGGTACCTTTACTGATGTTGTTGATGGGTACACTCAACCGGAGATGAGGTAAACACTTCAGGACTTTCACAGCAAGCAGGGTTGTAGGCTTCCTTGTGTCTGTTACTCTGCTGGAGTCTGGCAGGCATGGGACCCGACCAGACTGTTACTTCACTTTCTGCGTGACTTTCCACACCCGGATTTGCTGCACTGAGGGCACTCTATGGGATTCCTGTCTTGGCCTAGACTCCGGGCTCTCATTTGGTGGTGCTTCGGGTGTCTGGGGAGCTAAGCCCCCTATTTGTAATCCTGGTTTCTCTTCAAGGTCTAAACTGTGTCCTTGTAGCTCGGACCCAGTGACCAGAACTCTGTTAGGGTGAGTCGGATGACTCCTCCGTCCTGTCTTGTACTCTTTCTCTCTCCTTTTCCTGTGACCCCTATTCTGAGGGTCTACCACTGTTTCAAGTGTCTCTGGTGTGGGCCCAGTGTGGCTCCAGCACCAGTTCAGTTCACTAAGGTCTTCACAGTTCTCTAGTGACTGCAACCAGTGGAGCTCCCCCTACAGGCCTGGGGTGAAAGGTGTTGTGTGTTAATGGGGTCTGCTTGCTGTGTTACATCCTTCCATGTCCCAAGTGAGCCTGTGGTGACCTGGCACAGGGTGCCACATTCCCCCCTAGTTAACCTCAATTCTCCTGGACTGAGCAAAAGTTTTTGTTTACAACTTCAAACATTATATATATATTTGATAACGGGTATTTACAGAGTCTTAAATTGAAAACATACAAAAAGCACTGAAAAAGAATGAAAAATATGAAAAAGCAGTCCTTACGGCACTAGTCCATCTGCCGCAAGCTGGGAAAAGGGGAAAAAAGCAGTTTTTAGTCACACTAGTACTGTGACCATAGTCCGGGTTCAAATAAACGGGAAAGGGTAAAGTCCAGCCGTAAAGTCTCTGATGGCTTAAAGACATTTACGGGTTACACATTTTATACTTTACACAAATTCCCTATGGGTGTCTCTGCTTAGGAGGCCGGGTCTTACCTACTTTCTCTACCCCTGGCACTTTCTATTCCCGACTTGATATGCTTGGGGCTGTGCCCAGTTCCTCCACCCTTCTATACACTACTATTCACACTTGCGGACTAAGGTCACTTATTTACACTTTCCATTTTGACATTTTACAGTCTATTCTCTGTATCTTAAGGGTAACTGTCCAAAGGTACTACGGGTAGATCTGCGCAGTATTGGTGTGTCTATGTCTGCTGCTGGTGTAGTACGTGCACTATCTCTTCCTCTATTGGATCTACGTGATTCTGGTATACCATAGTATGCATGTAATCTTTCTAATGGATTGGCAGGTTCACCGATTATAGGACTCTCAGGTTCCGGTATAACAGGCTGCATTCCTTGCATTTGAACGGGTTCTTCTTGTCTTCTTGGTTCTGGTATTGGTTCTGGTTCTTCTACAGGTTGATAGAACGAAATGACTGGAATGATTACTGCTCCATTGTATTGGGGCCAGTCTGCTGGTAAATCTCCGATTTCAGTATGAATCACTTCTTCTTTTGGTTCTTCAACTGTTGGTAAGGGATAGGTTGTTTGTTGGGGTGTCAATTGATCGGGGCATCTCTTTAAGTGATCTCTGGATACAGTTGCAGTTGTTCTCCCTTGATCTTTGCTGATTACACAAGTTTTGGAGTTGTCAAAATTAGAGTGCATTATTGTGTATGGTTCTGATTCCCAATGGTCATCTAGTTTGTTGGTTTTTCTCTTTCTTTTGAGAACTAGTTCACCTGGTATTAAGGCTTCTGCTGAGACATGCTTGTTGAAGTCATGTTCTTGCTTGCTTCTGCTTTGTTCTAAGTTCCTTTCAACACTTTCTTGGACTTTTCTGTACTGCTCTTGACGATGATAATTCCAATCTTCATCTGGAGAATCTTGGGTTGGTTCTATTGCTCCCATCTCTAAGTCAATTGGGAGTTTTCCTGGTCTCGCTTGCATTAAGTAGGCTGGTGCGTAGCTGGTTGAACTGACAGGGATGTGGTTGTAAATATCCACAAGGTCAGGTAGCTTTTCTGGCCACTGATTTCTCTCGTCAAGTGGTAGGGTTTTCAACATATTGATGACTATGTTGTTCATCTGTTCGCACAGACCATTTGTTTGCGGATGATACGGTGTGGTCCTTATCTTTTTACACCCATACAATCCTAAGAACGCGTGGAATAGTTCTGACTCGAATGCTGGTCCTTGATCAGTCAATACTTGATCTGGACACCCGTGCGGTCGACAGAAGTAACTCTGGAAAGCCTTGGCTGCGACTTCTGCAGTTAAATCCTTAACTGGTACTGCTATGAGGAATCTTGAGTAGTGATCAACTATTGTAAGTGCGTAGGTGTAACCTGTCCTGCTCGGTGTTAACTTCACATGGTCTAGAGCCACGATTTCCAGAGGTCTCTTGGTAATAATTGGCTGTAGCGGACCCTTCTGGCTTTGCTGGTCTTTCCTCCTCAGGTGACACGGTCCACAGTTCTTGCACCATCTGTCAATAGAACCTCTCATGCCGACCCAGTAGAAACGGTCTTTTAACAGCATCTCTAGTTTCTTCCAACCAAAGTGTCCTGCATCATTGTGGTAAGCTTCTAGGATCATCTTGACTTCTATTTTTGGAACTACTATCTGCCAGATAAGCTCATGTGTTCTGGGGTTCAGGTAACGTCTGCATAGCTTCCCTTGGTAGACGAATAACTTTCCCTTCTCCTTCCACAGGCGTTTGGCATCTTGTGAAGCATCTGAACTCAGACTGGAGTGTTCTTGGGTTATCAGCTCCTTGATTAAGCTAACATCCGGGTCACTGTTTTGGGGTCTCTTTCCAGTCATAGTGGGATAACGTGTTCACTGTTCTTTCTTTACGCCTTTGGCTTGCCTGATGACATGAGGCTGTACTTGTACAGTGGAAAGCTGGCAATTCTATTTCTTCCAGTTCGTCTATGTGTTCTCCTTCTTCTGGGAGATTAGGCATTCTGGAGAGGGCATCAGCGTTGCCATTTTTGTGACCTGCCCGGTACTTAACAGTGAAGTCGTAGTTTGACAATCTTGCCATCCAACGTTGCGCCATGGCTCCCAGCTTTGCAGTCTCTAAGTGGGTTAGAGGGTTGTTGACAGTGAAAGCTGTAAACGGGAGGACGAAAGGTAATGCTTGAAACGTTCTGTGATTGCCCAGACCAGGACTAGGAACTCCAACTTGAAAGAGCTGTAATTCTCTGGGTTCCTCTCTGTTGGACAGTTTTCTGCTGGCGTAGGCTATCATTTTTTCTTTGCCTTGCTGTCTCTGAGCCAGGACTGCTCCTAGGCCTTCATTGCTTGCATCCATGTATAACAGGAACGGCAGGTTGTAATCAGGGTAGGTCAGGATCTCTTCTCCCGTTAAGGCATCTTTCATTTTCTGGAAAGACTGTTCTTGTTCTGGTCCCCACCGGAACGGAGGGCCTCTGATCTTGCCTTTCTTGGATTGACCTACTAGGAGATCTTGCATGGGCACTGCCATCTTTGTATAACCCTTGATAAACCTCCTGTAGTACCCGACCAGTCCTAAGAATTGACGTACCTCTTTGAAGGTGGTTGGCGCTGGCCAGTTCTTGATGACTAACCTTGTCTGGGTCGGGTGCTACGCCTTCTGCACTGACCACATGTCCCAGGTACTGGACTTTGGGTTTCAACAAATGACACTTTGACGGTTTCAGCTTCATACCATACTTGGACAACGACTCAAACACTTCACTCAGGTGTTGTAGGTGATCTTCATAGGTTTGGGAGTATACTATGACATCGTCCAGGTACAGCAGCACAGTCTCGCAGTTTCTGTGGCCTAGGCAACACTCCATCAGCCTCTGAAATGTCCCTGGTGCATTGCATAACCCGAATGGCATGCTATTGAACTCGCATAACCCCATTGGTGTCGTGAAGGCTGTCTTCTCATGATCTTCTTCTGCAACGAAGACCTGCCAGTACCCACTAGTAAGATCCAAGGTTGAGAAGTAATTGGCAGACTTTAGTGCAGCTAGTGACTCTTCTATGCGTGGTAACGGGTATGCATCTTTGTGTGTTACTCTGTTGATCTGCCTATAGTCTACGCACATCCTCATACTACCGTCTTTCTTTTTAACCAGGACCAGTGGTGCTGCCCAGGGGCTACAACTATCTCTAATGACTCCTGCATTCTTCATGTCCTGTAGCATCTCTTTTGATTTCTGGTAGTGTGCTGGTGGTATAGGCCTGTATCTTTCTTTTATGGGTGCATGGTCACCTGTGGGTATATGATGTTGTACGCCTTTAATTCTCCCAAAATCAAGTGGATGCTTGCTAAATACTTGTTCATACTCCCGAACTACCCGGTATACTCCATTTTTCTAGTGAGAAGATGTGTTGTCAGTTCCTATACTGAGCTCCTGACACTATTTCTCCAGTTGTTTCTTGGAATCATGAAGTTCATCTGACACTGTCTGAGAGAATGATTTAGCTTCATATATTGCGTTGTTATCCACATGGTACAGTTTTGCAACAGTGGAATACCTTGGCAGTTTTACTTCATCATCACCATAGTTCAGTACACGTACAGGGACCCTTCCTTTTCTCACATCAACCACCCCCCTGGCTGTCAGGAGTGTAGGACTACTGTCAGACATCACTGGCTCCACTACTGCCTGGTAGTCCTGCCCTCTGAGGCCTACTGCTGCCCGACACCAGATCATCATTTCACTTCTTGGTGGCACTACAATAGGAATTGGGTCTGTTACACGTATACTGCCAATTTCACCATTTGACATTGTTACCTGCTGCTGATACTCAAGGGCTCGGATCTCCCTCTCCAGAGCTCTCCTCTCGCTTGGCTTAGCGGTATCTGCACTCTGTTGGAGCAAAAACAACACTTCATCGAGGCAGTTAACCATTACATTGGTACCCAATATCACATGTGGATCCAGCTCATTTGGTTTGTCTTGGACTATTACAATTCCCTGGTTTCTTAACTGCACCCTCCCCACCTTTACTGTTGCCTCCCATTGCCCTTCTATAGTAACAAGCAACCCATTGGTCGCCTCAAAGTTCAAGTCAGGGTTTTTGGGGTTCTAGTTTGATGTCGGACCAGAACCGTTTGTAAAGGATACTCGGGATGGTGGTCACCTGGGATCCGGTATCTACCAATGCAGTGGCAGCGGTGCCGTCGATGATGATTGACAAGTACGGATGATCTCCCACGTACTTGCGCTCCCAGCTGATCGGGCCTGGACTGTCTACTCCTGGGGTTGGCCCTCCTCTCCCAGGGGCTGCTCGTTTAAAGGACAAGACCGGTAGACGTGTACTTCTTTGTCGCACTTGCGACAGATGGGCTGTCCATCGGTGCTGTATCGATCTGTGGGTCTCCCTCGAAGTAATGGTGTCCTCCTCTTCAACCATGGGACGTCGTCGGGGCTGTCAGTGAGCTGGATCTTGTCTGATGGCCTTGCTTCTGTCTTGGGCTGCCTTGCTTCTGTCTTGGGCTGCCTTACTCCTCTGAGCCTCGCCACCTCTCTGGTCAGCTGGCGTACCTCTGCGCACAGACTGTCAAACCGATCAGGTGTCACAGCCTGCATACTGAATTTTGCTGCTGGGGATGAAGAAGGTGCTTCCGGCACGGAAGGGGCGTTAGTCCATTGCGGCTGCGGGGTTAAATCTGGCACTACAGGTAGCTGCTGTCCCCGAACCGTTAAGTCTTTTAACGTAGCAAACTCGGCATCAGGGTTTTGAAGAGCCCACCAGCGTGCTTGTTTTCTGTCATCGGGTAACTTAAGACCTATAACAAACTGTTCAATTAGCGTTTTATTCTCAACTCTAACGCCACCGGGATCAGCTTGTTTAAGGAGTCTCAGCGACTCTTGCAGGCGTAGGGAATAGTCCAGGACACTCTCCTGTGCTCCTTGTTTGCAATGGCAAAACGACAGACTTAACTCTGATCAGTATGATGTTCAAAAACTCTCTTTAGTTTTGCAAATATCTGTTCAACAGACTCCTGATCTTCCACAGACCGGTTTCGGGTTTCAAGCTCTGCTGCATCTGCTGACTGTCCCATTACTACTGACACTCTCTGCTTACCGGTCATCGCGTACATATCCAGCACGGTGCAGATCTTCCTCTGGAACGCATCTAGGGTACTGGGCTTGCCGTTGTACTTGGGTAACCAGGCTGCATTCGGGACGTACGGCAGAGATATCGGCATTATCGGGGCCACCAGTGCAGGCGGCGGTGGCGGCATAACGCCGCCGGGTGGGTTGCCGACTGGGGGCTGTACGTTCTGGGCCCCTGGCGGGGCAACCGGCGGGTTCACTGGCGGGTCTACCACGTCGTTGGGGTTCGGGTTACTCATCCTCGCTCCCCCCTAGTTAATCGCTGCCAGTCTCTTTCAAATCAACGGAAGTAGTCGGCTTGGCGGTGGGGAGTGAGGCACCACGGGGGTTTCCGGCTCCGGCTGCTGCGTCTGGCGGATCTCGTCAGAGCGTGGGTCGGGGCCTATCTTTGCGCCCTTGCACAGTAATGCCTCTTCTTTTCCCACTCTGCGCGCAGCAACGGCGGTTCAAATTTACAGTTCACAAATCACAGTCAATAAATGGCGCACAGTGCCCGGTTAAACCGGGCACGGAATCCTGTTTGTGATGCCAGGTTCTGTCCAGCCCAGGCCCGTGGGGTACTCCGTCACTCAGGCGCGGTCTCTGGGGGAAGTCACGGGTAGCGGTGCCTGAGGCCGTGGGCCCGGGGGAAGCAGATAAAAAGGGTGGATGGCAATAAAAATAATAGAAATGTCTGTCGTGACGCCACCTGTAGGGGTCCGGTGATGACACCGGCGCTGCGTTGGCCTCCGGGGTGATGTGCGGCAGCTAGATGGTACCGTTCCTACAGGATGAGTGGGGTTTCCCGGGGCAGTTAATGGAGTTGAAGGGAATAGGGTAGCGCGGTCAATGTGGTGTGGATGGAATGAGGGACACGCACACAAAGTCTTTTGGTACCTTTACTGATGTTGTTGATGGGTATACTCGACCGGAGATGAGGTAAACACTTCAGGACTTTCACAGCAAGCAGGGTTGTAGGCTTCCTTGTGTCTGTTGCTCTGCTAGAGTCTGGCAGGCATGGAACTCGACCCGACTGTTACTTCACTTTCTGCGTGACTCTCCACACACGGATTTGCTGCACTGAGGGCACTCTATGGGATTCCTGTCTTGGCCTAGACTCCGGGCTCTCATTTGGTGGTGCTTCGGGTGTCCGGGGAGCTAAACCCCCTATTTGTAATCCTGGTTTCTCTGCAAGGTCTACACTGTGTCCTTGTAGCTCGGACCCAGTGACCGGAACTCTGTTAGGTTGAGTCGGGATGACTCCTCTGTCTCTTCTTGTACTCTCTCTCTCCTTTTCCTGTGACTCCTACTCTGAGGGTCTACCACTGTTTCAGATGTCTCTGGTGTGGACCTAGCACGGCTCCAGTACCAGTTCAGCTCACTAAGGTCTTCACAGTTCTCTAGTGACTGCACACTCTGGTGCTTCTCCCTCCAGAACCGTATTTATAGGGGGAACTGGCTTAAGGCAACCAGTGGAGCTCCCCCTACAGGCCTGGGGTGAAAGGTGTTATGTGTTAGTGGGGTCTGCTTGCTGTGTTACATCCGTCCATGTCCCAAGGGAGTCTGTGGTGACCTGGCACAGGGTGTCACATGCTTTTTTTGGAATAAATACAAAAATGTAAAAAACAAACAGTTTACTAATGCACAATACATGATGTGAATAACATTTGGAGCGGTTTAATAACAAAAAAGGGCATGACAGGTTCACTTTACAGTGCACCTACCACCAGTTTTGGGGGTTCTAAACCCTGCCCACCACTTTTAGCATGATGTGAATGGGGTCCCTGCAACCCCTTTACATCCCCAGAGGTGCCCTGAAAATGAGTTTTATTTTTGTCCCGTGCTGCCCTGCTCCATGTGAACACCGCCTCTTCTAAATTACATATAAGTGGATGTGTCATTATGCCATCCACGCAGTTCCCAAGTATTGCCCTTGCGCAGTAGAATTGGGGACCTGCGCTGGTGCACCTCACTGTGCTCTACTGCACAGCCAGTGATTCCAATGCACAGGCGTGAGACGTCAGGCACTGTGCGGATGATGTAGAAACCAAAGTCTCACGCCTGCGCAGTGTAATCACTGGCTGTTCAATAAGGCACATTGAGGTGCACCTGCTCAGGTTGCCAGTTCTATTGTGCAGGTGTGAGACGTCAGGCACTGTGGGGCTGATGTAGAAACTGAAGTCTCGCGCATGCGCAGTGTAATCACTGGCTGTGCAGTAGAGCACAGTGAGGTGCGCCTGCTCAGGTCTCCAATCCTACTGTGCAGCCATGAGACTTGAAAACTGTGTGGATGGCATAGCAGTGTCATGAACTTGCATGTAATTACAAGAGATGGTGTTTGTATGGAGCGGGGCGGTGCTGATCACACTCTGGACACACACCTCGGACTGGACCACTCAGATTCCATACAGCACTGGACAAGAATAAAATTTGTGTTCAGAGGTATGCAGTGGCATGTAGGGAATATATAGGGGTTATAAGAAACCCATTCACATCAAAGGTGGTGGGCAGGGTTTATAACCCCCATGTCACATATAGACTGCTCTGCAGTCTCTGTAAACTGCTCTGCAGTAGTTTATTTTAGTTTATCTCTGTTGCTACTTTAAGGGTTAATGTCAGTAGCTGCAGAATTTGCTGCCCAAGGTCTGGCTGTGGCTCCTCAAGTGAGCTGCTGCTTTGCGTGTTAGGTTGTCCACTCCCCCAGCCTTTAAATAATCCCATTATCCATCAGGTGGTGTCGGTGAAAGAGTTCAGTCTCTACTCTGACCGTTGGCTGTATGGATGTTGTGCAGTTCTACTGAAGTCTTCCAGAAGCATTTACCTTTGAAAAAGTCATTGTGGGGTCTTGCTATTTCTATCCTTATCCCTGGGTTGAGGTGAGGTGGTGTTAGCCTTGGACTGGTCAGGAGCAGGGCAATTTTGTTGGCCCAGACATCCTCACCTATAGAGATAATTCTGGGTACAGCATCAGCTAGGGACTTTGCCCATCACTGCCTTCCTGCTACTATTCCCATCATCTGCTATAGCCACCAATGACACCCCAAAATTGGTGATAGATTGCCTTTAAGGAACAAAGCTTAAAATAGGCCACTATAAATCGTGATCTCAGCCTTCTTCTTCTGTTCCTTGGAAATCTACTGTTTATTTGTAGCTTGTGTAATTGTCGCAAATGTCAAATTATCAAATAATAATATATGATTCCGTTATAATAGAATGTAAGTGTTCTATTCTGAATGTCACAATATAACACTATGGACATCTCACCTCTTTACAGGGTGCAGAGTGACGTTGAGGCTGGTCTGCATAGTCCGGTTGTACACGCAGGTAAAGTTGAAGGTGAGTGGATTTTTGGTAATAATAATGCCATGCAATGGATCGATGTGGAGAGTGTTGGTGATATAGATCTGTGATGAATCGTTCTGAATAAGAAAATAAAATGAAATGTTTACACGTGGATGTGAATATCATGCATTTATTGTTATTAGCTTACTTCAAATTTGCTTTTATTAAACTTTAGGGAAGAAAATTCACAGTATTATACAGTTCTGAAAAAGGAAACTATTTCACCCCTTTAGATGTGCACTGTCACCAACTAGTCAGGAACTTGCAGCTCTCTGGCGCCCCCTTATCCTGCTGGCCAATCAGTGTATTCACAGAGGATAAGAAAATGAGCGCAGCTGCTCTAATTTATGTTGAATATTGAGGCACTTGATGTGACAGAATGTATATATATCACCGGTTCCTGCTAGAAATATATATATACCTCGGTCTAGTCACCACCAAACCCACAATATCAAATGAATATTACACTGCCAACACCAGTCATCTATAGGTGGATCGGACACTCTTTTGGTAACGTGAAGCGTGCAAGGCTCCTTCTTAAAGCAAGAAGATTGACGTCATTAAATTTTAGAAATTTAATCTGAAAATTTGAAGTGTTTACAAAAGAAATAGAAATGGGCCGTCACTGGGAGGTACTAATGATTCTGAAGATTATCAATTTCTGTTTTTCGCTCATATCTGTAGCCTCGAGGTTTACAGGGCAAAGACATTGGCATCATCAGTGGCGTAACCGGAGCCTGGCGGGCCACGATGCGATATTTAAACTGGGGCCCCCCTCACACCGCGAGTGAGGAGGGGGGGGGTGTGGTGCTACTGGCCGGCCGCGGGTAAGGAGCGGGGGGGGGGGTTTAATGCTGCTGGCAGCAGGCTCCCCAGTGTGGAGCGCACAGTGCAGGGCAGGGAGCCAGTAGCAGATCAGAGGAGAGGAGGGGCGGGATCAGCAGCAGGCAGCAGGAAGCTTCCCTCCCTTCACCTCCTCTCTTCTGGCACTCAGAGTGTCGGAGCCGAGCTGCGGTTGTGGGGGCGAGGGCCCCCCTACAGGTCCGGGCCCGGTCTCAGCCGCGCCTGCTGCGACCGCGATCGTTACATCACTGGGCATCATCTTTCTGCTTATCATTTTATGCTTTTGTTGAGTCTAAACCTGATGTGGTTGTGAGATGTGAATGGGCAGAAATGAATTTCCTAGGGTTCTGCCAGTCCTCGGTGGAGCAAAACGCTGCCATACGTATCACAAGACACGTGGACTCAGAAAATCCAATTTATGTAATTTTGGTACTACTGGAGTGTAAGAAATCTAACTTAATATCTGTTGAGGGGAGAGAACAAAGGATTTTTGACAGTTTTTTTGGAAGGAAAAGCCCCCACTCAGCTCTACTGATGCAGAGGGCAATAAAACATTCCAGGCTTGAAGGTAGGGGGAGTGAGGGGAAGACAGGCGCAGTGTCCTGTAGAAACACAAAGAAGGTGGAATAGATTGTCAGCTCTCGGGAAGTGAAGAAACATTTTGGTGTAAAACATATTTTGGTGTATTTTCCTGACCTGCACTGGTAGATATTTGCAATAGGTACCTTCACGTTCAGTTATCAGGGTGGATACTTCAGCTGGCATCAGTCACATCAATCCACTGCATCCATGTAGTTTTTAAACATAGTCTTGCCCCCCCTGCATTGTAAATATATTAACATCTCTGAAAGACCTGCTGAAATTCACTATTGCTGTAGAAGTACCTGTGGTGATGTCATGACCATGTGACCGTAATGGTCTTAAACTCTGGCCTTTATGGTCCCATGGTTGTGACAACACCACAGGTCCTTTGCTAATTCTGCTATGCTGAATACCTGCAGGGATGTCAATATATTACAGTGCAGGGGCCGTGATGTAATTCAAATAATATCATGAATGAACTTCAGGGACAATAACCAAAAGTGCCTCCCCCATGACTGAAGACCAAGTATGTGCTACGTTCACCTCAGCATGTAAAGGCTTTTTTTTTAGGATTTTTACATGGAATTTAGTTTTTAGAGAAGCCTGATAGTGATGCACATTGCATCATTTATTGGCACGAACATGAACGATTCAGGATCAGGAATCAGAACATTTTGCTAAAAGGTCAGCAAACTCGGCTGTTTGGTAACTGATTTAAGTGATGCTTTTCTCTACCTTCTGACAGTGTAGAATAGCGGGCCGGATGTGTTTGATGAGCGGAGGGGGTGGGGAGAGGGCAGACGAGTGTCAGGCTCCATTTTTTTCCTGCCACTTTCTGTGTGTATGTACCGGACCAGCAGCCAATCAGGGCGCATAAAACATCCACAACTTGTAGACACAAGAGCTTGTGTTATTGGCTGCCTAAGTCACATGTCCCTCGGGATATAAGAAGCGGTCATTTGCCGTTGTCACCATTTTCAGAGTGTTACTGCTTAGGGACTGGGTTGCTTCATGCTACACAGATACTCACCAAACTTTGTCTGGCAAATATTCATTGCACCTAGCAGCAGGCTGATAGCTCCTTTGAGAGGCAACACAGGTGTCTGAATACCGGTGCTCAGTCACTTACAACCCACAGATGGGGGCGGTTGTGGCACCAGCGTCCGGCCATGCTGTCAGGGAGGTGACTGGTGGCATTCATAGACACAAGCCCACCATAGGGCTCTGCCACTCAGATGCATGCGAGGCATAGCGTCAGAGCAGCCTATTGGTCACGCCCTGCTATTAGATCAGGCGGGCTGCTCCGCACTGATTACATATTCTCTTCAAAGCAAAGGGGAGGGCAATCCTTAATTGCATAGCCAATAGGAAGAGATGACACCCCATAAGAAGGAATCTTCTAGTAATAGTCCACAACCTTATGAGCAAGAGAAAATGTAAACAAAGGGGAGGGCAATACCTAATTGCATAGCCAATAGGGAGAGACGACACCCCATAAGAAGGAATCCTCTAGTAGCAGTCCACAACCTTGAGAAAGGAGACCTCTGAAACATGTTGGTGTAGACGCTACTATCTGACATCTGACATCGCACAGCACCTTGTACGCATTGCTCCGTTCTGCTGCTTGACCGCACAGACACAGTGACAGGACATCAGCTGATCGCGAAGGCGCGCTGACGCACACCAGGGGCCAGGGTTACTCCCGGTTTAGACAGGCGATTCTTCTCCTTCCTTGTCACGGGTGGACCGCGCCTGCCGGTAGTGGGGCCCGGTGTAGTGCAGATCAAAATTGAGGTCGTCTTACGGGAACAGATTAAAAAGGGGTTTTAATTTGTTTTCTTCGTGACGCCACCTATGAGTAGATTCGGTAAGGGCTACCGACGCTGCGGAACCTCCCGGGGTGATGGACAGCAGCAAGATGTTACGCTCCCCACAGGCTGAGCGGTGATCCCCGGGGGCTGGAGCTGCTCAAGATGTTGTGCGGCAGCTGCGGTTACCTTAAGTTCATGACGGACAGTTCATAAGGAGACACGGACACAGATAGTCTCTGCAACGGTTCTTTACTGTAACCAGCAGGCAGTACATGGCTTACAGTGGTTGAGTAGAAGACCGGGTGGACTCAGCAGTGATAGTGCTCCTCAGAGATCCGCAGTGTACCTCCTCTCTACCTCCTTAGCTTCTCTTGCCAGCGTCGCCCAGGAATACCAGGTCGGGTACGGGGAGGCTGCTTCAATGCCCTATCCATGATGTACGTTCTGGATTCTTTGGGGAGCCTTGGGTCCCTCGGTGGGTACACCGCTGGTTAGACGACTGGAAACTGGCTGGTGGTGGGGTGCTCCTATAAAGCTGCTCCTCCACGGGGCTGGTTCGCGTGACAGAGGTGAACTGCTGCCAGCTTCGGTACCAGTGAACCGGCTGTAAGTTGTGGGCACGGGAGTCTTTTGGGAACCCGTGTAGAAATGCCCATTCCCGGTGGTTAAGGCCTCAGGTGCGGACACCCGACCGGTGACGGCCCAGGGGCCCGCACGGGGTGCGGAGCCCCCGCTCCACTCCAAGTTCTAGTCTGCTCTCTTCAAGTTCTAGACTCGACTGTGTTCTGACTCGCTGTCTAGATTATTGTGTTCTCTTCACTACCCTAACACTCCACCCACCAGGACCTATGATTGGTCCCCTGTTCTAGGTGTTGTATGTTGGGTTGGATCTCTGAGTTAACTATTTCACTGCTTTGTCTAGAGAATATTGCGGCTGCAATACTCCCTTGTGACGCACTCGTTGCGGGGCGCCACACTCCCCCTTGGTTAAATCAGCTTGTCCCCAAGCGTCAAACTACTCACATTACAGAGGTTTTTACATTTTTATACATATATGACACACTTTTATTAAAATAGAAAAACAGGTAAAGAAATGCTTTGATGTTATAAGCAAAGAAACAGGTAATCACTTTGTGCGGACCCGGCGGGCGGTCGGCTGTACTTTAACTAGAGTCCAGGCTGTAGCCGCGAGATCACACAGTCAATGATTAACGGTAACAGAGTCATTGATGAAGTTCAAGTTTTAAAGTCACTGGCTCTGAGGGTGATGGCGTACCCGGATAGCAAACCACCCATCTGCACAAGCATAGCGCTCGTAGGTGATAATATCGCCCCGGTATAGGTCGCGATCGGGATGTCCTCTTGGCAAGTTGGACTCAACGTCCCGGCGCCCCACAAACACCTCCTCATTCAAACCCACCTCCCAAGCGAACCCCCACCCGGTACTTAAGTTAAAGGTGGAAATTCTACCTTCACGGCGGAGTTCATCAGGCAGCGGCGGCTGGCGGCGAGCCTCGGCACGGGCCTCCATGTTGGCGCGTTCTCGGGCTTGCCACTCCTCTCGTCGTTTCTGGCGTATATCTCCGTCGTTACGGCTCGGGGTGTAAAGATGAGTAATGGAGCTGGTGGTTTGGCGGGAAGCTTGAACTTGGCGGGCTGTCTGTATCGGAACCCGGTGGAACGGCACAGGGGAAGGTGTCGGCAGTGCACCCGACCAGTGTACCCGAGCTGTGTGCCCGGAAGGAAGTTCCTTGCTGTCTCCCCAAGCGAACCCGGTGTCGAAATCCTCAGCGGTGCTGTGGATCTCGTCGTCATCCTCTCCGACCTCTTCCTCGATGACCACATCAGGCTGCTCGTTGATGAAAGACGTTAAAGCTTGTTCCGTTGTACAACGGGGCGGTGGTGCTGCGGATCCTTCCGTAGGGACGTCCTGTAGGGCTTCCAGGCTGCCTGCCTCTTCATCTGTTTCCGCAGGTAAAGGTGTTTCAATCCCGGTTACCAGGTAGGCCTCTGTAGTTGCAGAGGAGGCCTCCGGTTCAAGGGAGAAACAAGCGACAGTCTCGGTAGGGTGGAAACTAGTCGCGGGTTCCGCAGGTGGAACCTGGTAGAGATCGAGTTCTTCCATGGAGCGTGTTATGAGCTCCGGCTCAAGAACGGAATCGGTTGCGATGTTGGTCGCTGGAACGGGTCGAGTGGCGGCCTCCACCGGAATGACACAGTCTATTGGCTCAGGTGACGGAGCAGGACAGGTGGTAGGCGATGGTGAGGCGGTCGAGAAGCTGGTGACGTCGTCTGGGCTTGGAGAAGCTGCACCCGGTCGGCTCTGCTGCATCGCATGGTGTAGTCGTCTGCCTAGGGTCGCGCTCCAGCTACGGATCGTCCATTCCACTGTCTCTAGTAACCGCACCCGGAGGTCTTGTAGAGCCTCTAGCCAGAAGTCGGGGCTGCCGTCTATAGTAAGGGCAGGATCCGGACCCGGTTGGCTTATGGCTGCTCTGGCCTCCGCCTCGACCTCCCGCATCAGGTCTTGGAGTCTCATGCTGGCCATTCTTCTTGGAGGGAAACCACACCCGATCAACCGGTAAGACGTTCTGGTTGAGCTGGTGAAGATGTCTTCTTTCTCTGTCGGTGTGTCTAGGTATGACACTCCCATCTCCTCTGGGCTTTTGTAGTCCAATCGTGGGAAAAGTCTTTGGGATCCGCCCCCATGGTTGATTCGAGCAATCAGGGCGGACAAAGAGTTTGGCGCCTTTTGTCTTTGGCCCTCCCACAGTGAGGGGGGGGTTGACTCACTCTTGGGCTTCACGTGGCGGCTTCTTGTGGCGGGAACGCCATCTTGGGCGCCATCTTGACCCAATGGTGTAAAGGCGGGAAAGTTCTTTTTAGGACGAACAAAGTCCAATTGTAGACAATAAAGTCCAGTTTAAGCACAACATACCCGTTGGTAACGGGCCTGCTCGTATCCTGTTCGTGACGCCATTTTCTGACGCACACCAGGGGCCAGGGTTACTCCCGGTTTAGACAGGCGATTCTTCTCCTTCCTTGTCACGGGTGGACCGCGCCTGCCGGTAGTGGGGCCCGGTGTAGTGCAGATCAAAATTGAGGTCGTCTTACGGGAACAGATTAAAAAGGGGTTTTAATTTGTTTTCTTCGTGACGCCACCTATGAGTAGATTCGGTAAGGGCTACCGACGCTGCGGAACCTCCCGGGGTGATGGACAGCAGCAAGATGTTACGCTCCCCACAGGCTGAGCGGTGATCCCCGGGGGCTGGAGCTGCTCAAGATGTTGTGCGGCAGCTGCGGTTACCTTAAGTTCATGACGGACAGTTCATAAGGAGACACGGACACAGATAGTCTCTGCAACGGTTCTTTACTGTAACCAGCAGGCAGTACATGGCTTACAGTGGTTGAGTAGAAGACCGGGTGGACTCAGCAGTGATAGTGCTCCTCAGAGATCCGCAGTGTACCTCCTCTCTACCTCCTTAGTTTCTCTTGCCAGCGTCGCCCAGGAATACCAGGTCGGGTACGGGGAGGCTGCTTCAATGCCCTATCCATGATGTACGTTCTGGATTCTTTGGGGAGCCTTGGGTCCCTCGGTGGGTACACCGCTGGTTAGACGACTGGAAACTGGCTGGTGGTGGGGTGCTCCTATAAAGCTGCTCCTCCACGGGGCTGGTTCGCGTGACAGAGGTGAACTGCTGCCAGCTTCGGTACCAGTGAACCGGCTGTGAGTTGTGGGCACGGGAGTCTTTTGGGAACCCGTGTAGAAATGCCCATTCCCGGTGGTTAAGGCCTCAGGTGCGGACACCCGACCGGTGACGGCCCAGGGGCCCGCACGGGGTGCGGAGCCCCCGCTCCACTCCAAGTTCTAGTCTGCTCTCTTCAAGTTCTAGACTCGACTGTGTTCTGACTCGCTGTCTAGATTATTGTGTTCTCTTCACTACCCTAACACTCCACCCACCAGGACCTATGATTGGTCCCCTGTTCTAGGTGTTGTATGTTGGGTTGGATCTCTGAGTTAACTATTTCACTGCTTTGTCTAGAGAATATTGCGGCTGCAATACTCCCTTGTGACGCACTCGTTGCGGGGCGCCACACGCGCCATAGCCACAAAGGCGCCCACCTGACAGAATAGGAGATCTGCAGCGTCTTGACCACGCGCCCAGATCTACCTCCACAGCGAGGAGAGTCCGAACGCCAAATAGAGGAGGATCCAACTAGAAGGCAACAAGTAAGTGCCTAAACAGGGGGAGAGTCAAGCTGCCAGCAGCAGTGACTGAAAGATATATTGTACATTTCAGAGAGGAGAGATAGAAACTAGAAGGAGGAGAGGAGGAGAGACCACATTGAATGAAATCCAACACAAAGGTATAGAAAGGTCAGAGTATGACCACTGCAGTAGAGAAATAACTTGAATGATAAGGCAATATTGTGATTACAGAAAGAAATAAGGACAACACTGACTGCACCAAGGCAAAAAGACAGTTATACCATACAGGTGAGAACAAAGAGGAATAATTCCAAATCCTGGTAAAAAGTAGGGTAAATTACAAATTGAATAATTGCAGGTTGACACTGAAGCAACAAAGCAAGACGATCATTACAAAAGGAAAGAACCCCAGCAATATAACAAAGGTAAATTAATTAACATATACTGAAAGCCAAAAAAATCAAGGGGTACAACAGTAATACACATATATTTATATTACAGGCAAAACAGAGAGGGACAACGGGAGGAAGCACCTGAAGGAGGGACTCATACTAATGTATCAAGATCCCTCATAACCCAAAAAATCTATTTTTAAAAAAACCTTTATAAAAATCATTGTTTTTAGATGTGATTAATTGTTTTAACCCCTTAAGGACCGAGTCACTTTGCAGCTTAATGACCAGACCATTTTTTGTAATTCTGACCACTCTCCCTTTATGAGGTAATATCTCTGGAACGCTTCATTGGATCCTAGCGATTCTGAGATTGTTTTTTCGTGACATATTGGGCTTCATGTTAGTATTAAATTTAGGTCGATAATTTTTGCGTTTATTTGTGAAAAAATAAAAAATTTGGCAAAAAGTTTGAAAATTTAGCAATTTTCAAATTTTTAATTTTTATTCTGCTAAACCAGAGAGTTATGTGCCACAAAATAGTTAATAAATAACATTTCCCACATGTCTACTTCACATCAGCACAATTTTGGAAGAAAAAAAAAAATTTGGTAGGACGTTATAAGGGTTCAAAGTTCATCAGCAATTATTCATTTTTCCAGCAACATTTACAAAACCAATTTTTTAGTGACCACATCACATTTGAAGTCCCTTTGAGGGGTGTACATGACAGAAAACACCCAAAAGTGACACCATTCCAAAAACTGCACCCCTCAAGCTACTCAAAACTACATTCAAGAAGATTATTAACCCTTCAGGTGCTTCACAGGAACTAAAATAAAGTTGAAGGAAAAAATGGACATTTTAATTTTTGTAACAAAAATGTTCTTTTAGCCTCAATTTTTTCATTTTCACATGGGCAACAGGATAAAATGCATCCTAAAATTTGTTGGGCAATTTCTCCTGAGTACACGGATACCTCATATGTGGTCATTAACCACTGTTTGGGCGCACGGCAGGGCTCAGAAGGGAGGAAGCGCAATTTGAATTTTAGAGCCAATTTTCCATTCAAAAAGTGAAATGGCGCTCCTTCACTTCTGAGCCCTGCCGTGCGCCCAAACAGTGGTTTATGACTACATATGTGGTATCGGTGCACTCAGGAGAAATTGCCCAACAAATTTTGGGATGTATTTGATCCCTTTGCCTATGTGAAACTGAAAAAATGTAGGCAAAAAGAATTTTTTTGTGAAAAAAAAGTGTTTTTTTAAATTTTTATGGATTAATTTGTGAAGCATCTGGGGGTTCAAAGTGATCACTATGCATCTAGATACCTTCCTTAGGGGGTCTAGTTTCCAAAATGGGGTCATTTGTGGGGGAGCTCCAATGTGGAGACACACGGGGACCCTTCATACGCGACATGGTGTCCGCTAACAATTTGAATGGAAAATGAGCTCAAATTGTTAGCGGACACCATGTCGCGTTTGGAGGGTCCCTGTGTATCTCCACATTGGAGCTCCCCACAAGTGACCCCATTTTGGAAACTAGACCCCCGAAGGAACGTATCTAGATGCATAGTGAGCACTTTCTACCCCCAGGTGCTTCACAAATTGATCTGTAAAGATGAAAAAAGAAAATTTGTGTGGAAAAAAAAAGTGCTTTTTCATTTTTATTGATGAATTTGTGAAGCATCTGGGGGTTCAAAGTGCTCACTATGCATCTAGATATGTTCCTTAGGGGGTCTAGTTTCCGAAATGGGGTCACTTGTGGGGGAGCTCCAATGTGGAGACACACCGGGGCCCTCCAAACGCGACATGGTGTCCGCTAACAATTTGAATAACAATTTGAATGGAAAATGAGCTCAAATTGTTAGCGGACACCATGTCGCGTTTGGAGGGTCCCTGTGGGTCTCCACATTGGAGCTCCCCCACATGTGACCCCATTTTGGAAACTAGACCCCCAAAGGAACATATCTAGATGCATAGTGAGCACTTTGAACCCCCAGATGCTTCACAAATTGATCCATAATAATGAAAACAGAAATTTTTTGTGGAAAAAAAAGTGCTTTTTCATTTTTACGGATGAATTTCTGAAGCATATGGGGGTTCAAAGTGGTCACTATGCATCTAGATATGTTCCTTCGGGGGTCTAGTTTCCACAATGGGGTCACTTGTGGGGGAGCTCCAATGTGGAGGCACACGGGGACCCTCCATACGCGATATGGTGTCCGCTAACAATCTGAGCTCATTTTCCATTCAAATTTTTAGCGGACACCATGTCGCGTTTGGAGGGTCCCTGTGGGTCTCCACATTGCAGCTCCCCCACAAGTGACCCCATTTTGGAAACTAGACCCCCAAAGGAACGTATCTAGATGCATAGTGAGCACTTTGAACCCCCAGGTGCTTTACAAATTGATCCGTAAAAATTAAAAAAGAAACTTTTTGTGGAAAAAAAAGTGCTTTTTCATTATTACGGATCAATTTGTGAAGCATCTGGGGGTTCAAAGTGCTCACTATGCATCTAGATATAATCATTTGGGGGTCTAGTTTCCAAAATGGGGTCACTTGTGGGGGAGCTCCAATGTGGAGACACACAGGGGCTCTCCATACGCAACATGGTGTCCACTAACAATTGGAATTGTTAGCGGACACCTTGTAGGATATGAAGAGCCCCTATGTGCTTAAACATTGGAGCTCCCCCACAAGTGACCCCATTTTGGAAACTAGACCACCCAAGGAACGTATCTAGATGCATAGTGAGAACTTTGAACCCCCAGGTGCTTCACAAATTGATCCGTAAAAATGAAAAAAGAAACTTTTTGTGGAAAAAAAGTGCTTTTTCATTTTTATGAATGAATTTGTGAAGCATCTGGGGTTGAAAGTGATCACTATGCATCTAGATATGTTCCTTCGGGGGTCTAGTTTCCAAAATGGGGTCACTTGTGGGGGAGCTCCAATGTTCAGGCACACAGGGAGGGGCTCTCCATACCCGACATGGTTTTTGCTAACAATTGGAGCTAATTTTCTATTGAAATTGTTAGCGGACACCATGTCGCATATGGAGAACCCGTGTGCCACCAGCACAAGGGCAACTGGTAGAGTTGGGGTACAGCACCAGAAAATGCCGCCTCTAATGAATGCGCTATTTTCTTGGGTGGCTGTGGGTTGAAATTTGCAGCGTGGGGGACCCACAACATTTGAGTCTCTCCACGCTGAGGATTCCAGTCAGCCAGCTACCAAGTTGTACCTGGCTGGCTACAAATACAGCGAAGGCTTTTTTTACTTCTAGAACTAATTCTAGAAAAAAAAAATGATGTGGGGTTCCGCCATATTTTTGGTCCAGCCAGGTACAACTTGGCAGCTACAGACTGCCAGCAACCCCCAGCTGTCTCGTTGTACCTGGCTGCAACCAAAAATACAGCGAAGCCCATTTTTTTTTATTTCTAGAACTAATTCTAGAAAAAAAAATGACGTAGGGCTCCGCCATATTTTTGGCCCAGCCAGGTACAACTAGGCAGCTGGGGGCTGGAATCCTCAGCATGGAAAGGCCCAATCGTTCTGGGCCCCCCATGCTGCGAATTGCAGCCCGCAGCCGCCCCAGAAAATGGCGCATTCATTGAAGCGCCATTTTCTGGCGCTGTACCCATGCTCTTCCAGTTGCCCTGGTGCCGGTGGCAAACTGGGTAATAAAGGGGTTAATGCCAGCTTTTTATTGGCAGCTGGCACTAAGCCCGAGATTCATAATATAGGGCCAATGTTAGACCCGCCATTAGGAATCTCTGGTAAATAGTCAGAAAATACACACAGAGAAAAATCTTTTTATTTGAAAAAAAAACACAAACAAAATTCGGACTCCATCTTTATTATAAAGATCCGACGTAGTCCACAACGAAGGTCCCATGACGCTCGATTGCCTCTGCTCAATCCAGAGACTGCAGCAAGGGATCAAGTGTCCTCTTCCTACAGTCTCAGGGGTCAGAGTTATGGTGCACTGTATGACAATGATCAGTTATACAGTGCACCATGACTATGATCCCAGAGACTATAACAAGAGGACACTTGATCCCTTGTTGCACCCATCCATCCACCTATGCACCCATCATCCACGCACGCACATCCACGTACGCACATCCACGTACGCACATCCACGTGCTGACATCCACGCATGCACACAACCACGCACGCACATCCACGCATGCACACATCCACGCACACATGCTGACATCCACGCACATCCACACACATCCACATCCACGCACATCCACGTACGCACACATCCACGTACGCACATTCACATACACACATCCACATACGCACATCCACGCACGCACATCCACGCACGCACATCCACGCACGCACATCCACGTACGCACATTCACGTGCTGACATCCACGCATGCACACAACCACGCACGCACATCCACGCATGCACACATCCACGCACATCCACGCACATCCACGTACGCACACATCCACGTACGCACACATCCACGCATGCACACATCCACGCACATCCACGTACGCACATCCACGTATGCACATCCACGTACGCACATCCACGTACGCACATCCACGTACGCACATCCACGTGCTGACATTCACGCACGCACATCCACGCATGCACACATCCACGCACGCATGCTGACATCCACGTGCATCCACATCCACGCACATCCACGTACGCACACATCCACGTACGCACACATCCACGCATGCACACATCCACGTACGCACATCCACGTACGCACATCCACGCACGCACATCCACGTACGCACATCCACGTACGCACATCCACGTACGCACATCCACGCACGCACATCCACGTACGCACATCCACGTACGCACATCCACGTACGCACATCCAAGCACGCACATCCACGCATGCACACATCCATCCATTCACCCATCCATCCACCCATCCATCTATTCATTCATTCATTCATTCATTCATACTTACCCACCGATGAGAAGGAGGAGCCACACCGGAGACTGCAGAGGACTCGGAGGCCGATGGTGCAGGCGCGTGCAGCCCGGAATAGGTGAGTAGGAGCAGGGGGGTGAGCAGGAGCAGGGGGGTGGGCAGAAGCAGGGGGTGTGGGTAGGAGCAGCGGGGTGGGTAGGAGCAGGGGGGAGGGCGCCCTGCAACTTGACCGGCGGGCACATGAGCCCGCGGCCCGCCGGTAGAAACACCAGGAGGGCGGGCGGATGGCGGGGTGCCGGCCGGACACAGGGGGGAATGGCACAGGGGGGGCTGGACAGCACACAGGGGGGGCTAGACAGGACACAGAGAGGGGCTGGATGGAGCGGGGACAGGACACAGGGGGCCCGGAGAATTAGATAATGGCCGCATAATGGTGCAGTGCAGCCCGCCAGCATATAAGTATGTTTGGGGGGAGGAAGGCGGGGTTAGGGGTTAACAGGGGTGCCCACACCTCTGCCCCTGACCCTCAGCTGTCACTGACAGCTTTTAGATTTGAGCTGTCACTGTTCGTTTAGAAGCAGTGACAGTTCAAAGCCATGACGAGTATACTCGTCATGATGCGGGAACTGACAGCTTTTCATGACGAGTATACTCGTCATTAGTCGTAAAGGGGTTAAAATTGTTTTAAAGAAGTTTAATAAAATTCCCGAGAAAGGGTTATACCAATACACTGTGTTTTTAATAGACACCGAGACCAAGAACAATCTATAGACTAAAAGAGAAAGGTTCCAGCCACTAGCCAGATTGTGCACTTAACCCATATATATTTATACAGAGGTTGGATATATATGAATACGGTTTTAACAAGTAAAGGGTATACAGACACACGGCATCACCCGGGGCGGACAGCTGGCAATCATAATAAGAGACCTCCAGTGTTTAAGGTGTACATATACAATTACCTTTAGAGGAATGGCGATATCTGAAGACACAGTTTACCCGGACAACATTTACACTGATCATAAGAATCTGTCGTATCTCTGCTCACAGACTCAACCCTTGCCAGGCTCTTTGGTTCTTATTCTTTGTTCGGTTAAATTTCTCTCTCCATTTCTATTCCGTACAGAAGAATATCAAGGCTGACGCGCTATCTAGGTCCTTCCTATCTGACAACCTAGAGGAGGAGCTTCAGCACATCACTGAACCGTCTAAGGGCCCTTTCACATCAGCGTTTTTTTCAAATCGCGGCAGATGCGGTGAAAAAACCGCATCTGCCGCGATTACCGCATACCGGCTGCACTTGCGGCACGGTTGCGGTAAACGCCATACATGGTATAGGCGGACTTGCGGCAGGTGCGGCAAGTGCGGTTTTGGCACTTGCGGCAGGTGCGGCCGCGAAAAAAAATACTGTCAGCCACGTTTTTTTTCGCGGCCGCACCTGCCGCAAGTGCCAAAACCGCACTTGCCGCAAGTCCGCCTATACATAGTATGGCGTTTACCGCAACCGCGCCGCAAGTGCAGCCGGTATGCGGTAATCGCGGCAGATGCGGTTTTTTCACCGCATCTGCTGCGATTTGAAAAAAAACGCTGATGTGAAAGGGGCCTTAGATGATCATGATGGCTCCGGTCAGGCTGTTGCAGCTTCCCCCTGGTAAGAACCTTGTAACTGAGAGAGACAAGAAGAGAGTTATACGCTGGGGTCATTCTCCTAAGCTTGCCGGCCACACAGGTCAAAAGGAGATGTTACAGCTGATATCTGGACACTACTGGTGGTCCACCTTGTGCCACGATGTTCTGGACTTCATTGCAGTCTGTCCTTCCTGTGCTCGCAATAAAACACCTAAGTAACTGACAGCCGGTCACCTTCTTCTGCTCTCAATTCCATCTGCTCCCTGGTAACACATTGCCATGGACTTCATGATGACCAGAAAAATGTCCACAGGAAAAACACCCAAAGGAAAATTGCCCACACGGAAAATTGCCCACACGGAAAATTCCTAATTGCAGCATCACAAAGTTTCAGATCTCTGATATTTGAGGTGCAAAGTGAGGATGTTCACCTGATATGTGAAAAATGCCCACAGACATGAATGCCAACAGGAAAACAGGACTAGAGAATAATATAGAATTTTATAGGTTATATGCTCTGCAAGACGAGGAATGGTATAGAGGTGTAAGTGAGATGCTTTGCAGGACTGTGGATGGTATAGAGGTGTAGGTGAGATGCTCTGCAGGACAGGGGGATAGTATAGAGGTGTAGGTGAGATGCTCTGCAGGACAGGGGATAGTATAGAGGTGTAGGTGAGATGCTCTGCAGGACAGGGGGATAGTATAGAGGTGTAGGTGAGATGCTCTGCAGGACAGGGGGATAGTATAGAGGTGTAGGTGAGATGCTCTGCAGGACAGGGGGATAGTATAGAGGTGTAGGTGAGATGCTCGGCAGGACAGGAGGATAGTATAGAGGTGTAGGTGAGATGCTCTGCAGGACATGGGGATAGTATAGAGGTGGTGAGATGCTCTGCAGGACACGGGAGAGTATAGAGGTGTAGGTGAGATGCTCTGCAGGACAGGAAGATGGTATAGAGGTGTAGGTGAGATGCTCTGCAAGACAGTGGGATAGTATAGAAGTGTGAGATGCTGTACAGGACATGGGTATAGTATAGAGTAGTAGGTGAGATGCTCAGCAGGGCAGGGGGATAGTATAGAGGTGTAGGTGAGATGCTTGGCAGGATATGGGATAGTATACAGGTAGAGGTGAGATGCTCTGCAAGGCAGGGGGATAGTATAAAGGTATAGATGTAATGCAGTAGATGGTGATAGTATAGAGGTGTAGGTGAGATGATCTGCAAGACAGGGGATTGTATAGAAGTGTAGGTGAGATGCTGTGCAGGACATGGGGATAGTATAGAGGTGTAGGTGAGATGTTGTGCAGGACATGGGGATAGTATAGAGGTGTAGGTGAGATGCTCTGCAGGACAGGGGATAATATACAGGTATACAGTAGGTGAGATGTCATACAGTAGATGGTGATAGTATAGAGGTGTAGGTGAGATGCTCTGCAGGACATGGGGATAGTATAGAGGTGTAGGTGAGATGTCATACAGTAGATGGGGATAGTATAGAGGTGTAGGTGAGATGTCATACAGTAGATGGGGATAGTATAGAGGTGTAGGTGAGATGTCATACAGTAGATGGGGATAGTATAGAGGTGTAGGTGAGATGCTCAGCAGGACATGGGGATAGTATAGAGGTGTAGGTGAGATGCTCAGCAGGACATGGGGATAGTATAGAGGTGTAGGTGAGATGTCATACAGTAGATGGGGATAGTATAGAGGTGTAGGTGAGATGCTCAGCAGGACATGGGGATAGTATAGAGGTGTAGGTGAGATGCTCAGCAGGACATGGGGATAGTATACAGGTGTAGGTGAGATGTCATACAGTAGATGGGGATAGTATAGAGGTGTAGGTGAGATGCTCAGCAGGACATGGGGATAGTATACAGGTGTAGGTGAGATGTCATGCAGGACATGGGGATAGTATAGAGGTGTAGGTGAGATGCTCAGCAGGACATGGGGATAGTATAGAGGTGTAGGTGAGATGTCATGCAGGACATGGGATAGTATACAGGTGTAGGTGAGATGTCATGCAGGACATGGGGATAGTAATGAGGTGTAGGTGAGATGCTCAGCAGGACATGGGGATAGTATAGAGGTGTAGGTGAGATGTCATGCAGGACATGGGGATAGTATAGAGGTGTAGGTGAGATGTCATGCAAGACATGGGGATAGTATACAGGTGTAGGTGAGATGTCATGCAGGACATGGGGATAGTATAGAGGTGTAGGTGAGATGCTCAGCAGGACATGGGGATAGTATAGAGGTGTAGGTGAGATGTCATGCATGACATGGGGATAGTATACAGGTGTAGGTGAGATGCTCAGCAGGACATGGGGATAGTATAGAGGTGTAGGTGAGATGTCATGCAGGACATGGGGATAGTATAGAGGTGTAGGTGAGATGTCATGCAGGACATGGGGATAGTATAGAGGTGTAGGTGGGATGCTTGGCAGGATATGGGGATAGTATACAGGTAGAGGTGAGATGCTCTGCAGGGCAGGGGGATAGTAGGCCCTTCTGGTCTGTTTTGGATTTTCTGCTTCTAATATGCATTACAAAATTCAATGTCATCATGGTGGGGGCTTCCGTCCTGAAAACCGATTGTAGAATTCGCTAACATACAAGACACCGAAAAAGGCAAGTCCGAACGCTGCGGAAAAAAGCACAACCTTTTGACTGTCATCATAAAACTCACCCAAGTTATCTATCATTCTCTTTAAAATAGGGAGAGAAATGGGCCTCCTATGCTCTACCCGGACATCCTCCCTACGCCAACCTTTCAAAGCTTGAGTTATTACAAAACTCTTCATTATGTCTGCCCAACCTCTTAACCTGAATTGAAAATCCAGCCCTGACAACTGGTTCTGTGCAACACACTGAGTGATACCCTGGGAACGCAGATCAATGTATCGTATGTCAACCTTTAACCTCTCCACGTCAGATGAATGAATCTGACGATCACCCACCGATTCCCACCAAGCCTTACCTGGTACGCTCTCCACATTGAAGGGGCAATCGAACCTTGCACTAAAGATAAGAGCTGCTCTCCAGCACCAACCAGATGTAGCCTGGGCAATCCATACTCTCCTGATCGGTGAAAGGGCACAGCTCCCAGAATTTGTGAAAATCAAATCGAGACAAGGAATCAGCAATGCCGTTAAGTACTCCCAGAACATGCCACCCCCTAAACTAAATATTAAAGGTGAAGCATCTTGAAACAAGGCGGGGAAGATGAGGCTATATGGTTAATGACGTAGACCATGCTGATTTTGTCAGTCCAGAAGCAGATACACTTATTCTGGAGGGTGTGAACCCAGATGGATAACGCTACTACTATAGTGAACAGCTCCAACAATGTCAAGTTTTTAGTCCACCCATTGTTGTTTCAAGACTCTGGGCAGAGAGGATAACACCAAAACCCAAAAACCCGACCATGTTGGAAATGATTGAAATGTCCGAGCTGGAAACTTCCGAGTCCTGGAAGCACGTGTGACCGTTAGAACTGACTAAAAATGTTCTCTACATCAATAAATTATTCCTAAGCAGTTGAGTGATCCCAATTTTGTGATGAGGTTTCTCATTCCCCCGCCCCCTGTTGAAAGGCGAAGCCTGCTGAAAAAATTCTCCTGATGGCATGACCCTGCAGGCAAAAGTAAAGGTAGGGTCACACGTGGCGATGTCGCCCGCGACATCGCCGAAAAGTGACGTGACAGCGATGTCGCGGGCGATATTGCAAGTGCGTCGCGCTGTGTGACAGCGCGACGCAACTGCAAATTATCGCTGGTCGCAGGTTGACAGGTTTATGAACATGTTCATAAACATGTCAACCTGTGACCAGCGATTAGGCTGGATCGCGCCGTCTGACACTGTTAATAATATAATATAATCTGGCACACCAAAAAGAGTCCGAGAAATCCGTGCAAGAAAATCATTCTTTTATTAATGGTATTCAGACCAGTGTCAAATGTTTCTTCAACAGTAAATTATAGATTTATCAGTCAAACGTTTCGACCGTAGTCTTCTTCTTGTGACATAAATGACTTACATAAAAAATGAAGAAAATATAACAGAAATTATTCACATACATCATACATAACAATATCATCAAAAGTGTTTTATCAATCATCACTTTGTTTGAATACCAAAAGGAATATTGAAAAATTCATTTATCATTTTACAACAAGATTTTTTCAAAAAATACATGAATAATAGACAATAAGTCCTGTATCATAGTGGAGGAAAAAAAGCATATATTACCTGGATACAGTCTTGTATAATATGATAATTACTGTGATTAAACACTCTACACGTTTAATCTAAAAATGAGATAATATACACTCAGTTAATGTCAGGAATTATGAGTTAATCCAAGAATGTAGTATATTAATAAGCAGAGGTATTTACGGATGAGCAAATTTGCTGATAGCTTACATAAGGACACACTAGGATAAAAATTATGGATGTTACATACTTGTACATCAAAATAAAAAACAAAGTGAAAAGCAGTATATTTGCTGCTATAAATACAGAAACATAGTGAATTCAATCATTCACATGTGTCAAACAACGATGTATTCATTAGGTATGGAATTCAAGAATATAGATACCTGTCAACCTTGACAAGAGGATGATAATGTCACACATTCTTTAGTATCTGGCTAAAAATTGGAAAAATATGTATCCGTATGGCAACCATACAGAGAGATATTTATGTAATCATATCCTAATTAACATAAAGCATACCGTATATACTCGTGTATAAGCCGACCCGTGTATAAGCCGACCCCCCTACTTTTGACCCAAAAATCTGGAAAAACCTATTGACTCGTGTATAAGCCGAGGGTGGACCCCAGCACAGGTATACAGCCCCCAGCAGTGTGGTATACAGGCCTCCCCAGTGGTAGTATACAGCAGCCCCAGTGGTGGTATACAGCAGCCCCAGTGGTAGTATACAGCAGCCCCAGCACCCCCAGTGGTAGTATACAGGAGCCCCAGCAGCCCCAGTGGTAGTATATAGGAGCCCCAGCAGCGCCAGTGGTAGTATATAGCAGCCCCAGCAGCCCCAGTGGTAGTATACAGGAGCCCCAGCAGCCCCAGTGGTAGTATACAGGAGCCCCAGCAGCCCAAGAGGTATATACAGCAGCCCCAGTGGTAGTATACAGGAGCCCCGGTGGTAGTATACAGGAGCCCCAGCAGCCCCAGTGGTAGTATACAGCAGCCCCAGCAGCCCCAGTGGTAGTATACAGCAGCCCCAGTGGTAGTATACAGCAGCCCCAGTGGTAGTATATAGGAGCCCCAACAGCCCCAGTGGTAGTATACAGCAGCCCCGGCAGCCCCAGCAGTAGTATACAGCATCCCCAGTAATCCAGGGCCCCCCCAGCCTTGTTCCGGTCACCTGTAAAGCAAAATATACTTATCACTGTCCCACTGCCGTCCCGCGCCGCCGCTGCCGTCCGCGATCCTCCATCTTGATGCGTCTTCTTCCGACTTCCTGTGTTCGGCGCCGGCAATGACGTCGTTGCCTGCGACGAACACAGGAAACCGGAAGAAGACGCATGAAGATGGAGGATCGCGGACGGCAGCGGCGGGCGCGGACGGCAGCGGGACAGTGATAAGTATATTTTGCTTTACAGGTGACCGGAACAAGGCTGGGGGGGGCCCTGGATTACTGGGGCTGCTGTATACTACCGCTGGGGCTGCCGGGGCTGCTGTATACCGAGTGACTCGCGTATAAGCCGAGGGGGGTACTTTTCAGCCCAATTTTTGGGCTGAAAAACTCGGCTTATACGCGAGTATATACGGTAAATGGATACCTGTGTCTTATAGGGGTTAATATGAACATCCCCATATGGTATAAGCGATTTTGCCACTGCTAGATAAAGAAAAGTAGAATAGAGTAGAATAATAGGAAGAACACATGATGCATTGAAATGAGACGCCATAGATAAATTCAGGCAGTACATAACACAGCTTGTTCATATGGTGCGCATACCTGTTATAGATTGCAGGATAGGAAAGCCAGAAACCTACAAACAGACGAAAAGGAGAAAAAGCCGTCCCAGTCAAAGAAAATCCGAGGACTTCTGATGTGCGCGCTGGAGAGATCAAAAGCATCTCCATACTTACTGGACTTGAAAGTGTGCAGCGTTGGCGGGGTGTGCGCCGCCATATTAACAGGAAGTATTTATAGGGAAGAAGCTCCGAGGACACGCCTCCTGCTTCCTGCAGTTGGAACGCAGGCGTGTCCATCCGGAACGCTCCGCCCACATCGCTGCCGCGTCACCGGCAACGTCGTGCCGTGTGACAGCTGGCCTGCGATGTCGGAAGCGAGCGTGCACCTGCACATCGCTTCCGACATCGCAGGCCAGATCGCCACGTGAGACACCACCTTAAGAAGACCAAGGAACGATTGCATCTGCAGGAGGGACACCTTGTGTACCGAGCAAACACTATCAATGAGGGTGTGATGACATGGACTCTATGTTTTTCTAAGAGTAAAATTCTTACATTAACCAGATATGTTTGAATTTGTTTGCCAACTTGTGATAAGGCACTTATTGTTTCTAGTAGACTATTAGGAGCCTGCTAGGGTCAAAAGTTTGTATAATTATCTCACCTCTTTGTCAGGGAAGGTCAGACACTCAGAAAAATTAAGTATGAGAGCCTTAAATTGTATTACTATGTGTATTGCTGACTATGTAAATTACTCAGCCACCATTGTTTGAGGTCATGGATTGCAGACTAAATGTAAATAGCCTTAGCCCCTTTCACTCCACATCATTTAAATTAACATTATCCAATCGGTTTGAAATCTAGCCAAAAAATGCACAGTCTTAGTAAACCAATCGTGAAGTTTCCAATGTTCTGAATTGAGTGCTCAGGGGTATATAAGAAGGACTGTTCATTTGACATGGGAGACAAGCTACATAATACCAATATAGGATTTGCGCATCCAATTGGCAGGCCATAACCCGAGACCTAGGCACTTCGTGCTGACCAAGGGGAACAGAACCTGGATTATAATACTACATTGACTTCAGCATCGAATGCTAGGATTCGGGTGGGATATCAAAGACTACATAAGGAAGAAACCCAGGTTGGGACAATCCAGTTACCTGGCTACAGACTTACTGTGCTCGGTCAGCTTCCTAAATCAGGTTTTATTCCTTTCATGGGGGGTGACCGCCGAACATGGGGTGCTGCTGGTTTGGAGTAAGTAGCCCTGGAAGCTCGGAGGCACGACTAATCTAATCCCTAGTGAGCCAGTGGAAGGGTGAGAAAATGTTGCCTGTTACATTTTATGTTTTGCTGATTATGTGTTATATGCTGTTAACTAGGGATCCAATAAAGCCTTAATATTGTGGCTCCCTCACCCTGTGTAGTCTGAGTAGTGTTCCGCCCATGGTTAAGGAGGTCGGGTATTCAGTTGGGATGAACCCTGGTCTTTGCTGTCTTTCCAGAGGTGGCCGGGCCAGCAGATGAGAGCACCCACTGACCCCCGTGTCTCCACAATTGGCGGCAGCAGTGGGATACTACTCAGCCTGGTTTATCCAGGGGAGCTGCAGGGGACTGGTGTTCGTGGACACCATCCAAGGGCTCAACAACCAGGAAGATATACAAGCAGGCCATAGGTGAGGCATTCAGGTGTTGAATGCTGCCATTTCCAACCCCACCAGCTCAGCCATGGGACAAGGACCGGAGTGGAGATACGGCCTCAGCAGTGAATGGAAGCTACAGGATCTGTGCCAGAGGCGAAAGATTGAATACAGGAACACTGTCACTCGGTCGGATTTGATCCAGAAATTGGTCCATTGGGAGACCTAGAATGATGCGGAGGATGATGAGGACCTTGCTGATGTTGTACAAGAGGATGTAAACTGTGTGTCTCATCCTGGGTCTAGTGACAATCTGGAAACAAACCGGTCCCAAGCAGACCGAGCCATGGAATTGTTGGCTGCATTGGGGCCTGACGCTTCAAGAGAAGAGAGGGCTGGTGTTCTTCAATTAGTGTTGGAAGTTCCAATTTCCTTACCACCAGCGCCTACCTCCATGATGGAACACCACCAAGGAAGTCATCTTCACTACAGGGACGTGCCAGTGCTTAATGAATACAGCACTGAGATAGATGAACATTTGTAAAACTTTGAGATGCTAATGCGTATGCACCAGGTGCCCACAGCTGAGTGGTCCAAATACCTGTGGACAAGCTTGCCTGGCCGCACCCAGGAGGCTGTCCAATCACTTGGGCCTCAGGACTGCTTGGAATATGAAATTATTAGGGACACTCTGTTGGCCCTTTTTGCCAACTCTTGAGAGATATTGCACTAAGTTCCGGACTATGTCTCGCCAGGGTGTCTGCCATGTCAAATTTGGCAGTCAACTCTGACAACACTGTAACTACTGGCTTGATGGTCGGGCTGCCCACTCCGCTGCTGCCCTCCGGGATGTGATAGTGCTTGAACAACTTCTGGAGAAGATGGACCCAGAAATATGAGAATGGGTAGCTGACCGGAAGCCTGACACCCCAGAGCAAGCAGCTCGATTGGCTAAAGAATTTACAGTCAACTGACCCAGCTGGAGACCCAATAAGCCCACCGATCCCAGGAGGTCCCTCAACCATGAATTCAAGCGACCTCCAGACTCCCATGCTGGTCTAACTCCGACACAGCAGAAGCCCCAACAGGACAAAGGTTTACCAACAGGGCCCATGAGTTGCCTAACCCACGGCGCTGTTATACGTGTGTGCGCCTTGGACACCTAGCCAAAGAGTGTATTCAAAGTCGGGGCCCCATGCCTGGAGCCCGTCTGCCAGTCCAACCAGTCAACATATGCCGAGATGAACCAGCGAGGCTTGGGAGTGCTACCACCTAGAAACACCAGTAGCCGAGGAAGTGATTTACCCAGGCCACACCCTACGGCAGGCCGGACACCATACACCAGCCAACCTCCATCGCCACATTCAGACGGTCAAGGTCAGTGAAATACAGGCTCAGGGACTTCGAGACACTAGATCTTCCATCACCCTGGTCAGCCCAGATATTGTTCCCACAGAGCATCATTTACTGGGCCGCCAAGTGACCATCTCCCTTGCTGGGGGCCACCGCTCGAACGTCTCTCTGGCACGAGTGCAGTTGGAGTGGGGAACTGACCAGGGAGAGGTTGAAGTGGGGCTCATGGATGGCCTTCCAACCCCTGTTTGTTATTTTGGGAGTATCCAACCAGTTTGTCATCGCCATCACCCGCACCAAGCCAATCATCGTCCTTGTGCAGATCTTTCTACCAACCCATCCGAGGATAACCCTCTTCCTCAATCTTCAGCCTCCTTCTCTGAGCCAACAAATATGCTTACGTCGAATCAAACTGTGGCAATTGACTGTGGAGGAGATAGATTGTAAGGAGTTCAGGGAAGTCAAACTGACAGACCCCACCCTAGAGCTTATCTATAGTGCGGCTACCCAACCTGGGGGAGGAAATCAGGGGGAGGTGTATAGATGAAAAAAGGCCTCCTATATCGGGAAAAGCACGCATCCTGCCCAGAAAAATACTG
Organism: Allobates femoralis; assembly: GCA_033576535.1. NCBI lineage: Eukaryota > Metazoa > Chordata > Amphibia > Anura > Aromobatidae > Allobates > Allobates femoralis. The sequence goes on from JARQOC010000002.1 coordinate 20,024,534, forward strand.
GACCTGTGTACATCAGCTTGTGGAACAGCAGCAATACCGACCCCAACTATTTCATTTAGGTCATGATGTTCCTGCAGCTGGGCACATGGGGACCAGACTTGCCTGTTGCGTAGTGTTTTTTGCAAAGGGTCACTAAAGAAGTGCTGAAATACAGAGCCTCTTGCCCAGTGTGTCAACGTTTGGGGGGAGCCCAATTTTGTGCCCAACTCCAACACATGCCCTTGATAGGAGAACTGTTCCAGAGAATTGCCATTGAGTTACTTAGGTCCCTTAGCCATCCCCAGCCGCAGCGGAAAAAGATTCATCCTTGAACTGGTAGACCTTGCCACCCGCTACACAGAAGCTGTTGCCTTGTCCTCCATAGATGCAGAGCACGTGGCTCAAGCTCTACTGGACATCTTTAGCTAGGTAGAGTTTCCGCTGTAAGCATTGACTGACTATGGGGCACAGTTCCAAAGTGAACTGATTCAGACCACATTCTGGGGTCCAGATAAGGTTATCTGGACCCAGAACCGCTCTCAGAGGAGGACCCCCCTAATATGGCACCTCGTTGTTTACCCTCCTTGGGTTCCTACTGGTCACGCTGGGCCCGGTACGATTTCCTCTGGCCGAACTGACCCTTCTTGAAGGCCCTCCTGTAGGATGGAATAGCAGGCTAAGGGAACCCCCGCTTTCTGTGTGCCGCTTTGGTCAGAAACCAGGCGAGCACTCTGGCGATCGTCTATGTTACAGGCGATGGGAGCCGTAGGCTCCCATGTTACAGGATCGCCGCTGGGGTTTGTGGACACCCCAGCGGTGATGTCGCCTGTAACAAACATGTGCGCGCTCCCGTGTGTCGTTGGTGATATCTACGGCGATGTGGATAGGTGTGACTGTACCCTTAGAAGTGGAGGCTACACCTGACGACGGGGCTGGAGATGTCGGCGGCGACTGGCGGGTGCGCGCATGTTTTTGGCACCCCGCCAGCATCGCCGTCCCCCATTTACATGGGGCGACATCTCCAGCTCCGAGCCGGCGAGCTGTCAGGCGGAATCGCCACCGGGCTGTCTGAAAACCACAGTGGCGATACAGGACAATGGGAGCCTATGGCTCCCACCGCCTGACAACCCGCCTGCGACCGGTTATATGGGGCGATGTGTGCACATCGCCCCAGAACGGTCATCTGGTTTCAGAGCACTACTCTGCTCTGAAACCAGGCGACCTCCCGGCGGCGCCGACATTGCCCCTTTACATGAGGCGACGCAGGGGCGATGTTGCCGCCGATAGGCCACGCCCCCACATTGCCTCTGTAATGGGCGGCGATGTCGCCCTGTGTGACGGGGCCTTTAGCAACCTTAGACCAAGTCGACAATCATCAAAGGGATATTGACGCTTGGAAGTAGGCAGAGAACCATGCCTTTCCTGTTTGTCCCACTCCCTGCGAACTAGATCCTTGATAGCTGTAAACACCGGGAATGATCTCCTCTATTTTTTCTTCAGAGAGTCCAGCGAACATAATATCCTGCGTGGATCGTGACTCCCTAGAGCCCGTTACCCTCATAGTGCGTCGCACAGACTTGACCAGATTATCCATGCTCTCTAGTGGAAAACAGGATCTCCCTTCATCATCAGAAGAGGATGAGGAAGAAGAAGCTGATGGAGATCTCGAGACACCACGAGATCTAGCTGGACTGTCCTCTGGGGAAGAGGCACAGGGAGAAATGGCTCTCTACACTGTGTTCCAAATTATTATGCAAATGTTATTTTCCTGATTTTCCTAAATGGTCGGTGCAAATGACAGTCAGTGTAATAAAAGTCATCACCCGTAGAGTATACATCAAATTTTATTGAAGAAATCTCCCTATGATAACAGTATAATTTTCAAAATTAAAAAAACTCTAACTGCACTGTTCCAAATTATTAGGCACAGGAGAGTTTCTAAACATTTGATATGTTTGAAAGAACTGAAAATGCTCATTTATTGAATTTGCAGCATTAGGTCACATTCACTGAAATAAAAAGCTATTTAACTCCAAAACACCCTAACAGGCCAAGTTACATGTTAACATAGGAACCCTACTTTGATCCACCCTTCACAATTCTAGCATCCATTGATATTGTGAGTTTCTGCTTGTATTTCTTTGCATGATGTCAGAATCGCCTCCCAGAGCTGCTGTTTTGATGTGAACTGCCTCCCACCCTCATAGATCTTTTGCTTGATTATACTCCTAAGGTTCTCTATAGGGTTGAGGTCAGGGGAAGATGGTGGCCACACCATGAGTTTATCTCCTTTTATGCCCATAGCAGCCAGTGGCACAGAGGTATTCTTTGTAGCATGAGATGGTGCAGTGTCATGCATGGGGATGATTTTGCTCCTGTAGGCACGTTTTTGCTTTTTGTACCATGGAAGAAAGTTCTCAGTCAGAAACTCTATATACTTTGCAGAAGTCATTTTCACACCTTCAGGAACCTTAAAGGGGCCTACCAGCTGTTTCCCAATGATTCCAGCCCAAAACATGACTCCTCCACCTCCTTGCTGACATTGCAGCCTTGTTGGGACATGGAGGCATCCACCAACCATCCACTACTCTATTCATCTGGACCATCCAGGGTTGCTCGGCACTCATCAGTAAACAAGACTGGTTGAAAATTAGTCTTCTTGTATATCTGGACCCACTGCAACTGTTTCTGCTTGTGAGCACTGTTTAGGGGTGGACGAATAGTAGGTTTATGCACCACAGCAAGCCTTTGAAGGATCCTACACCTTGAGGTTCGAGGGACTCCAGAGGCACCAGCAGCTTTAAATATCTGTTTGCTGGTTTGTAAGGCCTTTTTAGCAGCTGCTCTCTTAATCTGATGAACTTGCCTGGCAGAAACCTTCCTCATTCTGCCTTTATCTGCACAAACACATCTGTGCTCAGAATCAGCCACAAATCTCTTCACAGTACGATGATCACGCTTAAGTTTTCGTGCAATATCAAATGTTTTCATCCCTTGTCCAAGGCATTGCACTATTTGTTGCTTTTCGGCAGCAGACACTCCCTTTTTCTTTCCCATGTTACTTGAAAACTGTGGCCTGCGTAATATTGTGGAACACCCAGTTTTCCTTTTATTGGGCTCACCTGCCAAATCACAGATATCTGAGATTGATTTCAATGATCCAAAGAACCCTGAGACACAATACCATCAATGGGTTTCATTGAAAAAAAAAATAAAAATAAAACCATATAACACTTAAAATCAATTTGCATAATAATTTGGAACACAGTGTAAAGGTACCGTCACACACGGCAATATTGCATGCAATTTTACTGGCAATTTGCTGGTTGCAGTGAAATCATGGGCACATTGTTACATTTGTACACAGCAACAAAATAGAACATGATTTCCATGTGTCCATGATTTCACTACAACCAGCAAATTGCCAGCGAAATTGCTGCCAAAATTGCCGCGTGTGACGTTACCTTTAGACTTAGATGTATGCTTTCGTGATGAACCACCTCCCTGAAAGAAAGGAGTTCCTCCCTAATCATAGAGCGGATATCAGCCGTTTTAATGGAGGACTCCTCCTGCAATGTCTTAGCTATACATGGCTGACACAGACATAAGACTCAGTAAGGGGATGCATGCACAGAGCAAATTCCTTATGCTTGAGTTTTTTGGCCTTCTTAGCTGGTTCTGGAGGTGGTTGATCAGCCTGAGATGAGGGCGGACCAGGTTTACTCCGCTCACTCTGGTCAGCCGAGCCGCCCTCCTTGGAGCGCCCACCGCCGCTGTTTGACTTGCTGGTATGCTGCACATCCCCTTCAGGTGGGTGCAGCTCCAACTCCCCAGGAGAAGAGATCATGGAAGGCACCGCACCACCAGCAGCAGACACTCCTCAAGTACCCACCAAGAGTCTCCCTGCGCTGGGGCCACCTTCCCGGACCACCCGGAAGTCCTATCAACAACTTCCGGTCAGGAGCGTTCTACCTCCAATGCGCATGTGCTGGCTCAGAATCCGGAAGCCGGCCACAGGAGGCACTGGGCGGCTAACTTCAGCGGTCACACTACACACCCCGCGCCCCCTGCACAGCCCTGAGCCCCACCGCAACTAAGCCCCGCCCCAACCCTGAGAGGCGAAGGTCGGTCGGCGCTATCACCACACAGCCCTCTCCTCCCACGGCAACAGTGGTGGGACCACACCGCAATGAAACTCTGGCCCCCAGGAGGTGTAGGGCGGCAGCCACCCGCACCTGAAGACCACATCCTAGCCAGCAGCCACCTTACCGCTCCGTTGCCCCTGGAAGTGTGGACACAGTCGGCCTCCCTGGATGAAATGCAGCCTGCTCCCACGAGTAATGGTGGGTGAACTGAACGCTGACCTCGTGACACCCATAGCCAGACGAGGGGATAGCCTGTAGCAGGACTTTCCAACTAGAGTTCCAGACCCTGCCGTTCCCCAAGAGACCGAAACAGAGGCTGATTGAACCCAGGTAAGCCTTTGCTGTAGGTTCCCATCAGGACAGGAAACCAACCTGAGGAAGCGAGGGGGACCGCCATTTTTTATCTGTAGGTTTCCTGTCCCGGTGGGCGGATCCCCTCACTCAAGTGGGTGCTGTCATGGCGAGAAGAAAAATTACTCTGTAAGGGCTGCAAAGTTGTGAGATATGTTATTTGACCAAGGCAAATATTTTTTGGGGGAGGCAATAAGAACTTCTACTAAAGGGGCCCATGATTTCTATGTAGGCCCCTGGTGCAGGATGCATGGTCCCTCTGCTGCAGGACTGATTGTCCATAATGTACACACCAGGTCCAGTGCCACCCCTCGGGCAGCATGAGGGGACAGTATGTTGAGTTTGGGGAGTTTGATGAGGGAGAACAGTATAAACCGTCTGCAGTATAGGAGGATACAGTGTAATGGAGAGTGTGACCAGGGAGCCCAGTATGGAAAGGAGAGGGCAGTGGGATGAGGGGGCAGTGTGGAGGGCATGCGCCAAAAAAGGGACAGTGTGTAAATCATATTTTGTGTAGGGAACAGTAAGAAGGAGCAATTATTTATTCCGGGGCACAGTGTAGGGCAGATATTTTACTCAGGAAAATGTTGATCATTTTGCTATTGTAAAGGGTATTGTGCTGGGATCGGCTGAAGACAGGAGAAGATGGACATCTCCAGAGACGAGCTGTGGATGTGAAAAGTCATCATGGTGTCTGGACAAGATGGAGAAGAGAAAGACGACCCCTATCATAGACAAGGTCATCTATAAGGTACCCGGATGTGAATGATTATTTGTAATAATGACTAATTCTCATCAGTGTTGTGGTTCCTGTATGCTTTTGACGGCTGGTGACAATGACTCACCGTGGCCGGGACTCCGGTTTAGACAGGCGATGCTTCCTTCCTCCTTGTCACGGGTGGACCGCGCCTGCCGGTAGTGGGGCCCGGTGTAGTGCAGATCAAAAGGGTTGAAGACGTCTTGGTGGAACAGATTAAAGGGGTTTTAATTTATTCGTGACGCCACCTATGAGTAGTTTCGGTAATCGTTACCGACGCTGCGGAACCTCCGGGGGGATGGACAGCAGCAAGATGGAACGCTCCCCACAGGCTGAGCGGTGATCCCCGGAGGCTGGAGCTGCTTAAGATGTTGTGCGGCAGCTGCGGTTACCTTGTAGTGCGGACGGACAGTTCATAAGGAAGCACGGACACAGAAAGTCTCTGCAACGGGTCTTTACTGTAACCAGCAGGCAGTACATGGTATACAGTTCAAGGGTAGTGGACCGGGTGGACTCAGCAATGATGGTGTCCCTTAGAAATCCGCAGTGTTCCTCCAGTCTAACTAAGTGATTGCCAGTGTCGCCTAGGAATACCAGGTCAGTACGGGGAGGCTGCTTCAATGCCCTATCCATGATGTACGTTCTGGATGTTTTGGGAGCCTTGGATCCCTCGGTGGGTACACCGCTGGTTAGACGACTGGAAGTTGGCTGGTGGTGGGGTGCTCCTGTGAAGCTGCTCCTCCACGCTTCTGGTTCGCGTAGCAGAGGTGAACTGCTGCCAGCTTCGGTACCAGTGAACCGGCTGTGAAGTTGTGGGCACGGGAGTCTTTTGGGAACCCGTGTGATGATGCCCATTCCCGGTTGTTAAGGCCTCAGGTGCTGACACCCGACCGGTGACGGCCCGGGGGCTGCACGGGGTGCGGAGCCCCCGCTCCTACTCCAAGTTCAAGTTCTCGACTCTGTTCTAGACTCTGTTCTAGACTCTTGTGTGTTCTATTGTGTGTTCTCCTACACACTACCCTAGCACTCCGCCCACCAGGACCTAGGATTGGCCCTCTGTTCTAGGTGATGCATGCAGGGTTGGATTTCTAAGTTAACCAAATCATTGCTGGGTCAGAGAATATTGCGGCTGCATTTATGGCTGCAATACCCTCTTGTGACGCACTCGTTGCGGGGCGCCACACTCCCCCTTGATTGAATACGCTTGTCCCCAAGCGTCACACTACCCACATTACAGAGATTTTTATATTTTGTAACAGGTAATAAACACTTTTATTAATGACAAGTCATTGTATGCATAAAAGTGAAACGGTGAATAAACAGGTTAACACATTACGCAGACCCGGCGGGCGGTCGGCTGTTCTTAGGTAAAAGTTCAGGCTGTAGCCGCCAAGTCGCGGTGTTATTTGCAAACAGGAAGAAGTCTCTTGGTGAAAAGTTCAAACAACAAAGTCACTTATGGAGGGCAGTGTTCCGGACTCGTATAGCGAACCACCCGTCACAGCATATATGTCGCTCATAGGTTACAATGTCCCCTCTATACAAGTCTCGGTTTGGATGCCCTCGGGGTAGGTGCGATTCCACATCACGGCGCCCCACGAACACTTCAGTACTCACACCCTCCTCCCTTACGAATCCCCACCCGGTGGATAAGTTGAAGGTGCTTACCCGTCCGGTTTTACGGAATTGTTCAGGCAATGGAGATTGGCGGCGGGCTTCAGCGCGGGCCTGCATATTGGCGTGCAGCCGAGAGTGCCACTCCTCCCTTCGGATACGACGTACCTCTTCGTCGGAGTGGTGCAGTGTGTGGATACAGTCACTACGGCGTGCTGGTTGTTGAACAACTTGAGTTTGGTGGCAGTCTGTAGAAAAGCCCGGTTCAACGGAACCGGAGAAGATGTTGTTGCGGCGGCATCCGACCAGTGTACCTGAGCGGATCGCCCGGCAGAAGGGTTCTTAGTGTCTCCCCAGGCGAACCCGGTGTAGAGGTCCTCAGCTGGGCTGTAGATCTCGTCGTCATCCTCCTCGACCTCTCCTTCGATGACTACGTCGGGCTGCTCGGCTGACGGAGACGATGGAACAGAATCCTCTGGGTCGATGGGTGGCTGTGCTGCAAAGTTCTCCTCGGGGTCGTTGTGCAGGACTTCCAGGCTGCCTGCCTCTTCTTCTGTAGCAGCGGGAAGTGGTGTTTCGATCCCGGTCACCAGGTAGGCCTCGGTATTTGCAGAGGAGGCCTCCGGTTCAGGGGAGAAACAGGCGACCGTCTCGGTAGTGGTAAAACTAGTCGCGGGTTCCGCAGGTGGAACCAGTTATATGTCGGCTTCTTCTGTGGAGCGTATTGGAAGCTCCGGCTCAGGAACGGGGTCGGCTGCGGGTTCGACCGCTGGGACGGGTCGAGCTGTGGCCTCCACAGGAATGATACAGTCAATGGGCTCCGGTGACGAAGCAGGACAGGTGGTGGGCGACGGTGAGGCGGTTGAGAAGCTGGCGATGTCGTCTAGGCCTGGAGAAGCTGTACCCGGTCGGCTCTGCTGCATCGCATGATGGAGTCTTTTGCCTAGGGTCGCACTCCAGCTGCGAATCGTCCATTCCACAGTCTCTAGTAACCGCACCCGGAGGTCTTGTAGAGCCTCTAGCCAGAAGTCGGGGCTGCCGTCTATGGTAAGGGCAGGACCCGGACCCGGTTGGCCTATGGCTGCTCTGGCCTCCGCCTCGACCTCCCGCATTACGTCTTGGAGTCTCATGCTGGGCATTCTCTTCTTCGGAGGGAAACCACACCCGTTCAACCGGTAAGCGTTCTGGTAGAGCTGGTGAAGAAGGTCTGCGACACTCCCATTTCCTCTGGGCTTTTGTAGTCCAATGGTGGGAAAAGTCTTTGGGGTCCGCCCCCATGGTTGATTCGAGCAATCAGGGCGGACAAGGAGTTTGGCGCCTTTTGTCTTTAGCTCTCCCACGATGAGGGGGGGTTGACTCACTCCTGGGCTTGCACGTGGCGGATTCTTGTGGCGGGAACGCCATCTTGGGCGCCATCTTGGCCCAACGGTGAAAAGGCGGGAAAGTTCTTTTAGGGACGAACAAAGTCCAAATTGTAGACAATAAAGTCATTTTTAAGCACATTATACCCGTTGGATAACGGGCCTGCTCGTATCCTGTTCGTGACGCCATTTTCTGACTCACCGTGGCCGGGACTCCGGTTTAGACAGGCGATGCTTCCTTCCTCCTTGTCACGGGTGGACCGCGCCTGCCGGTAGTGGGGCCCGGTGTAGTGCAGATCAAAAGGGTTGAAGACGTCTTGGTGGAACAGATTAAAGGGGTTTTAATTTATTCGTGACGCCACCTATGAGTAGTTTCGGTAATCGTTACCGACGCTGCGGAACCTCCGGGGGGATGGACAGCAGCAAGATGGAAGGCTCCCCACAGGCTGAGCGGTGATCCCCGGAGGCTGGAGCTGCTTAAGATGTTGTGCGGCAGCTGCGGTTACCTTGTAGTGCGGACGGACAGTTCATAAGGAAGCACGGACACAGAAAGTCTCTGCAACGGGTCTTTACTGTAACCAGCAGGCAGTACATGGTGTACAGTTCACGGGAAGTGGACCGAGTAGACTCAGCAATGATGGTGTCCCTTAGAAATCCGCAGTGTTCCTCCATTCTAACTAAGTGATTGCCAGTGTCGCCCAGGAATACCAGGTCGGGTACGGGGAGGCTGCTTCAATGCCCTATCCATGATGTACGTTCTGGATGTTTTGGGGAGCCTTGGATCTCTCGGTGGGTACACCGCTGGTTAGACGACTGGAAGTTGGCTGGTGGTGGGGTGCTCCTGTGAAGCTGCTCCTCCACGCTTCTGGTTCGCGTAGCAGAGGTGAACTGCTGCCAGCTTCGGTACCAGTGAACCGGCTGTGAAGTTGTGGGCACGGGAGTCTTTTGGGAACCCGTGTGATGATGCCCATTCCCGGTTGTTAAGGCCTCAGGTGCTGACACCCGACCGGTGACGGCCCGGGGGCTGCACGGGGTGCGGAGCCCCCGCTCCTACTCCAAGTTCAAGTTCTCGACTCTGTTCTAGACTCTGTTCTAGACTCTTGTGTGTTCTATTGTGTGTTCTCCTACACACTACCCTAGCACTCCGCCCACCAGGACCTAGGATTGGCCCTCTGTTCTTGGTGATGCATGCAGGGTTGGATTTCTAAGTTAACCAAATCATTGCTGGGTCAGAGAAATTGCGGCTGCATTTATGGCTGCAATACCCTCTTGTGACGCACTCGTTGCGGGGCGCCACAACAACAGCTCCCAGTACGTCCTAACCATTGCTAATGATGTAGGTTCATGCAGTACAAATGTGTATTGGTCTGATCTGACATTACAATTGTTTTACCATGGTGGCTGTGATGATGAATTTTGTTACAGATGAGGGTTGTAATTTCTGTACTGATGGGGGTTATATGGATGTGTTTCTGTACCTCTGGTGGGTCTGGTGATGTATTTCTGTTCTGATGGGGGTTATATGGATGTATTTCTGTACCTCTGGTGGGTCTGGTGATGTATTTCTGTTCTGATGTGGGTTATATGGATGTATTTCTGTAGCTCTGGTGGGTCTGGTGATGTATTTCTGTTGTGATGTGGGTTATATGGATGTATTTCTATACCTCTAGTGGGTCTGGTGATGTATTTCTGTACTGATAGGGGCTATATGGATGTATTTCAGTACCTCTGGTGGGTCTGGTGATGTATTTCTGTACTGATAGGGGTTATATGGATGTGTTTCTGTACCTCTGGTGGGTCTGGTGATGTATTTCTGTACTGATAGGGTTATATGGATGTATTTCTGTACCTCTAGTGGGTCTGGTGATGTAGTTTTGTGTTAATTATTCTGATAATGTACACATCTAACAATCCATAACTTGTAAGCTTTCTTGGTACATGGCTATGTTAATAAAGTGTTGTACATTCTAACAAGTTAAGAGTTCTATGTATTTATTAGTAAGAAGCATTAAATGGGTTGTCCCAAGCTTGTGATGAGTCTGCAGTCACTCTATGTGTCTCTATGTGACTGCAGACTTCTGAATTCTCAGAGTGCACACTGTCTGCTGTCAGGATTGTCTCGTGTCAGTGGTGAGAGTGGAAGGTCACGTTACCATAAGTATGCAATTTACATACATGCAGTAACATGCGGACTAGTCATGCGAGGCTTCGATCGAGGCCGGACACGTCTAGTCAGAATGTGCCCAGAAGTATATATATCACATACTTGTGTTCACATGACCGTCCAATATTACCACTGACATGGGAGAATCTTTAAAGTGTGCAGTGCACACGCCATGAGAATTCGGGGGCTTGCACTCACCTAGACTTTCATCTCAAACTTGAACAAGCCCTTTAATTATAACATTAAACACCTTAGCCCACTTCTAAGAACGTGTAATATACTCACTGTCAGAAACCGCTCTTGCTGGTTCCAGCAGTCACTGTATCTGTGATTGTAAAAATCGCATATGGATGATTGGTCACATGACGTCTCCTGAGACCACAGGAGGCACCAAACTGAAGTCTTGTCCCGGGTTCCAGAAAACCTAGATACACCTCTGCGTTCTCTCTTTTCACTTTAGCAGAGCATGTACATACACTGCTAAAGTGAAATTACACTGAGCAGAGCAGTTTTAGTGTTGAGCATGCTCAGTACATTAAAACTGGATCCGGGATACAATCCTGTTTTTTCCCAGATCCAAGCTCCATAGGCCCCCATATTATTTGAATCAGACCGTGTTGAATCTGATGCTGTCAGATTGTGTCCGCTATACCCAAAATCGGAGCAGTTTTCGATTTTGGGGATGTGAAAAAAGAAGACACAATCGGATCCCTGCACACATGGATGGCTATTAAGCACCAATCCATGCCCATAGGGATACATGGGGGCAAACTCGGATCCGTGGCCATCAGCTACGGATCCCAAAAAATCGTGATGTGAAGGGGGCCTCACAGCACAGATGCTGAGCAATGTCAGAGTGTCAGGATCACTGTAAACTCCTCAGAGGTTTGTACCAAGGAAAGATCTGTCATCTGGTTCCACACACCTCAGTTACAATCTGTTAACATCTTGTCTGCTGGCTCCTCCCACAGCTCACCACTAGCCTGCTCTCAGTGCTGGCCATGTCCACACAGCCATAAAATGCAGTTTTTGAAAGAGCGCAGGAAAAAAAAAAAAAAGAGAAAATAATTAATATGGCACAAAAAAGCATTATCTTAGCTGCTATGTGACCCATCATCAACAACCAATGCAGTGGTTTTTTTTGTTTTCTTTTTTACGATGAAGACATTAAAGTGTAAATCTCTTGTTTCTCAACTCTTCCAATGACAGAACAGTGAGGCTTATTATTTGTGCCCATTTTGTAGTCCAAGTTAATTTCATTTTTTTTCTGTGAGACAAATTGGCATTTTTTTCATGTCCTGGCATAATAAGAAGCAACTTTATTACATATTTTAGAGCAATAATTCTGCATTTATGTCAAAAATATAACACATCAATCGATACTATAATACACTGACAGTTTACCTAATGCCATGGCATTGAAAAGGATGGAGGTATCTGCAAAAGCTAAAGGGACAACCGGGCACAGGAGGCCGTGACAGACGCCACAAGGCGAAACATTGGAAGGCATCATTGAGGGCCAGACGCCGCTAGGGCTAGCTGTGAACGGCCCTCATCAGGGCAGGAGTCTTTATATATGAGGGACAGTAAGCTCGTCCTTTGTCAGGGGAAGAGTGTCTCTCCCAAAGCTCCATGATCCAACTTTACCGGTTTTCCCTTAATATGTGTAAGGACGCCAAAGGTCTGAGGACGCCAATGAATTGGGTGAGAACATAAATATTCAGAATTCATGGATATGTATCATTTTTACTCATGGAGCCACTGCTGAAAGTGGATATTCTTCTGTTCAGCGGCAGGCCCTAGCTGACATTTGTGGAATAATAATAACATGTGGTTAGTCCCAGAGCGCAATCTCCTTTTTGACCATTTGAGCTTTGTGTCTCTCTGTTACGTGAGGTTATCGCTTTCTAATTAGCACCATTGATATGTGCATGTTCACCACATGGTTTTTAATGACCATCAGGGACAGGGGCGTAACTAGAACTGGCAGGGCCCCATAGCAAACTTTTGAACGGGGCCCCCTCCAAGACACGCCCCCAATGACACGCCCCTCAAAGACACGCCCCCCAAATGACACGCCCCTTCAAGACACACCCCCTTACAGGCCCCAGCAGTATATACAGCAGCCCCAGTGGTATACCGCAGCCTCTCCAGTGGTATATACAGGCCCCAGCAGTATTACAGCAGCCTCCGCAGTGGTGGTATATACAGGCCCCAGTGGTGGTATACAGGGCCCCTGGTGGTGGTATATACAGGCCCCTGGTGGTGGTATACAGGGCCCCTGGTGGTGGTATATACAGGCCCCTGGTGGTGGTATATACAGGCCCCTGGTGGTGGTATATACAGAGCCCCTGGTGGTAGTATACAGAGCCCCTGGTGGTATTATACAGAGCCCCTGGTGGTGGTATATACAGGCCCCTGGTGGTAGTATACAGAGCCCCTGGTGGTGGTTTATACAGGCCCCTGGTGGTAGTATACAGGGCTCCTGGTGGTGGTATATACAGAGCCCCTGGTGGTAGTATACAGAGCCCCTGGTGGTGGTATATACAGGCCCTGGTGGTAGTATACAGAGCCCCTGGTGGTGGTATATACAGGCCCCTGGTGGTAGTATACAGGCCCCTGGTGGTGGTATATACAGAGCCCCTGGTGGTAGTATACAGGCCCCTGGTGGTGGTATATACAGAGCCCCTGGTGGTAGTATACAGGCCCCTGGTGGTAGTATACAGGCCCCTGGTGGTAGTATACAGAGCCCCTGGTGGTGGTATATACAGGCCCCTGGTGGTAGTATACAGAGCCCCTGGTGGTGGTATATACAGGCCCCTGGTGGTAGTATACAGAGCCCCTGGTGGTAGTATACAGGCCCCTGGTGGTGGTAGTATACAGAGCCCCTGGTGGTGGTAGTATACAGAGCCCCTGGTGGTGGTGGTATACAGAGCCCCTGGTGGTAGTATACAGAGCCCCTGGTGGTAATATACAGGTCCCTGGTGGTAGTATACAGGCCCCTGGTGGTATATACAGAGCCCCTGGTGGTAGTATACAGAGCCCCTGGTGGTAGTATACAGGCCCCTGGTGTTGGTAGTATACAGAGCCCCTGGTGGTAGTATACAGGCCCCTGGTGGTAGTATACAGGCCCCTGGTGGTGGTAGTATACAGAGCCCCTGGTGGTGGTAGTATACAGAGCCCCTGGTGGTGGTAGTATACAGAGCCCCTGGTGGTAGTATACAGGCCCTGGTGGTATATACAGAGCCCCTGGTGGTGGTAGTATACAGAGCCCCTGGTGGTAGTATACAGGCCCCTGGTGGTAGTATACAGGCCCCTGGTGGTAGTATACAGGCCCCTGGTGGTGGTAGTATACAGAGCCTCTGGTGGTGGTAGTATACAGAGCCCCTGGTGGTGGTAGTATACAGAGCCCCTGGTGGTGGTAGTATACAGAGCCCCTGGTGGTGGTAGTATACAGGCCCCTGGTGGTAGTATACAGGCCCCTGGTGGTGGTAGTATACAGAGCCCCTGGTGGTGGTAGTATACAGAGCCCCTGGTGGTGGTAGTATACAGAGCCCCTGGTGGTATATACAGAGCCCCTGGTGGTAGTATACAGCCCCTGGTGGTGGTAGTATACAGAGCCCCTGGTGGTAGTATACAGGCCCCTGGTGGGTATATACAGGCCCCCCACTCCTCCTCTGCTGCACACGTCACCTGTAAAGGAATACATCATACTTACTTATCTCTGCCGGCTGCCGCCGCTCTGCACCGCGCTCCGTCTTCATCCAGCTTCTTCCTGGTTGTGACCGCCGGGCGCAGGAAATGACGTCACAACCAGGAAGAAGCTGGATGAAGACGGAGCGCAGTGCAGAGCGGCGGCAGCCGGCAGAGATAAGTAAGTATGATGTATTCCTTTACAGGTGACGTGTGCAGCAGAGGAGGAGTGGGGGACCTGTATATACACACTGGGGGCCTGTAGCTGACCGGATAGCAGCGTAGCGGCGCTGGGTCCGGGCCCCCCACAAGGGCCGGGCCCCAAAGCGACTGCTACGTCTGCTATGCCGGTAGTTACGCCCCTGATCAGGGAGTTTATTCTCATTTTCAGCAGTGCACTAAGTAAAGGTTACATTTACGATACCTATTGCACAATACGCTATCTAATATATAAAGCTGAATGTGTGTATGTGTGTATGTATGTATATCCGGGATTGTCATCTACACCATCGCAACTACAGCTACAAAAATTTGCACAGTCACACGTCTGGACCCCGGGAGCGTCATAGGCTATGTTGTGAGGCGAAATTTTAACCCTGCGCGTTCCAGTTCACCAAACAATTTTGCCCCTATCTACATAATGGGGAAAACGTGAATGGAAAAGTGTTGGAGGAAAATCGACAGCTGTCAGCTATAGAGACAAAATTTTGCACAGTCACACGTCTGGACCCCAGGAGCGTCCCCTATCTATATAATGGGGAAAAAGTGACAGTTACTAGTTGACAGTTGTGAATGAGAGGGGCTTAATGATAGCACCAAAGAATAACAGCACATACCAGCATATAGTCACTAAGATGGGGCCCCAACATGAGATATTCACCACGGACGGGGACATGTATACACACCACATGCACACAAAGAGTAACAGCAAGTGTATAGTCGCTAAAGTGCAGCACCAACATTGGATACTCACCACGCACCCGAACAAACACACACACCACAAAGAGACACACACAACACAGAGACACACACCTCCCCCAAGGGGACACACACACACTCTATAGCGACACATGCACTCACCCCACAGGGACACACACACCACAAAGAGACACACATAACACAGACACACACACCACACAGACCCCCCCACAGGGACACACACACATAGCCACCCTATAGG
This sequence comes from Allobates femoralis, assembly GCA_033576535.1. Lineage (NCBI taxonomy): Eukaryota > Metazoa > Chordata > Amphibia > Anura > Aromobatidae > Allobates > Allobates femoralis. The sequence goes on from JARQOC010000002.1 coordinate 20,039,778, forward strand.
GACACATGCACTCACCCCACAGGGACACACGCACACCACAAAGAGACACACACAACAGAGACACACACACCACACAGACCCCCCCACAGGGACACACACATATACACTCCCTATAGGGACACATGCACTCACCCCACAGGGACACACACACACCACAAAGAGACACACACAACAGAGACACACACCACACAGACCCCCCCCCACACACAGGGACACACACATACACACCCTATAGGGGCACATGCACACACCCCACAGGGACACACACACCACAAATAGACACATAGAACAGAGACACATACCACACAGACCCCCCCCCACAGGGGCACACACATCTACACCTCAGGGACACACACACCACACAGACAAACACAGATGTGCACAAATCACCTCACACAACTCGCCTCATACGTGTGCTATCTTTATTTTCCAAACATAAACATCTGATTAAAGACAGCCAATGTGCAACACATGTGCCATTTAGGGAATTAAGGCAGATGTCAGTCACATGAGCCATCTATTATGTGTATGTGTGAGGTAACATATACTGCCTGGCCAGGGGGTGGGTTTACTGTTGGCTGGAGATTTATTAGGCTGCCTGTAGCAACCAATCACAGCTCAGCTTCTATTTTCCTACAGGTCATTAATATGACATATTCAAATTCAATGTTGTTATAGCTAACAGCAGTTATTTATTAACCCGGGTGTAGCCGGGTACTACAGCTAGTATCTATATAAAGAGCATAAATAAAGCACATTCCTTGAAGTTTCCAATGATTTGTTTGGTGCCAGTTTTTTTTCCCTAGAAATTGGGATCTGTTTCACACTGTGCACATACCATAAAAAGGCCATTAATCCCCTTACATTTTAACAAAAATGTGAGTCACAGGAAGCAGAACCCATTACAGGGACTCCATAATATCAGTCATTCCACAGGGTAAAAAAAAAACATTCTTCAGTCAGCCACAAGCATGGAGTCCATGAAGTGACTGAAGGTGGCACAAGACTGGCAATGAATGATGTAACTGGAGATGTTAACATGCCCGGGCAACACTGGGTTTTACAGCCGGTGTCGACAAAAGCCTGCATATTCACTGCACTGACCGGCAACAGCCAGTGACATATGCTCACTCGGGGAGGGAAGGGGGTGTCATGTTGGAGTCTGGGGTGCGCTTGTAGGAGTGTGGGTGTAAACGACCATTTGTGATATTTGCACCCAAGCTCCTAAACAAACACGCCTCTGGTCGATGGTCTCCACCCACGCAGAAAGGCGAGATCTAGGTAACCCTGCAAAATGCTGATAGGGTGTAAATCACCAACTGTCAGCATTTTGCAGCCTAGCTATACCACAGGTTTTATGAAAATCCTGACAACCCCCTTAAGTGGGTGTTAAAAATATTGCTTATTTTAATATTAACCCCTTCACCCTCTGGCAATTTTCAATCCCTCCATCAAAGAGCCAAAATTATTTAATTTTTCCATCAATATAGACATGCGTTCTTGTTTTTTGTGGGACATCATTTATTTTTACCATATAGTGTACTGGAAAATCGGGAAAATAATTAAAATGTGGTGAAATTGCAAAAAAAACAGAATTAGTCCTTACCGGTAATTCCTTTTCTTGGAGCCTTCCACGACAGCATTGGAGGATGTCGTCCACGCCCTATTGGGGGACAGGAACACAGAGGTTAAAAGCCCCTCCCCTTATTCAGTACTCCAGTGTTTACCAAGATCACCCTTAGCCATGGATTACCTGATACAAACCGGATCCAAACACCAACAAGGGGGGGGGGAACTGATGCTGTCGTGGAAGGCTCCAAGAAAAGGAATTACCGGTAAGGACTAATTCAGTTTTCTCCATTCGCCTTCCACGACAGCATTGGAGGAATACCACCGATACTCCTCAGGGTGGGAGTATTGTCAGTAGGACTTTCCTACCAAAAAGGCAGATCCCAACTAGAGGGCAGATCTAACCTATAGTGGCGAGAAAAAGTGTGAAGGGACGACCACGTAGCCGCTCTGCATAACAGCTCCGATGAAGCTCCAGCCTTCTCTACCCAGGACGTAGCAGCAGCCCGGGTTGAATGAACCGTCAACCCCACCGGAGGAGCAAGGACCGGAGCGACGTAGGCCTCACAGATCACCTTCGTGATCCAGGAAGCGATGATAGCCTTGAAAGCCTTCTTCCCTTTATTTTTCCCGAAATGCTGAACAAAACAGGTTCTGATCTAACCACCAGGAAGCAGTCTCTCGGAGGTAGTGGAGGACAGTCCGACGAATATCAAAGGAGTGAAACACGGCCTCAGCAGCATTAGCAGGAGATTGACAAAATGAAGGCAGAACCACATCCTGGGACCGATGGAAATCTGACAAAACGTCCGGAAGAAAAGATGGATGCAACCCAAGCATAATGCGAACATTGGACATCACGATGCATGGAGCCCGGACAGAGAGTTCCTGCAGTTCTCCAACTCTGGGAGCGGAAGTGATGGCCACCAAAAACGCCACCTTGTGAGAGAGACGTAAGGGATGCAGCAGTCAAGGGTGCAAAGGGACTTCGAGAAAGCCCTTGGAGAACAATGTTCAAATCCCAGGGAGGGACAGAAGGCCGAATTCGGGGACACCGCCCCCAAGCAGAAGTGAAAAACCGCTTGATCCATCGATGGGAAGCAAGATCCTGGGCAAAAACCGCCCCAAGTGCTGACACCTGGACTTAAAGTGTGCTCGGCCGAAGCCCCAGATCCAAGCCACGCAGAAAGAAAATCCCAGAGTTGGGCCACATTAGGATGAAGCATGTCCGGGATGGAAGGAGCACACCAGGACACGAACCGTTTCCAGCCCTTCCCGTAAATAGCGTGCGTCACAGGCTGCCTGCCTTGCCGAAGCATGCAGATCATTGCCTGGGATCCCGGCCGCAACAGCCAGGCCGCCAGATTGAGCCACTGAGGGCCAGGGTGAAACAGAGGACCCTGGGACAGTAGGTCGAGACTGTGGGGCTACATAAACTGTCCCACCAGGCCCAGGTCTCAGATGGCGTCGTACCACACCCGTTTGGGCCACAGGGGAGCCACCAGGATAGTCGTCACCCCCTCCGCCCGAATCTTTTGCAACGTCTTGGGAAGTAGCAGGATTGGAGGAAACGCTTACACCAAACGGAAGTCCCAGGGATGGGCAAAGGCGTCCAGCCCCCGAGGATGGTCCGACTGCGTCAGGGAGGAAAAGGTTGGCACCTTTGTATTAGAGCCCGAAGCGAACAGGTCGATCGAAGGGACACCCCACCCATCCGTAAGAGAGCGAAAGACTTCCGGATGGAGGCACCATTCTCCTGGGTGGACCTCCGTGCGGCTCAAGAAATCTGCCTGTACATTGTCCATTCTCTTCAGATGTACTGCCGAGAAGGAGAGAAGATGGCGTACTGCCCACGAAAAGATCAGTTTTGCCAGCCTCTGCAAGTGTAAGCCTCGAGTACCGCCTTGGTGCCGCAAGAAGGCAACCGTAGTCATGTTGTCCGACAGGACCTTGACATGATGACCCCTAAGAATGTGAGCTGCAGCATGAAGCGCCTATACCACTGCCAGACGTTCCCGGAAGATTGAAGACTGGCGACTGACCAAGCGACTCCAAATCCCCTGGAACAGTGTGCGATCCACCATCGCGCCCCAACCGAAACCACTGGCAGTGGTAACAGAGGTCACAGGAGCCTGCAGCCAGGCCACCCCCGTCTGAAGGTGCCTGGGATTCATCCACCAGGAAAGCGAGGCTACCACCCGCCTCGGGGTCCGGACCTGCGAGTTTAAGTAATCCTGACGTCTGTCCCAGGAACTCAGTATGTGTTCCTGGAGCAGTCGGGAAGGAGCCTGAGCCCATGTTACCGACTGAATGCAGGCAGTCATGGCCCCTAACAGGGACATTGCTTCCCGCAAGGAGGGCGACCCCCTTGCCTGAAAGCGGGTCAGATTCACGCGGAGCAGAAGCTGATGCGCCGCAGGAAGGAATGATGTCTGGCTGGAGGAGGCCAGCAAGACTCCAAAAAATTGCCGGCACCAGTTCCGATTCCCGAAGATTGGGCACCCACCCCAGGGACTGAAGAATCTCCAACGTTTTGGAGACCTGTGTGCACAGAACCGCTGCCGAAGGAGCCACCACCAACATATCATCTAAATAGGGAAGCACACATATCCCCTGGGTCTGGATGAATGCGATCACTTCCCCCATGAGTTTGGTAAAAACTCTGGGGGCCGACGAAATCCTGAAGGGAAGCACATTGAACAGATAATAGACCGTCCTGGCTGCCCCAGAGATCGCGAATCGCAGAAAGCGCTTGTGGGACGGGTGAATGGAGACATGGTAATACGCGTTCTGGATGTCCACAAACAACCTGGAGTAGCACCCCCGGCCCTCCTCTCCAGGAGGAACCGGGTACCCAACACCCGAATCCAACAGGTCTTGCAGACCCGACAAGAAAAAACGTGCGAGAGTCCCCCTGAGGAAGGGAGGGGACTTGAAGACACGGAGGGGCTGGCTCTCGAATTCCAAGCGCAGACTCTCCCGAATGGTCGAGAGGATCCAAGGGCACGAGGAGATTGCATGCTACTGTGCAGAAACCGCAGGAGCCGCCCCGCAATGGGGAAGGCAACATTGTTTAGGCGGCGGCTGGTGATGCTGCTGCTGGGGGAGCAAGATATTACGGGTCTTGTCCCCTTTCTGGGATGCACAGCGACCTGACTTACCCTTCCCTTTAGACTGGAAAGGTTGGCTGCGCTCAAGCCGAAAGGACAGCCTCCGAAAGGACTTCTGTTCCGGGACACACTTTTTCCGGTCTGACACCTTTTCCAGGATGTCATCAAATGCCGGACCAAAGACAAAAGACCCTTGAAAGGGGAGGCCACACAGCTGGAGCTTAGACGAGACATCCCCATTCCACATTTTAAGCCATACTGCCCTGCGAACGGTGTTAGCCAACAAAGCGCACCTGGTGCCAATGCTGATCGACTCAGCAGAGGCATCGGCCAAGAAGCCGGTAGCACGTCTCAGAAGTGGAATGGAGTCCAAAGCTCCTCCCTAGCAGTACCCTGCAGGATGAATTCGTCCAGCTGGGTGATCCACTTAAAGAGAGACCTGGCCACTCATGTAGAGGAAATGTTCACCTTTAAAGATACAGCTGCCGCCTCCCAGGAATTTTTGAGGACACTCTCCATCTTACGATCGAGGGGGTCCATCAACTGGGAGGAGTTTTCAAAAGGCAACGCGGTCTTATATGCTACCCTGGCCACCTGGATGTCCACCTTCGGGACCGCCCAAAGTCATCACCCTCGAATCCACCCAGATGGGGTGAGCAGCCGATGTTCTGGAGACTCCCACTCCCGGCGGATGAGATCCCGGATGACCTCTTGGACAGGGAAGCCCAACTGCCGCTTAGCCTTCAGGTCTCTGAACATTTCGTCTAGCACAGAAGAAGGGGATTCCACCACCTCTACTCCAATGGTACCGTGGACAGTGTCCACCAATTCACCCATGGACTCCGTGGAAAAATAGTAGTGTCCAGATTCTAGTGTCTGGACAGAGGCAACAGGGGCAATATCCTCGCCATCCTCTGACGCTGAGCTCCAGCCAGCCTCCATGAGATCCACAGAGTCACAATCCTGGAGCTTCCTCTGTTTCGGAGGGGAAGGCCTGGATGCTGCAGCAAAAACCTGCAGTGCCGAGATAGAAGCCTGCACCGCTTCCCTAATGGATTGGAGCTCCACGAGCAGGGATGGGGAGTTTACCCTGACACTGTTAGTCATGGCTGACACCTTTTTGTAGGAAGAGGGAAATTTTGTGCCGCAGCCACATTTCCTGGACAGGTTTTTGCTCTCTTTCACAGGTGGCCCTTGTCTCCCTATAGAAAAAAAGGGAAGAGAATGGGGTCCCAGTGTGAGTGCAGGGCCTAAATAACTCTACCCCTAGTAACCACTTACATGAGCTGGAGGAACACTGGGCTCTGCAGAAGCAGAGGTGGAAGACCTATCGCCCTCCATGTTTCAGGGATCAGCCTTACCTGGGTGTAGCTTTCGGCAGGTACTTATCCAGAAGTACTGTGCCCCCAACGAGGAACACCTGTTCCCTCCCTCCTCCTGGTCACCGGCCGCGGGCAGTAGCGCGCAATAGGCCTGCTGGGTTCCCTGGAGCCGCACCCAGCCTGCCACAGCCCGTACAGGAGCCACCTCCTGGAACCGGAGGTGCCTCTGTGGCACCTCTGATGCACGCCCCAGGGACTGCAGCTGGAGGAGGGAGACGCCAGAGAGCTGAACACGCTTCCGGCGCTGCAATACACGGCCTGCTTTGCCCTGTAGGATGCAGGAAGGCTGGATGGTCCCACCACTGGAGCCCCGAGAAGGAGGAGGCCGCCCCCGACGTCCATCCCTGGCCCGGCTGTAAGTACACGCCAATGCTGCCTCTCCCGGCCCGACAGCACTGGAACCTCTCCATGCCCCAAGGGGGACAGGAAGACACTGGAGTACTGAGGAAGGGTAGGGGCTCTTAACCTCTCTGTGTTCCTGTCCCCCAATAGGGTGTGGATGACATCTTCCAGTGCTGTCGTGGAAGGCGAATGGAGAAAAATGCAATTACACTTTTTTTTTTATTCACCCATGTTCACTATATGGTAACACTGACGTGTTGGTATGATGTCTGGGGTCAGTACTATATGGTAACACTGACGTGTCAGTATGATGCCTTGGGTCAGTACTATATGGCAACACTGACGTGTCGGTATGATGTCTCGGGTCAGTACTATATGGTAACACTGACGTGTCAGGATGATGTCTGGGGTCAGTACTATATGGTAACACTGACGTGTCAGTGTGGCGCCCCTGCGTTCAGGAGGCCACAAAAGGGAACTGCAGCCAGGCAGGTAGGACATTGTTGCACAACAACACCCTCACAGCCCACACAACCCACGTGCAGAAGAGGTTAACATCCAGCCCTGAGATTAGAGACTCTGAGATTGAGGGGTGGTGGATTTGGAGGAGTGGGTTGGGCACACCCGTAGTCAGGTGACTTGACAGTATATAGGAAGGGGGAGGAGGAAAGGAAGTCAGTAGGCCGCAGTAGGCTGAGCTGTAAAGACCAGAAGCTACATAGAAAGACACACGTCCTGGAAGAGTGAAGGTGTAAGGAGCGCAGAATCTGTACTGAGCCAGTGTGAGCCAGAGGAGAGAGAAAGCCTATCCGGAGCCAGATCCCCAGGAGCGTGCAGGAACAGAGAAGGACGGTGATACCCGGGCCCTAGACATCAGCTAAAGCCACTGACTGCAGGCGGAGTAGCCCTCCCCCGGAGAGGGAGAGCTTGCCCGTGTACTGAGAAAGTGTACTGAGACTTGTAAGAACTGAACTGTACTGAATTGTAACTGAACTGTGAACTGCATGAAAAGCTTTGGAAGTAAACACGGAGAACCCTGAAATCTGCCTCTCTTGTCTGTCTCTATCTGCAGCGTCTACACAGTAAGTGTCCTGAATCTTCCACAACACTTAACCCTTACTGCCCCGGGGGATACAGTTCTTCCCACTGGAACTACACCATTTCAGCTGCCACTTCATCACCCCCGGAGGTTCTGCAGCAGCGGCGGCCCCATCACTGGCCGCACATAGTGGGTGGCGTCACGACTGACATCCCCTGTAAATATCCCCTTTTATTGCTGAGCCCGGGACACAGTCCGGACCAAGCCACCCGTGACTTCCCCAGCACCATCCGGTCCGGTACCGAGTACCCCTGTCCCGAGGGGCCCGACAACCTGGCGTCACGAACAGGATCTACCCGGTCCAAAAGAATTGGACCCAGTGCGCCTAAGACACTTGTTCTGGACTTTTCCCGCCAAAACTGACCTTAATGGCGGCCATAAGGGACTAGCACCATGTGCAGAGGAGGCGTTCCTAAGACTCCCATCGTGGGCCGGCCCGGTCCAAGGCGCGAAAATAAGGTCCCGCCCTGGCTCTCCTTAACTCCGGGAGAGCCAGCTGTCACTCTCAAGGAAGAGCCTCCGCCTCTAGACCCTCCTACCAAGAAGCTGGCGGGCATGAAAAAGGAAATCGTCATCAGGAGGGGGCGGAGCGAGCAACCGGAAGAGAGGCAGTTGCCATTCAGAGACACGAGGATGGAAGCGGAGGACGCCCAGGAGAGCGCTACACCCGGAAGACCACAAGTGATCCCGGAGGGCCCACAGAACGACCCAGTGGAGGAACCCGGCCGAGGAGAGACCCTGTGTGAGATGGCAGAAGGTGGAGAGCGTCCCTACGTCCCAGACACCCGGAGGGGTGTATTGCGACTGCTGCCCCAGCAGATGACCCGGATCCATGAGCAGCATACGCGGATCCAGATCAACGTGGATCACCGCAAGCAGACATACCAGACTGCAACCATGCAACCTGGCTGGGTTGCCGACACCCGTGACCGCATGGAGAGCGAGGGTGGATGTCGTACTGCAAACCTTGTGGATTTATCTATGCCTAGCGCTGCACCGCGCCCTATCCAGAGAGAGGTCGACCCGCTCGGAGCCCTAGAAGACATATGGCTATCCCTGCCGGAGGCCCTGATACCGCTACCAACTACTACCGAGGTGAGAGGAGAGCAGCTCCGTTGCTGGTGGGAGCGGGATGAAACAAGTGATGATATGATGGGCTTTGTAGGAGATCCTGAAAGTCCCGTAGGCCCAGTAGAGATTGTGACAAGAAATGAATATTTGAAAAGATTAGAGAAAAAGCGGGAATTGATAGCGCAGACCCAGTATTTGAAAACCATTGCTAGAAGAGATAAGAGCGTTACTGGATCACAGAGGCATGAAGCCAGAATTGTAAAAGTTAAAGATGCAGATGGGTATGCCTTTGCTAGAGAACCCGGAATAGACTGGGACATTTTCATCAACCGCCGTGATGTCGAATCGCACTTGCCAGAATAGCACCCGGACAGGGAAGTACAAGTTGGAGAGTGGGTCTCCTATGTTATTGTGCAAGGAGCAAGAGGCCCGTATGGCATTAGAGTGCAAAGACTTTGTTTAAATGTCTCAAATGATGAAATGCCTGCATTGGAAGAAACTAATCCAGTAGTAACACCGGACCCAATTGTTAACCCGGGTCCTACAATTGACTTATCCACTGTTCCCGTAAAGAACACAGCAGATGTTGCAACGCAAACTCCGGAGAGTTACCTGCTGATTCAAGCCTTGCAAGACCTTGAGCTGTTTCCTAGAAAGAGAGGACCGCCAACACTCCCGTGGAAGGTCAAGCTAGAAGAAAAGAAGGAGTGAAGACCCGTGTCCTGCATTAGAAAAGAAGACGTGAATGTGCATTTTTCCTTATTGCTCCATCCTTTACCTGAATGAATGCTAGCATTCCCCTGTTTGTCCTTTATATGTTTATTGAACATTTGCACCATAAACAATGACTTGGTACGAACTTTCCTTGTAAATAGTTGAGCACCTTAGTGTGCTCCCCTTTGGTTTTATTTCTCAATATTTTTATTGAAATTTCTTTAGGAAAAGGGTAGGGTGGGAAATATATAGGGTAGTATGTTGGAGATAAATTACATATTACAGACATACAGGCACAGGAATACAGGAACATTGGGGTAGTCATACAGTTGGGTAATATAAGTATATGAGTATATCGATACAAAAACAAAATACAAAAAAAAAGAAAACAAATAACCAATATAAGCTATTCTTATTTAACGGCAGTTAAGATATTAACTGTGGTTCGGCTAGATTTATTCGAACCTGAACACAAAATTGGATTGTTATGTTAGATCTGCATTCATACTTAAAGGGAGAAAATCAGATGCAATTTCCGAGAGACATCTATAAATTGATGAAGTGGAGATGTTAGGTTGTGAGGTTAACGTCAATGGACCTAGTGAGATGATTTAAAGATTGTGATGAGATCCAGGGCTCCCAATTTGAAAAATATTTGTTATATGAATTATTTCTAACCGCATAATTGAATTCGTATGTGCAGTGGGAGGACATTCGGTCAATTAGTTCCAGGATTGTAGGAGACGTTGTAGTCTTCCATCTAGCAGCTAGAAGGACCTTAGCGGTTAATAAAATTTGGTTGATGATAAATCTAAGGTTATGAGGTATGTTTGAAATTCCTAATGAGAGGAGGGCCATTTGAGGGGTAAGTGTGATCTTCATATTGGTGGTTTTAAATATTAAATCATGAATCTCGGTCCAGAACCCCAGAATCTTCGGACATTTCCAAAAAATATGGGAAAGTGTCCCAGTATGAGTACACTCTCTCCAACAAGTCGGGGATATAGTATTATCCATGCGATTCAATTTTGATGGGGTCCAATACCATCTGGCCAAGAGCTTGAAGTAGGATTCTTGTATTGAGGCACAAAAAGTGTGTGAATACGAGAGGTTAATTGCCAAAGACAATTCATCAAGATCTATAGTGGAGTTTAATTCACTCTCCCATGCATTAATATATGATAATTTTTGGAGAGCTAAGTCTTCGTTCAGAAGTCTATAAATATAGTTAGTTGACCACAATGAAATTTTGTTTGGGTTATCAAATAATTCAGATATGGGTTTGGATAAGGAAAAGTGGGAGAGTGAGAAGGACGAGGAGGAATTTATTAACCTCCAGACTGTTCTATCCTTCCAAGTTAGTTTGAATTGCTCCTCTAGAGATCTGAAATCGGTCAGTCTATCATCAGTACATAAGTTATCAACATAATGTATTCCTCTTTCAATCCAGGGGGTTATGTCTATTCCAGGGATAATGAGATTTAAAGTTTCGAGAGGGATACGTTTAGGCGTTGAGCATGTGGATGTAGAAATAGTTTTTTGATGTAGGTATTTCCATGCAGAAATGGTGGCATGGATAGTTGGTGGGAGAGTAGAAATTTTTGTTGGCTTATGAAGGTAAGCCGCTATTAAGGCTGGAAGTGAGGAGGTGTTGGACAAGTCTCTTTCAATAGATGTCCATAGGATAGAGCCACTGGTATCTCTGAACCAACTCTGAGATAGTTTTATGATTGAAGCAAGGTAGTAATTGTAGAGGTTTGGTATTCCCAAGCCTCCTCTTTTCTTATGTCTTTCTAAGGTGAAAGCTGAGATCCTGGATCGTCCATTGCTCCAGATGTATTTCCTAAGTAGTTTTTGGAGTTTATTGAACCAGAATTTAGGAATCCGGAGGGGAATAGCTCTGGTTAAGTATATGAATTTAGGGAAAGTTTTCATCTTAAAGGCTACCACTTTACCTGTCCAAGATAGCTGAAGTTTAGATAGGTCAGATAAATCTTCTTGAAAGGAATTGAGTAAATTGGTGAAGTTAGTTTTGATTAGGTCGGAGAATGGTTTTGTCAGGCAGATACCCAAATAAGAAATTTTATCTTCTCTCCATAAAAATGGAAAGAGTTTTTTCAGGTATTTTAAAAAGGTTGTGTCCATATTATAGTGAAGAGCTTGTGATTTTTTGGAGTTTATTTTATAATGGGATATTTTTGCAAACGTTTCTATGGTGGAAGAGGTGTGGTGAAGAGATTTAAGTGGAGTAGTGAGTGATAGTAAGATATCGTCTGCGAATAAAGTGATTTTGTGATCTTGTGATTTCATGTGGATACCTCTAATTTCTTTATTTTGCCTAATTGCTGCGGCTAGGGGTTCAATTGAAAGTGCGAATAGGAGAGGGGAAAGGGGGCATCCCTGTCTGGTACCGTTGGATAGTATTATCTTTCTAGATAAAGTGTTGTTTGAATAGATCTTAGCTGATGGATTAAGGTACATGGAAGAGATAAAATTAAATATATTACCTTTTATGCCAAATTTATTAAGAGTGTGTAGAAGAAAATTCCAATTAAGCCTGTCAAATGCCTTCTCGGCATCCAGCGCCAAGAAGACAGTCGGGTCTTTTGTGAGTTCTGTGTGGGACATTAAATTAATAACTCTTCTAGTGGCATCGGATGAATTTCTATTAGGAATGAATCCTACTTGATCAGTATTAACAAGTTTATTGATATATTTTTGTAATCTGGTGGCAATCAGTTTAGCTAAGATTTTTGTGTCACTGTTCAATAAGGAAATAGGTCTATAATTTTTTGTGTCTGAATTATCACCCTTGCCTTTTGGAATGACAGCTATTGTAGCTTCTAGCATTTCTAAGGGTAAATGGCCATGAGCTGCTGTATGATTTGCCAGTCGGGCTAGATAAGGGGAAATTAGATTCGAGTATATCTTGTATAGTTCATTTTGAAGTCCATCAGGTCCAGGAGATTTCCCATTTTTTAACTTCGGGAGGAGCGTTGAGATTTCAAGGAGAGAGTAGGGTGTGTTCAATTCGTCAATTTCCGAATCGGAAAGTTTGGGTAGGTCTAATGGGTCTAGAAATTGGTTAATATCTTGTAGGGATGGTATATATGTATTAGGGTCGTCTTTGAGGTTATATAAGGATTCGTAATATTTAGCGAAAGTGTTAACTATCTCTTTGGGATGGAATTTCATCTGACCTGATGCATCTTTGATTTGACAAATCCTGTTTTTCAATCTCAGTTTTTTGATTCTAGATGCAAAAAATTTTGTGGGTTTATTATCGGATTGGTAATAATTAGATTTAGATCTTTGAATCATTTTGTCATAGTCTGAGGTTAAAACAGTTCTAAGTTCAGATCTAAGTTTAAATAGGTCTTCTAGGTTATGTTTGTTGGGATTGTTAATCTGAATTTTCTCTAATGTTTGTATTTTATCTAGTAATTTTTGTGTTCTTTCCCGTTTTTGCTTGTTTAAACGTGAATTGAGTTGGATTAGTTTCCCTCTTAAGACAGCTTTGAAGGCTGACCATAGGTAGGTGATGGGCATATCTTTTGTATCATTTTCTGAGAAATAATTTTGAATGGTATTTGCAATTTCAGTTTTGTAGTGGGGATGAGAGTATAAAAAACTATTGTTCCTCCACAACTTCTCCGAATAGTTTGTTGGGGAAGAAGAAAACTCAAAGAAGATGGGAGAATGGTCTGACCACGACCTTGGGCCTATAGAAATCTTTGTAAATTTATGGAGGGAGAAGAGGTTTGAAAGTATTAGGTCAATCCTAGCGAACGAATTGTATCTGCCTGAAAAGTGAGTAAACTCGATGGAGTTGGCATGGTGACACCTAAATACATCATATAATTCTGCTTTTTTTAACCATGGATTGAGAGGTTGAGTAAAGAAGCGAGATTTGGTGGAGGAGTCTAATATGGGATCCGGGACGATGTTAAAGTCCCCTACTATGATAAGTTCACCTTTTTTGTGTTTATTTATTAGTTTCATGGTTCTATTTAGAAAAGTGATGTTACTCTTATTCGGGAGGTATAAGTTGACCAGAGTGAATACTACATTGTTAATTTTACAGACTAAAATTAGGTATCTGCCATTAGGGTCTTCGAGTAACAATAGTTCTTCAAAGGTAACCGAGTTCTTGATTAAAATGGCTACACCAGCTTTTTTCTTGGGATTGGAGGAGTAGTAAAAACATTGAAAGTTTTTGTTGACAAGTCTGATGGAATTAGATGAAGAGAATCTTGTCTCTTGTAAACAAACTATCTCAGAGTTTGATTCTTTGATCTGCTTCCATAGAAGATATCTGCGTTTGGGGGAATTGAGTCCATTGACGTTGTATGACATTATTTTAAGTGACATGGTTTGTCCCTTTTTGAGTATGTATGAGTCTCGGAATTGTATGGCATCTGATGTATTTTCTAATCATCATCTTATTGAGCGGAAAGTTTGAGTAGAAACTCAATGAAAACATAACAATGGTAAACAAAATGTTATGAGTAAATATACAATACTTCGGTAACAGCCTTATAAAAGAAAGTTTATACAAGACTAATTTGATCAACTATAACAAAAATAGCTTGTAGAAAGTTAGAATATTTAACAAATTCTAAAATTATGAAAGTATCAAGCAGGACCGTCCCAAAACGGAGGGTTCGATAGAACAACAGACCTCCTACGTGGGCTACAGGTACGGTCTATCAAGCCATAAAACACAAAATATTTTTTCAAGACATGGATTATGAAATAGTGATATTTAGCTGGCGTAGGGTATTCATACCCTCTTTGGAATTATCGATTGAGATGGAGTTATCTTTGTAAGTAAAGATAACCTTAGCCGGATTGAAACCCCATCTGTACAGGATTCCATTTTTACGAAGGGCCTCAGTGACTTCGGCAAGATTTTTCCTTTGATTTAATGTCTCTTTTGAAAGATCTATAAGAATTTTAAGTTTTTCGAAAGGTTTGGGGAGGTTCCTGTGGGTTTTCAAGTAATTCAGGAAGCGTTCCTTGGTATGGTAAAAATGGAACCTGACTATTATGTCTCTAGGAACATCAGCTTTAATAGATGGAGGTTTAATAAGTCTATGGGCTCTCACAATAGTTAGATCCAATTCAGATACATCAGGAAGTGCAGACCTGATGATTTTTTTTATATGTGTTTGAATCTGCTCAGATTTGATGTTTTCAGATATACCTCTGAATTTTAGATTCATTCTCCTATCTCTATCCTCTAGTTCAGTAAGTTTTGCTCTTAGTGTTGAGGTTTTTGCATCAGAGACTTTCTGTTCTTTGGAGCATTGTTTGACTGAGGTATAGAGAGATTTGATGTCGTTCTCATTTTTCTCTGTTCTTATCGCTATCGATGATAGTGCTCCTTCTAGAAGATCAAACCGTCTATTCATGTCTGATCTGAATTTACCAAAGATTTCTAAAAAGAAGTCTTTATTGGGAGGTTTGTCCCTATCAGGGTCTTGTCTTAATTCAGGGTTGGAGTCTGCCCGTGCACGTTGTCTCATTGGGCTAGCCGTTGGTGTTTTAGAGTCAAAGTGCTCTGACAGTGACCCCGGGTCTGAGGGACCATGTTGGGGATAAGAATATGGCTCTATTTCTTTCCGTTTTCTACCCCCTTGAGGATTGTCAGCGAATGAGGAATCTTCCATGTAGTTTTCAGCATCCTCTGACCATTGGTCTGATTTTTCAAGGGTATTGGGGGATCTCGATCTATCTCTCCTATATGTTTTTTCGGAGTTTTTACCAGGATCAGAGGGCGTAGTATTTATTTTTTCCTTTGTATTTTTTATCTTTGGATTAGGCATCGTGTTTAGTTGGTAGTTGTGAATTTTACAATGAAGGGGGTAATAGGTGTGTCTTATTTTAGGTTAGTAAACCTAAGAGGTATAAATTATGGGAGAAGGAGTGGAGGGGCAATCCCAAAAGAGTACGGTATTACCAAAATTTAGCCTATGAATAAGAAGTTAGTTCAAATAGTGCATAAGTAACAATAAGAGTCAACAAGAATTCTAGAGTTTGAGTATTGTAGAAGGGGTTAATAGTAGTAGGAATAAGAGGAATTAGAATCAGGTAGAAATTGTTTGGTTTTATAGATTGGAATATAAGGAGTAGAGAGAGTAGAGGGGAGGTCAGTTAGGAAGTAGGGGTAAAAAGATGATTGGATTGAAGAGGTGTGGGGTAGATAGGGTAAGAGAAAAATGGAGGCGAGGAAGAAACTATTAGTAGACTAAGGGGAGTTGTTCTAACAAGAGGGTTAAATAGTAGGTAGATGGGAAAAGTAGGAAAAGGAGGGAAGAATTTAGAGCCGGGTTAGTAGTACAGGTTAATATAGATTATTTAGTACATAAATCTTATGATCCAGGATAAACAAAAACAAGAAAAAAAAAAGCTGGGTCAATAACTCTGTCCCAAACACAATGAGTTCAGTAACGAACCTGGACAAATAGGGTGACAAGAATATTATAGTCTGATGACCGTGGATGAGACCAAAATCGGATGTATATAGTTTCTCGTGTAGAAACAGGTAGTTGTAAGGCAGTTGAGATGATCTTCCAGAGAACACCACTAGAGGGGGATAAAGTTCCAAGTAGGAGAAAAAATCTTTAAGAGTTTGTAGTCTTAAGTTCTTGCAGTCAGGTATATATCTGATTTATAGGTTATGAAAGAGGAGCAGAGTTTTTCAGCTTTTTATAGTAGATTAGATATATCTTTGTCTGGAGTGTTCCTAAAGAATCTGTAGATGAATAAGTCTTTTTACTAATAAAACAATGGGTGTATTTATTAGATTCCTGGGATAGTGAAAGGTATATGCTGTATAATGGTGGTCTTTCCTCCTTTCTAACAGTTCAGAGGGGTCTCAATATAGACAGTAGAGGAAAAGATAAAGTCTCCTCCTAATGTAAAGCACTGATGTAGTGCTTCCCTGTATAGGGAAGATTTAAGATTGTGGAATTCTTCCTTCTCACTTTGTGCCTGCTCCAACACTGCAGGGGCCTCAGGGAGAGCAGACCAGGGGAGGTGCAGTGACGAGGCTCCAAACAATGACTGGGATCTCCTCACATGAAACTGTTATCTGTGTCTTATCTCTGGTGCCTGGGGCCATCAGCTGTGTCTCTCTCTGGTCGGTAGGATCACAGCAGCAGGCAAGGTATGACTCACCAGCCACTTTGCTGAGGAGAGCGTCAGAGAGACAAGAGGAGTGAGCAGAGGAAGGCAGGGGGTCACACTCCCCACTCAATGTACAGCTAAGATGGCGACTGGCAATGTGGAGGGGGGAGATCTCCTTCTCACCTTATCACAGGCAGGCAGATCTTGGAAGATGACAGGGTAGGATCCAGGAGTGTGGATGTCACTGGTTCTCCTCAGATGAGTGGTGAAGCTGTGTGTAAACAGAAGGGATCCTTTCTCTGATGTTGATGTGTCTTCTGCTTCACAGTGAGGGCCTCACCATGAGGAGAGGCAGGATGATGCTTTAGGCTTCAGATTTCAGGGTTCAGCATGATTTCTGGAACTCCATCTCGAACATCTTATGGTTAGAGATGATGAAGTTATAAATCCATGCCTGGATGACCCATCAGGGCCAGGATTTAGAATGGATTGTGTTTTAAGGGCCAGGGAGCTCCTCAGGCAGCATCCATCTTCTCAGAGCTCACGACCACGCCCCCTCCCCTTTGGTTTTAAGACCAGCTATGCACATGAGACATAGTGCATGAGACTTTGACTGTTTTGAATCGTGAACATTGAACTGTTTTTGAGAATTTTGCACTTTTTCAGAAGAAAAGAATGTTTTTATACTTTTTGAAAGAAAGTAACGTTTATAATGTGTTTTAAAAGAAAGTGAATGCGTTGTAGCATTAGACCACGTAAAGGTCTAGACAGAGAAGGGTAATGATGTATATATACCCGTGCACCTGTTTATAGTTAAAGTAACGTTATAAGAATCACGGATGGGAAGAAATCAAGAATCCTTACTGTTAATGTTCACTGTTATATAATATACGTTTTTACCTTACCAAATATTGCAACAATAAGCTGACAATATTTACCGTATATACTCGCGTATAAGCCGAGTTTTTCAGCCCAAAAATTGGGCTGAAAAGTACCCCCCTCGGCTTATACGCGAGTCAGTGCTGTATACCGATGTATACATCGGTACATACCGATGTATACATCGGTATACAGCAGCCCCCGCATCCCCAGTAATGCAGGGCCCCCCCAGGGTCTCTCCGGTCACCTGTAAAGCAAGCTATACTTATCAGTGTCCCGCTCGCACCCGCCGCTGCCGACATCCACGATCCTCCATCTTCATGCGACTCCTCTTCCTGTTTCTGTGCGCGTCGCCGGCAATGACGTCATTCCCGGCGACGCGCACAGGAAACAGGAAGAGGAGTCGCATGAAGATGGAGGATCGTGGATGTCGGCAGCGGCGGGTGCGAGCGGGACACTGATAAGTATAGCTTGCTTTACAGGTGACCGGAGAGACGCTGGGGGGGGCCTGCATTACTGGGGCTGCCTGTATACTACCGCTGGGGCTGCTATATACCTCTGGGGCACTGTATACTACCACTGGGGCTGCTATATACCTCTGGGGCCCTGTATACTACCACTGGGGCTGCTATATACCTCTGGGGCACTGTATACTACCACTGGGGCTGCTATATACCTCTGGGGCCCTGTATACTACCACTGGGGCTGCTATATACCTCTGGGGCACTGTATACTACCACTGGGGCTGCTATATACCTCTGGGGCCCTGTATACTACCACTGGGGCTGCTATATACCTCTGGGGCACTGTATACTACCACTGGGGCTGCTATATACCTCTGGGGCCCTGTATACTACCACTGGGGCTGCTATATACCTCTGGGGCACTGTATACTACCACTGGGGCTGCTATATACCTCTGGGGCCCTGTATACTACCGCTGGGGCTGCTATATACCTCTGGGGCCCTGTATACTACCACTGGGGCTGCTATATACCTCTGGGGCCCTGTATACTACCACTGGGGCTGTATATACTACCACTGGGGCTGTATATACTACTGGGGCTGCGTGTATACTACCACTGGGGCTGCTGTATCTACCTCTGGGACTGGTGTATACCACACTGCTGGGGGCTGTATACTTGTGCTAGGGTCCACCCTCGGCTTATACACGAGTCAATAGATTTTCCCAGGTTTTGGGGGCAAAAGTAGGGGGGTCGGCTTATACACGGGTCGGCTTATACACGAGTATATACGGTATGTGAATTAGCACATCCAAAATTTTTTTATGGCAAAAAATTCACTTTATTATTAAAATTAATTCATATTAAAATATATTCATTTTACAATACACGTTTTAAGTGGGAACACAGTCCCTAACATGCACAAACAATAATGGGGTGGGCTATAAAGAATACATAAGTGGCAGCATAAACACACAGGGAAAAATACATAAATAGAGCTCTGTCGCACTAATATTTCTCTTAGTCCCTCTCTTAGATCAAAAATACACGGCTTCTACAGGTCATTACATAATTAAGTAATCCTTCATACAAAACCATAGTATAAACAATACCTGGTGCCAGAGAGGTGCTCACGGACAATCGCTCATCAGATCCCTGCTGCCACAGTGCTCCCGCCACAACACCCATCGGCTGGGTGTTGTGGCGGGAGCACTGTGGCAGCAGGGATCTGATGAGCGATTGTCCGTGAGCACCTCTCTGGCACCAGGTATTGTTTATACTATGGTTTTGTATGAAGGATTACTTAATTATGTAATGACCTGTAGAAGCAGTGTATTTTTGATCTAAGAGAGGGACTAAGAGAAATATTAGTGCGACAGAGCTCTATTTATGTATTTTTCCCTGTGTGTTTATGCTGCCACTTATGTATTCTTTATAGCCCACCCCATTATTGTTTGTGCATGTTAGGGACTGTGTTCCCACTTAAAACGTGTATTGTAAAATGAATATATTTTAATATGAATTAATTTTAATAGTAAAGTGAATTTTTTGCCATAAAAAAATTTTGGATGTGCTAATTCACATAAATATTGTCAGCTTATTGTTGCAATATTTGGTAAGGTAAAAACGTGTTTTTTGGTGAAGCACTTATTTATCTGTCAAGGGGACCCTTTTATGTGTATGTTATATAAAATAAAAATGTTTTCAGGGTGATCCACGACGGGCAGCGCGGGACGCGCTGGTTTAACTTCGGGAGAGTGTGGCGCCCCTGCGTTCAGGAGGCCACAAAAGGGAACTGCAGCCAGGCAGGCAGGACATTGTTGCACAACAACACCCTCACAGCCCACACAACCCACGTGCAGAAGAGGTTAACATCGAGGGCCCTGAGATTAGAGACTCTATGAGATTGAGGGGTGGTGGATTTGGAGGAGTGGGTTGGGCACACCCGTAGTCAGGTGACTTGACAGTATGTAGGAAGGGGGAGGAGGAAAGGAAGTCAGTAGGCGACAGTAGGCTGAGCTGTAAAGACCAGAAGCTACACAGAAAGACACACGACCTGGAAGAGTGAAGGTGTAAGGAGCGCAGAATCTGTACTGAGCCAGTGTGAGCCAGAGGAGAGAGAAAGCCTATCTGGAGCCAGATCCCCAGGAGCGTGCAGGAACAGAGAGGGACGGTGATACCCGGGCCCTAGACAGCAGCTAAAGCCACTGACTGTAGCCCTCCTAGTATACCGAGAGGAGCAGAGAGGAAAGAGCCTGGTAGAGCCTCACACTTGAGGACTGCTGGAGGCTGGGCTGAGTAGAGTGTCGGCTCTAGAGGGGGCCGCAGTTTACCCGGCATCCCCAAACAACACGACGGGGGACCACAGCTCCACGTTAGGGTCCCTAACCCCAGGGGCGGACCTACCGTGGTGCAACTGGTGCAGCGGCACCAGGGCCCCGACAGGCTAGGGGGCCCCCTCTCAAGGCACGGAGAATAAGCCGACATGCTGCCGGCCACGCCTCTTCTAGCTGCCGGCCATGCCCCCTCACAGCAGCTCAGGAGCGAGGACAGAGCCCCAATCACAGTGCAGAGAGTGAGTCATGTGACCTCTCCTGCACTGTGGGGAGGACCTCACTCAACCAATCCTGGCAATGCGCGCGGGCCTCTGAAATTCTCTCCACATGGCTGATGGCTGTTCAGCATCAGCAGCAGCAGCAGCAGATGAGGGGACACAGCTCTGCACAAGGACCCAGGTACAAGGAAAGGGACCAAAGACAGGGCACAGGCTGAGGACAGACCCGGGGGGGGGGGGGGGGGTTTGCTGCTCTGTACACTGCTTTTATGCTTTTACAGGACCTGTGATGATGTCACATTGAGGGGAGGAGTCAGTGGTCACATGATCAGCTCCTCAGTGTATGCAGGACTCTGCTGTGCTGGTTGTCATGGTGCTGGATGAGATGAAGTTTATGTCAGGAGGGATTTACAGTGTGGATGTAGCAGAGCCAAGTGTGTATGAGGTGTATGGAGCGGAGTTCAGAGTGTATACGTGGTGTACGGAGCGGAGCCGAGTGTGTACAAGATGTACGGAGCAGAGCCGAGTGTGTACGTAGCGGAGCCGAGTGTGTACGTAGCGGAGCCGAGTGTGTACGAGGTGTACGGAGCAGAGCCGAGTGTGTACGAGGTGTACGGAGCAGAGCCGAGTGTGTACGAGGTGTATGGAGCAGAGCCGAGTGTGTACGAGGTGTACGGAGCAGAGCCGAGTGTGTACGAGGTGTACGGAGCAGAGCCGAGTGTGCACGTGGTGTACGGAGCAGAGCCGAGTGTGTACGAGGTGTACAGAGCTGAGTGTGTACGAGGTGTACGGAGCGGAGCCGAGTGTGTACGAGGTGTACGGAGCAGAGCCGAGTGTGTACGAGGTGTACGGAGCAGAGCCGAGTGTGCACGTGGTGTACGGAGCAGAGCCGAGTGTGTACGAGGTGTACGGAGCAGAGCCAAGTGTGCACGTGGTGTACGGAGCAGAGCCGAGTGTGTACGAGGTGTACGGAGCAGAGCCGAGTGTGCACGTGGTGTACGGAGCAGAGCCGAGTGTGTACGAGGTGTACGGAGCAGAGCCGAGTGTGCACGTGGTGTACGGAGCAGAGCCGAGTGTGCACGTGGTGTACGGAGCAGAGCCGAGTGTGTACGAGGTGTACGGAGCAGAGCCAAGTGTGCACGTGGTGTACGGAGCAGAGCCGAGTGTGTACGAGGTGTACGGAGCGGAGCCGCATGTGTACGAGGTGTACGGAGCAGAGCCGAGTGTGCACGTGGTGTACGGAGCAGAGCCGAGTGTGCACGTGGTGTACGGAGCAGAGCCGAGTGTGTACGAGGTGTACGGAGCAGAGCCGAGTGTGTACGAGGTGTACGGAGCGGAGCCGCATGTGTACGAGGTGTACGGAGCAGAGCCAAGTGTATGAGGTGAATGGAGCAGAGCCGAGTATGTACGAGGTGTACGGAGCGGAGCCACGTGTGTGCAGAGCCGCGTGACTATGAGGCAGGGCCACATGTGCGGGACATATGGAGTAAAGCCGCGTGTGCATAAGGTGGATGGAGTGGAGCCGCATATGCTGGGGCGTCCTGTAGAGGAGCCGCATGTGTACGGAACGGAGGTGTATGCGCAGGGCATGTGGAGTGGAGCCGCGTGTCTACAAGGCATTTGGAGCGGAGCCACGTGCGTACAAGGTGTGCGTGCGCCAGTGGTAGTTCCCCGCGGATGCCGCTCCCGTTCCTATAGTCTCGGCTGCCTCTGCCGGCAGCATTCTTCACCCAAGTCCTGGCTGAGTTGTCTGCTTTTTGCAGCTCAGCATGGTGGGGCACGATGATGTCATCACTGAGTGCCCCTGTGCTGATACGTGCAGAGCGGAGCAGCAAGAAGAGAGGTGAGTATTTACTTTTTTTTTTTTTAACCCGTGAATACAGTGATGGGAGACTATGTAATGTGCAATATAACATAGGAGGAGTATGGGGTGCAATATACTATATGGAGGAATATGAGGGCCCATTATACTATATGGAGGACTATGGGACTGCCTTATACTATATGGAGGGCTATGCGGGTGTATTATAATATATGGAGGGTCGTGGAATGCATTATAATATATGGAGGACTATGGATGATGTATTAAAATATATATAGCCAATTATATAATATGGAAGCCATTTTAATATATCTGGAGGGTTCTGTGGGGGCATGATAATATTTGGAGGGGTGTGAGGAAGCCTTTATACTTTATGCAGGGCTCTTTGAGGGTTGCGTTGTAAATAAATATTACAATCTATATGTTTACATTACTTTGTTGCCACTATGAGGGGCGGGGGGGCCCCCAAAAAATTTCTTGCACCGGGCCCACTACAGTCTGGGTCCGCCCCTGCCTAACCCAAAGGACAGGCAGCTCAGTGACAAACTGGAGGGCCCACCAGGGGTCCGAGTCACTGCCATACTGTCCAGCGTTCCACACACAACCCGTACAAACGGAGACCGTAAACAGCCCGGAAAGGACACTACAGACTGTGTGAGTTGTCACAGAGAGAGAGGCCTGGCTGCAGAGCAAAGGGAACCCGGAGAGGGAGAGCTTGCCCGTGTACTGAGAAAGTGTACTGAGACTTGTAAGAACTGAACTGTACTGAATTGTAACTGAACTGTGAACTGCATGAAAAGCTTTGGCAGTAAACACGGAGAACCCTGAAATCTGCCTCTCTTGTCTGTCTCTATCTGCAGCGTCTACACAGTAAGTGTCCTGAATCTTCCACAACACTTAACCCTTACTTCCCCGGGGGATACAGTTCTTCCCACTGGAACTACACCATCTCCGCTGCCACTTCATCACCCCCAGAGGTTCTGCAGCAGCGGCGGCCCCATCACTGGCCGCACATAGTGGGTGGCAATAATAATCCAAGGTTGGCTCACAATCTACAGGGTGCTCAGAAAATTTTTTACATCAATAATATAATCTGGCACACCAAAAAGAGTCCGAGAAATCTGTGCAAGAAAATTATTCTTTTATTAATGGTATTCAGACCAGTGTCAAATGTTTCTTCAACAGTAAATTATAGATTTATCAGTCAAACGTTTCGACCGTAGTCTTCTTCTTGTGACATAAATGACTTACATAAAAAATGAAGAAAATATAACAGAAATTATTCACATACATCATATATAACAATATCATCAAAAGTTTTTTATCAATCATCACTTTGTTTGAATACCAAAAGGAATATTGAAAAATTCATTTATCATTTTACAACAAGATTTTTTCAAAAAATACATGAATAATAGACAATAAGTCCTGTATCATAGTGGAGGAAAAAAAGCATATATTACCTGGATACAGTCTTGTATAATATGATAATTACTGTGATTAAACACTCTACACGTTTAATCTAAAAATGAGATAATATACACTCAGTTCATGTCAGGAATTATGAGTTAATCCAAGAATGTAGTATATTTTTTTTTTGAACCATGTTTTTATTAGGTTTTGAGCATAGTAAAATTTCCAAAAGATTAGGATAAGCATATCCAACATAAATTTACAAAAGTCAAACAAAGTTTTCTGGAATTAACAGTATACATCGAATTACAGTTTCACACAATAAATCTTATTAACCCTCCCCCCACCCCTCCCTGGATATTATCCTTTACTCATAGTTTATCTTGTAGTCTCGAAAGAAGACGAATATAAGATAAATATAGTGTATCTAGTCTCGTCCTAATCATTTAGACATCTCAGTCTACCAAGCGTCCCTCCTAACTCCTCTTCTGCATACCACACCGAGGAACGGAAGGGTAACATAAAATTAATTATTTCACCATCTGTAAATTCTTTTTCAATGAATATTTTCCACTTGAAAAAAAATGTCTTAGTTAGTTTATTTGGGTTACGAAGCACATCCATCGATTCAAGTGTCAAAGTATGGCGCATCGACATTTTGATCTGGGTCAGGTCTGGGGGTCTATCGTTGAGCCAATGTTGGAGAAGAAGTCTTTTAGCTATTATCGCAATATAGTGCCACAAGATATGCGGGTGTCTGAGTATCAGAGTTTGTCTGGTAATGGAAGATCCATCGTAGCGGATCTGGACCCTCCATGTCTCCACATATCTCCTTAGCGCAACTTTCCACCCTCCTCCAGTAATCTTGTGAATCAGGGCAGGACCAAAGACCATGTTCCAGATCCGTCATAACAGATTTACATTTTGGGCAGTGAACCCATCTCCCTTGGTTGGCCTGGGAAGGGGGAATGTTAAAGCCCTGAATAGTCACATGCATAATCCTGAATTGGGAATCCTTCCATCTCTCATTACTGATATATCGCCTCATGAGTCCCCAACCCTCTAGGATTTTCTGAGTGAGTTCAGGATCTTTGATGTGCTTGCGCCATTTGTTGAAGAACCCTCTCCTCCTTTGCGGTCGTAGAACTTGTTGTAATTTGGCGTATAATGAGGTAATGGACACATCGCCTTCATTTATATTTAGTAGCTCGGACCATAGATTGTTGTCAACCTCCCCAGAGAGGTCCCGCAGGTGTGAAAGGAGATGGTGGTCCAACTGGCGGAATTGTATAGCTTGGAATTGGGGTAAATTATAAGCGGCCAGCACCTCCTTCTCCGTCATCCACCTCCGCTCATCAAAATTTATAAGGTCCTCTAGTGTATTGACGCCCCTGTCTTTCCAAGTCTTAAATAGAGAGTTTTCACGGCCCAACTGAAAGGCCGGGCATCTCCACGGATTAAGTCGTCTGGAGACCTTCCATGCCAGTTTGAGTTTTTTCCTGACCTCTCTCCACGTTATGATGGTATCTCTATATATTACCGTATTTTTCAACGTGACCGGAAGGCAGGACAACGGAGAGTGCAATAAATCTGACAAGTCCCAGGGTTTAGCCCACTCCCCCTCTAAACCTAAATCTGAAAATTTGCTTGTTCCCTTAATCCAGTCCAATACATTACGTAAGATACATGCTAGATTATATCCCCTAACGTCTGGGAGCTGTAGTCCCCCTTCCTGTTTAGACTGGATTAAGGTTTTAAAGGCTAGCCTAGATCTCTTACCTCTCCATAAAAATCTGGTGAAAGCTTTGTTAATTCTCATAATATCAGCATGTTTCATTAGCATGGGAATGGTCTGGAGGGGATAAAGTAGTTTTGCAAAGCTCATCATTTTGAGTAAATGGCAGCGTCCCATCAGAGACAGTGGCAGCCCTTCCCATCTCGCTAATTCCTGTTCTATCTTTGTAATGATCGGTAAAAAATGAAGTTTGTATGTCATCCCACTAGATCTGGCTAAAGCGGCCGTCACACGCTTCCATATCTTGAACGATATTGTAAGCGATCACGTGCACGCGCGATCGCTTACAATATCGCTCACATCGCTGGTGAGATGTCACACAGACAGACTCACCAGCGATGTGGAGCCGCGATCTCGCTGGTTACTATGGTACACATCGGGTTACTAGGCGCCGCGCGGCGCTTAGTAACCCGACGTGTACCATAGTTACCATCTCCCAGCATAGGCTCTGCCGCTGGGAGATGGATCATCGTGGTGTCATACACCACGATGAAGCAGATCGTGACATCGTTCATGGCTAGATCTACGATGTCACGATCAAGCGATTTTACATAGTAAAATCGCTTGATTACATGCAACGATGCCAAAACGATATCGCTTAAGCGATCAAAAAGGAGATCGCTTAAACGATATCGGGCTTAAAATCGTTGCGTGTGACGGCCGCTTAAGTGTATTCCCAAATATTTGAGACTGTTTTTCGCTATTGGTAAACCGCAGAAGTTTTCCCCTTTCCGTGTTCCTTCTTCCTGGTTTATGAAGAGAACTTCACATTTACCTTTGTTTAAGGAGAAACCTGAATATCTACCCCATTTCACTATGTCTGTCAATATATCTGGAAGGTCTCTTTCTGGGTTTTGAACATATAGGATGATATCATCAGCGAAAAGTGAAAGCATAATTTCAGCACCCCCCACCTTAAAACCCTCATAGGTGCTATGACGTTCCAGATACAATGCCAGAGGTTCTATAGCCAGATTAAAAAGAAGGGGCGATAATGGGCATCCTTGTCTCGTTCCCTTCTGGAGAGCGAAGGAATTTGACAGAAAGCCAGGCGTACTAACACAAGCTTTAGGGTTACTGTATAGTGCACTAATGTATTGCCGAAAGGGGCCTAGTATACCTATGGAATCCAGCACTCTGCCCAGCCATGACCATCTGATATTGTCGAATGCTTTTTCAGCGTCCAGAGTGATCATGGCTGGGTTACCTCCCTTCATCTTTGTTTTCCTTCCCATAACATCTAGCATAAGCATCGCTTTTCTTATATTTGTGGTGGTTGACCTCCCTTTAACAAAACCCGCCTGATGTGTGGGTATTAGTTTGGGTAGGACCATTGCCAATCTGTCAGCCAGAATTTTGGAAAGGAGCTTCAGATCTTGATTTATTAAAGAAATCAGTCTGTAGCTCGCTGGGTCTGTGGGCTCCTTTCTTGATTTAGGTATCAATTTGATATAAGCTAAATTCATTCTCTCCGGTATGGGGGCTCCTTGCAATATCGCATTATATAAGTCACACAATACCGGAGAATCTGCTCTCTCAAGGTCTTGAAGAAAGCACCATTATAGCCATCTGGCCCGGGTGCTTTACCCGTATTTAAATGTCGTATAGCCATCTCAACTTCATCAGTCGTGACTGGGCTATTAAGAAATTGGGTGTCTTCTTGGGAAACAGTTGGCAATGCAACCCCACTCAACCAGGCAAGGCTGAGTCGTCAGTGTTGACATCCGTATAAAGAGACGCATAAAACTTGCCCAGCACTCGGGAGATGCCCTTGGGATCATTCCAGGTGGTGCCATGCGCATCCACTATCGCTTGTATGGGGGAGGGATTATGCCTACCTTTAGCTAACCTTGCTAATAGACGCCCTGCCTTGTCACCAAATTTATGGAGCTCTAATTCTAATCGGCTTTTATAGATGTCCTCACGTTTTCCCGCCCAAACTTCAAAGTCTCTTTTTGCTTGCAGCCATTTCTCTCTGTCAGGAGCTGCCATTGAGGACTGATAACGTGTATATGCCTCTCTTACCGCCAGACTGGTTTGAACAAATTTGTCTTTAATTTGTCGTTTAATCCTCATGCTATAGGCCATAATATGCCCTCGCATTACCGTTTTTGCTGTCTCCCAGTATAGAGCGGGATCTGATCTATGTTCCAGATTGTCAGAAGAAAAGTGCGACCACCATTCTCCCAGCAGTTTAGTGAAATTCTCTTCTCTGACAAACGTGTCGGGGAATCTCCATAAGTAATCGGAGCCTTTCTCAAATTTGTCTCTGGTCTCTAACACCAACAGGCTATGGTCCGAGATCAGCATATCCTCAATTTTAATATCTGTCATCTGTTGGATTATCCTGGATGAAACAAAGAACATATCCAATCTGGACCACGACCCATGGGGGTGCGAGAAGTGAGTAAACTCTCTACCCAGTGGGTTCACTAACCTCCATGCGTCGATTAACCCAGCTTCCCCTACTAAGCTTTCCAAAGCACTGTCTTCCCCTGATCTTCCCCGGCCTGCCTTCTCATCTGTGTTTGGGATGTAGTGCGTCTGTCCTCCTCCTCCTTCATGACCGTATTAAAATCTCCTCCTATTAGTCTATTAATCCCGTTATCTAAGAGCAGTGTATTTTGTAGTTGTTGGAAGAAGGGTTTCTGTTTCCCATTAGGGGCATATATTTTGTAAACATTAAAGGTGTCGTTTTGAATTTGTATCGTTATTTGGATTATTCTACCTTCTTTATCCGTCGAGGTAGACAGTATTGAGTGGGCTAGCGACTTATGTATCAGAATCAAAACTCCCGCTTTTTTCTCTACTGCACCCGAACCGTAGATCTCGTCTACCCATAGCTTTTTGAGGCGGAAGAAGTCCTCCGCGGCCAGGTGGGTCTCCTGGAGCAAAGCTATATCTACATGCAGCCTCTTAAGATGGCGCAAGACCATCATGCGCTTTGCCGGGGAGCGCAGGCCCTTAACATTCCAGGAGGCCCACCTAACCATCGGAAGCCTCCCCTTGTAGGGCCCCAAATTTCTGTGTCGTAGATATCCATATGTGGTTAATACCACCTGGTGTGACTGTAAGTGAGGTGTGACAGACAGAGATGATGTAACTTTTTAGAGACTCATTTCCAAGGACAATTTCCATTCCCCCCCCCCCCTCTTCCCACCCTCCCCCTCCCAAACCACTCCAACTCCCTTCATCCTCCAAAAGTCAGTGACTTCACTTTTTTCCTCAAGTGCGACCCACATAGATAGCTCCACCCCGCCTCGGCTTTCGACACCTCTGATAACACTTAATAAAATAACATCATAACTCCAGCATTCTGCCCAAATAACATCAGTCACCGATTGGCGACCATCCAGTGTAAGATATTTAAACAGATTTCCCAAGGGCCTCTTCTCAGGGGCACATTGGGTACACATTACATTTCTCACAACCCTTCCCAAATCCTCGCTCAGCATGGGTAATCAAGAGGATTCTACAAGTGTTTGAGTGAACTCAACCTTAAAGTAACCATGGCCGGATATCCACTTCAGAGTTCAGTGGTGAATATGGGCGTTTTGAACACGTTTGCGTCCATGTAGCAATGGTCCTGTGAAATAAGCTTAGTCAAAGAGAAGAACAGAGAAGAAAAAGGGAAGGGAAGAAAAAAAAAAAAAAAAAAGGGGGGGGGGGAAGAAGAAAAAAAAAAAAGGGGAAGGGGGGGAGAAGAAGGGGGGGGACAGCAATATATTCCCCTCTTGATTGCTTAGAACAGCTACATTTCTCTCCTCCTTTCTTCAGGACGCTTGTCGCAAATCCATCAGTCTCGGCTATTAGCGGAATTTATCCGTTCCAGTTTATCCTCTTTTCACTTCCTCTTTTGCCATCTATTTCTGGACTGCCTCTGTTGTTTTGGGGTACCTGGCGTTGCTCCCTTTTGCGCCCCGTCATCTAATAGGGAGTTTGATCTGAGTCTATAAGATCTCACAGAGGTTCTGTCTATTTCATTTTCAGGATCTAGAGCAGATGTAGGTTTTGCAGGTGATCCCTTACTGGTACGGGGCGGTGACTCAGATCTTCTTGGAGAGGCCACGTTATCCCTGACAGCAGCCATTGCTTCCTCCGGATCAGAGAAGGTCAACATGGCTCCCTCTCTAGATCTGAATCTTAAGGTTGCAGGAAAATTTAGCTGGAAGCGGATGTTTTTCTTGTGTAGCAGCGAACATGTCTCCCTGAAGGCCGTTCTGCGACGTGTGACTTCTACAGAATAGTCCGCAGAGACCAGTGCTCTGTGTCCCTGTAGTATTAGTGGGTGCTTTTTTGCTTTATATGCACGAAGAATCTCTTCTTTGTCCCGGTGGTTCAAAAATTTTGCTATTGCGTGTCTGGATTTATTGGGCTCCCTGGAAGCTGCGTACGGGGCTAGGTGTCTCGTGGTTTCAGTCGTCTCCTGTACGTCCCTAGGTGGGCCTATTCTATGGGCACGCTCTGTCTTGCATCTATGGGTAAGACCCAGGGCTTTAGGTAGTTCAACCTCAAAAATTTCCTCCAGTTGACTCACAGGGACAGACTCTGGGAGACCCACAATTTTTTAATTACTTCGTCTCGTTCTATTTTCAATGTCCTCCAGTTTATTATGTGTGTAGTCAGCGTGTTTTTGCAGGGCCATTAGCTGATCCTCAAGCTCCTGAATCCTGTCCTCTGCTGTTCCAATTCTAGATTCAGCCTCCAGGAGCTGCTGCTCATGTGTCTCCACTTTCACAGACAGGTCTCTAGTTAAAGCTGCCACCATCTCTGCCACTGTGACCTTAAACTCTTCAGCTAGATGCACAGCCATTTCTTTAGCCAGTTTTTTATAATCCAAACGCTGGAAGCCCCAGCTGTCTCCTGAGTCTTCTCCCCAGTTATCTGAGGTGTGTAGGCTTTGTGTTTTACTTGTAACTGCACCCTGTGGATGTGATTGTGTCTGGGGCTGATGTTGGTCGCAGAGAACTTCCACTGCTTGTGGTCTCTGCCCTGGGGGGTTTTCATGTCTCCTCTCTGAGGCCCTCTCCAGGGATCCTTCCATTATCCACACCGCTCCTTCACCTCCCGACTCGTTCTCCCTGTGCCCAGCCATATGCTCCGTACCTCCATCCTGTGGCTTCCCCTGTGTGCCTTGTGTGCCGGGCGCGCCATTACTGCGGTCTGCACATGGCGTCCCGCCTCTTTCTCCTTCCCTGTTTCTCGTAATGTAACGGTCCATTGTGGCCATAGTGGACCTTACAGGGATCGCGGCGGCCTTCTCTTCAATGGTGGATGCTCACGGGGCAGCTCTGGAGGCCAGTTAATGGCGGATTGCGGTGGATTGCCGAGGCGGGGAGCGGAGCGGGCTCAGATGCGGCCGCACATGGAGACGCCGGAACCGGAAGTCAAGAATGTAATATATTAATAAGCAGAGGTATTTACGGATGAGCAAATTTGCTGATAGCTTACATAAGGACACACTAGGATAAAAAATATGGATGTTACATACTTGTACATCAAAATAAAAAACAAAGTGAAAAGCAGTATATTTGCTGCTATAGTTACAGAAACATAGTGAATTCAATCATTCACATGTGTCAAACAACGATGTATTCATTAGGTATGGAATTCAAGAATATAGATACCTGTCAACCTTGACAAGAGGATTATAATGTCACACATTCTTTAGTATCTGGCTAAAAATTGGAAAAATATGTATCCGTATGGCAACCATGCAGAGAGATATTTATGTAATCATTTCCTAATTAACATAAAGCATAAATGGATACCTGTGTCTTATAGGGGTTAATATGAACATCCCCATATGGTATAAGCGATTTTGCCACTGCTAGATAAAGAAAAGTAGAATAGAGTAGAATAATAGGAAGAACACATGATGCATTAAAATGAGACGCCATAGATAAATCCAGGCAGTACATAACACAGCTTGTTCATATGGTGCGCATACCTGTTATAGATTGCAGGATAGGAAAGCCAGAAACCTACAAACAGACGAAAAGGAGAAAAAGCCGTCCCAGTCAAAGAAAATCCGAGGACTTCTGATGTGTGCGCTGGAGAGATCAAAAGCATCTCCATACTTACTGGACTTGAAAGTGTGCAGTGTTGGCGGGGTGCGCGCCGCCATATTAACAGGAAGTATTTATAGGGAAGAAGCTCCGAGGACACGCCTCCTGCTTCCTGCAGTTGGAACGCAGGCGTGTCCATCCGGAACGCAAGCCGGCGGCGCTCGTTATGACGTCACCGGCTCTGCGCCTCGCGCATGCGCATTGTATACTGAAAGTCTCTGTGATAATGGCGTTTCCGCAGTGAAATGAGAGAAAGCGAGTGTTCTATGCCTAAAAGAGGAAAAAGGGGAAAAGACAAATAATGAGAAAGGATTTATTATACTAAATATATCTATTGCTTTAGATTTGTAACAAAAAGAAAATATGATATCTCGGTTACCATAATATAGCATATATATATATGCAGCAATGCTATATATTGATATATAAGAAAGAAGTGTGACAAGCAATTGTTTGTAAAAGGCTCTAAGGGGTACTAAACCACCCAAATTTAAAACACCAAGTTATGGGGATTACAAATAACAGTAACAACCCTCATATATAGGTTAGGGGAACACCTTATACTCCCGATTCATGCCCAAGGGTTCAAGAGTTTGCAAGCGATGAATCCAATAAGATTCCCGTTCCTTAAGTTTCTTAATACGATCACCTCCACGTCTGGCTACAGAAACCTGTTCTAAAACTTGAAATCTAAGTTGTGAGATATGATGGCCATGGGTAATAAAATATGATGGGAGTATGGTGTGTCACGGTCCGCGCTGCTCAACGCGTTTCAGCGCCAAAACCCGGCGCCTTCCTCAGGGATATCCCTGAGGAAGGCGCCGGGTTTTGGCGCTGAAACGCGTTGGATAAGGTGGAATAAAGAAGATGATAAGTTGCCCGGCTCTTTGGTGAGTTATTTCTGAACCCTGAGCAGCGCGGACCGTGACACACCATACTCCCATCATATTCTTCTGGAACACACCACTATCCAGTGGTCGGTGGAGGTCCTGCAGCAGCTTGGAATTTTGTTTCCTAAAACGCCTTCAAACCAGTTGTGGGGATCACAACTGGATCAGGTGAGCGGCCACATAGCACCACCTTTTTCACTAGTGTCACTAGTGATAGGGCACTATTGCGCCTCTTGTTCCCCCCCTTTATATTATGGGTAATAAAATGTGAAGGAACCGGTAACAGCATATTACTGCATCTGATTGTCGATTTGTGCTTACTAATGCGGTCTCGGATATGCTGGGTAGTCTCCCCAACATATCCGAGACCGTACGGGCACATCAGTAAATATACAACATAGTTAGAATCACAGGTAAAATAACCCCTAATAAGAAATACCTGTCCAGATCTTGGATGTGTAAAGGTAGCACCTTTAACAATGTGAGAGCATTGTGTACATGCCAGACAGGGAAAATTTCCTTGTCTAGGTGTAGGAAATCTCTGAGTGGCTGTTCTTTTATTGGTACCTATGTCCGCTCGGACAAGGCTATCACGAAGATTCTTGGGTCTCTTATAGCACATGAGAGGTAAATTACTGAATTCGGCAATCAGAGGGTATGATTTCGTAAGAACTGGCCAATGTTCTTTAATTATTTTTTTCACCATATATGAAAAGGGATGGAAATTGGTTACAAAAGCAACCCTGGGTGGAGATGAAACTTTTCTATGGGTTTGTTGTTCTCTTGGTTTGGCTAGGTGTACTGGATAACCGCGATCTAGGAATTTATTGGTCATCTCAGTATGTCGCTTGGTTCTTTGTTCGGGGTCTGAGACTATTCTCACCAACCTCATATGTTGAGAGTGAGGGAGCGAATTTTTGATGTGTTTCGGCTGACAACTAGTATAATGCAAAATGCTATTTTTATCTGTGGGTTTAACATACAAGTCGGTAGAAATCTCACCTTTACACGCCGCCACAAGGTGCACTACAGTAGGTTACATCTATCTCTAGATACATCGCCGGGTGTCTCAAGTCACCTTCTGTAGCTCACCTTACCTCATTTACACACCGCTACAACAAGCTAATATGGGCGGACCTGGTGCAGCAGGGACAACACATAGGCGTGCCACAATTGTGGATTACGAGACGCTCGTACGCTGATAGGACAAAGCAATAACATCATGATTGGGCAGGCATCGCAGGAGGCTTTTTAATACATGACGCTCGAGCAACTGTGTAGTGTGACTGGTCAGCTCCTTAAATATGCCTCCCTATGCAGCGACTACCAATCGTAATGCAGGAGCTTCCTCCAATGATCGCTGATGGGGCGCGGTAACCCGGGCCTGTGTCACGCCCCAGCTACATACCAGGTACATAGCATGGTGTAGAAACAACCCTTCTGTTCCTTCTTTACACGCCGATACAGGTCGCTACAATCGGCTGTGTAGCCACCTGTTTCAGGGCAGTGCTCGGAAACAGGTGCCGCTACTGGCGGGTGGCTACTACCGTCTTCACACGCCGCTACTACGGGGTACATTGGCAGTGCAAGCTACATTTGTTGCATGTAGCTGGTTGTATCCACCCGCCAGTAGCGGCGTGTAAAGGTACCCTAAGGGCCCCTTTACACGCGGCTACATTTCTTGGGTGGCTACAGGTAACTTACTGGTTGCAGTGAAATCATGGAGAGATGATTCCATTTGTACACAGCAACAAGATAGAACCTTGTCGCCATGATTTCACTGCAACCAGTAAGTTACCTGTAGCCACCCTAGAAATGTAGCCGCGTGTAAAGGTACCCTTAGTCCACAGGACATGGATTAGTTCAAACAAAAATAACAGCTTGGTACAAGGCTGCCTTCACACTTGCACTCCCCGCCGCTGTGCATTGCAGCGGGGAAGTGCAAGCCAAGCGCACACACCGCACGCCCCTATGTTTATCATGGGGATGCACGGTGATGTGCTCGGCTGCGGATTGCCATGCGCACCCATTGACCTCCATGTGCGATTTGTACACATGCGAATACATGCGAATGCTTCAGTACAAATCACACACATTCTCGTCCGCACCATGAACGCGACATGCACCACCGTGCGTCCCCATTTTAAACATAGGGATGTGCGGAGGTGTCCGCAAGTGTGAAGGCAGCCTAAGCTAATACTCAAACGTACCAACACATTTATAAACAGCAAAAATACACTGTGCCTGAGCAATTAGGCCCTTATGTGTCTGTATTCCTACCGTAGTGAGAACTAGTGTCCTGCCTGTTACTATGATTCCATCCTGCTAGCCTCCAGTGCCCGCTCCCGCTTGCTTCTCCTATCCAGTCTGGTCTACCCTCCCGTACCCCCAGTCAGCTGCTGCAGTCCAGGGACTGTCCTGGAATGGTACTTACCGTCTACGGGCAGCCCAGTCTATCCTCACAATCAGGGTCTGTGGTGAAGACCCAGTGGACACTAATGTTACACCCCTTCAGTGTAATCTCGATCGTGCACAGCAAGTCCATACCCTCCAGTGTGACATGCAGCTTCATTAGGGGGTGAGAGCCAAATGAGCCAAGTATCCGTTTACTATTCTTGTGTTTATAGACATTACATGAAACTTAATTCAGTCACCTCAGCAAGACCCATAATATCTTATTAAATGTAGAGCAACAAGTTTAAAGTCACATGCGTCAGCTCAACATCCAGAATTAGTGTAACACACAGGTCAGACCAGCAATGCAACAGCACAGATCTGCTCAGTAGATGTATCACCTCGCTCAGCGCAGGAAGTAGTAACGGATCTGGTGGAATGAGCCGTGAGCTTCTCAGGCGGAGAGCGCCCCTGTTGAACGTAGTACAGATAGCCTTCTTGATCCAACTGGCGATCGCACCTTTAGAGGCATTGTACCCTTTCCTGCTGCCAAAGTGATGAACAAACAAATTCTGGGCAATCCGGAAAGCAGCAATCCATTGAAGATAATGAAGCACAGTCCGACGGACATCCAGAGTATGAAGACCCTCTTCTTTCGGATTGGAAGGAGTCGAACAAAAAGCCAGGAGAACAATGTCCTGAGACCTATGGAAGTCAGAGACCACCTTAGGCAAAAAAAAAAAAAAGAGTGGTCAAGGCGAAACAATGCAATCGTCCATGATCCGAAGATTAGGCTCTATCCATCCAAGAGCCTTGAGTTCACCCACTCTCCTGGCAGACGTGATGGCAATCAGGAAGGCAGTCTTGTGGGACAGCATTTGGAGATCTGAAGAAGATAAAGGCTCAAAGGGGGACGTCATGAGACCAGTGAAGACAAGATTAAAAGTCCCAAGGAGGGACATGACACCGGAGGCTAGGCCTAAGTCTGCTGGCAGAGGTCATAAACCGGCAAATACATGGATGAGAGGCAAGACTTTGGTCAAAAAAGGAACTAAGAGCCGACAGCTATACATTCAGAGTACTAGGGGTAAGGCCCAGCTGTCCAACCTGCAAAAAATCCAAAATACGACCAACATTTGGATGGAAGGGATCCAGAGGGTCTGCCGCACATCAAGACACATTTCTTCCAGATTTTTCCATAGATCGCATTGGAGACCAGCTTCCTACTCCTCTGCAAAGTAGAGATCACCCTGTCTGAGTGGCATTTAGCCCGCAAGATCCTGGCCTCAACAACCAGGCCGCTAGGTTCAACCTGGGAAGGTTGGTGATGAAGAATGGGACCCTGGTGAAGCAGATCGGACCCCCGAGGAACAAGAACGGGACCCTCCTGCACCAGACTCATCAATGCGCTGTACTAGCTGCAACCCGGCCAGAGGGGCACCACCAGGATCGTGGGAACCTTGTCCTGCCTGATTTTCTGAAGGGTCCTAGGAAGGAGGGGAACAGGGGGAAATGCATAGGCCAGGGAGAACACCCAGGGATAGGAGAAGGCGTCCATCCTCAAAGCCCGGATGGACAGAGTCAGGGAGACGAAAGACTCCACTTGCAAATTGTAAGGGGAAGCAAAACAGATCCACCTCGAGCTGACCCCACCTGGACTAGGGAACGGAAGACATCCTGATGAAGGCACCACTCTCCCGGATAAATGTCCTTCCTGCTGAGAAAGTCTGCCTGGATGTTGTTGGACCCCCCCCCCAGGAGGACTGCAGACAGGGACAGGACATGTCGTTTTGCCCAGGAAAAAAATCCTTGCAGAAAAGGAGGTAAGACTTGCAAACAGAGTACCCCCTGGTGGCGGATGTGGGCCACCGTGGGGACATTGTCCGAGAACACCTGTACGTGATGGCCCTGGACTAGAGTGCTGGCTGCCCTGAGAGCCTTGTCTACCGCCTTCAATTCCCGAAAATTGGAAGACTTAGCAATGCCACCTGACCTAGAAGGGGTGGCCTGCGATTGTGGCCCCCCAACCCTGTTTGCTGGCATCCGTCGTGGGAGACAAAAAAAGGGCACTGGTCCCAAGACACCCTTTTCTGGAGGTTCCGAGGGGTTAGCCACCAGGACAGGGAGGACTTCACGTAACCTGGGAGGGTCACACTCCGCGAGACTGAGGTGGGGGACCTGTCCCAGGAAGACAGATGGAACCTCTGCAGAATTCTTTAATGTGCCCAGGGAACTGCCGGGATGCAGGCCATCAAGGACCCCAGGCCCGACATTATCTCTCTCAAAGAAGGATGACGGGAATCCCTGAAGCGGGAGAGCTTCTGCAGAAGCTCCAGCCTCCTCTCCGCCAGTAGAAAGGAAGCCTGTCGGGAGGAATCTAGGAGAATTCACAGGAACTGCTTCCGAGTGGACGGAGTCAGGTTGGATTCGGAAGCCAGCCCAGGGAACGCAGAACCTGAAGGGAGGTGGAGACAGAGCGGGACAAATGCTGAGCCGAGAGCGCCAGGATCAGAAAATCGTCGAGGTAGAGGATGATATAAACCCCAGTCCCCTGAGGAGACAACCTCCGACATTTATTTTTGAAAACACCCGGGGCGCAGAGGAGAGCCCGAAGGGCAGGGTGTTGAGTTGAGAATGGAAAACTTCCTTGCCCCTCATGACCGCAAACCGGAGAAACTGGAGGTAATCCGGACGGATCGAGACATGATAATACGCGTCCGAGAGGTCGACGAGGGTGGCCATCATCCAATCCTGTCCAATCAAGGGAATGGCAGACCTTATCGATTCCATTTTGAAACAACGGTAAACAACAAACCGATTCAGAGGCTTCAGGTTGATTATAATCCTGTAAGCCCCGGACGGCTTTTTTACCATGAAGAGGTGGGAGTAACGACCCCTGCCTACTTCCTTGGGGGGGGGGGGCACAGAAGAAATTATGCAAGAGTCTAAGACCCTGCCACAAGGAGTCCTGAAGACTGCAGGAGAAGAGCGTGGTGACCCGGAGACATCGGGGAGGGCTGGATTCGACCTCTATCCGCTTTGGATGGTGCGAAGCACCCAAGGATTGGTGGATATGTCTTGCCTCTTGGGGGAAAAAGTTTGAAAGCAGACTTCCCCACCTGCACGCAGTCACTGCTTGTCAGGTGGCTGTTGTTGATGGGGTACAAGGATGTCCCGTCCCTTTCCCCCTTTTGGGTAACCACCATCCCGCTTTCCCTTTACCACGATAGAAAGGGGCCTGGTCACGGGAAGGCCAGAATATACAAAAAAAAAAAGCTTCCTTGCCGACCTCTGCTCAGGTAAGGACCTTTTTGTCCGTGGCCTGCTCAAGAATATCATCAAGCGCCGGCCCAAACACCAATTCTCCCTTGAAGGGGATGGAACAAAGTTTAACCATGGAGGTAATATTCCCAGTCCGAAGCTTGAGCCAGAGAGCCTGTCTGGCAGAGTTAGAGAGCCGCCGCACGTGCCACGACCCTGACCGACTCCCCAGAGGCATCCGCCAGAAACCCCGTAGCTTTTTGAAACAAGCAGAGAGTTAAGGATTTCCTCACGTGGAGTACTCTGAGATATATGCTCCTCCAGCTGGAGAAGAGTCCCAGGATTTTCAAAGAAGCCCTTCAATTTTCCTGTCCATGGGGTCCTTCAATTGAGAGGAGTCCCTGGACATCTACCTTGGGAAGTTCCCACTTCGAGAATTCACCAGCAAGGGGAAACCTGTGCTTTAATGCCGAAGGAATAGTAAGGCGTTTCCCTGGAGATTCCATTTATGAATAATGAGATTTAAGATATTATCATGCACTGGAAATCCCTTACGTGTCTTAGCTTTCAGGCCCCAAACATCACATCCTGGATAGAGGGAGCAGGTTCTACCTCCTCCACCCCCATAGTGGTGCGGACTAGGTCAAGGAGCTCCTCCATATTGTCGGAAGAAAAAAAAAATTTTCTTATCCGCACCTGAGGACTCTTTAGGCTCCATAAAGTCCCCCAATCCCTCAGGGTCAGAAGAACCCTATTTCCTGTCCCCTATTTAGGGCAGGAAGGCAACCTCCATTCTGCCGTCGTGGAAGGTGACTAGAGAAATAAACGCTGTTACCTCACCTTCCGCCGATCCCAGCACAGTGGTGTCTTCCTGTGTGGGCATAGGATCATGTGACCGGGCCACACAGATGATGTCGCTGGTGCTGCACCGATCACATGCCAGGCACAGGAAGACACAGCTAAACTGGGAGCGACGGTGAGTTAACAGCGTTTACTATATTAGTGTGTGCGCCAGCAGGGAGGGACCATATAGAGATGGGGAGGGGGGCATATCTAGGATGGGGAGGCGAGTGCAGACTCATACTATTCACCGCTCCTCCCGCCCACCTTAGCACTGACTCCTGGATGAAGGCGTAAGCCGAAACGTGCATGTAGAGTGCAGCAGAGTCTGTAGACACACCAGGTAATTACCCTCTGTTTTGATCTTCACTGTTTGGGCCTTTGTCACTTTTTACGTTTGAATAGTTTCCTATGTGAGAGATAGGTAACTATTGTACATTTATTTGTTGTTTTGACACATTTGTTGATTAGGCTTTGAGATATGTTTATAGGATTACCTGGGAAGATCACTTTTTAATTTGTAGGGTGTTTTCTACAGATTCTTTACATTTTATATATTTTTTGATGTATACACATTATTGCTTTGATTTTTTGCAAGATTTTTTTGGTATTTTTATACTATTATCTCTGTATTCCTATTTAAACCTTAATAGTAATATTATGATTTTTTGTATGAACTATTTTTAAACATTTTCAATAAAATTGTACTTTTATGGCACAAATCACCTTATTTTCTCTGATATCTTAGCACTGAGGTGATGGACAGGGGGATGCAGTGCTTATTACATGAGCAGGGCTCGTGATCACGGGCCGCAGATGCAGCCTGCACCAGCCTCCCCTCCAGCCCCTGGACACCGCTCTGAAGCCGCTCCCCACAGAACGTAGATTCGGATTATAAGATGCACCCGCCACTTTCCCGCAAAATTTCACTTTAATTTCAGAGCAGGAATAATGCTACAAATGCAAATCAAGAGGACCCCGACGTTATATTCACCGGTCACCATCTTCATCTTTTACCAGCCTCGCTCCTGTCCCACCATCTTGTTACTTCAATGTATGACGGACCAGACGTCATAAGTAGTCACAAGATTTCACACATCTGTATTTGTCAAAACCAGAAGAGACTCCAAAAACAAAACAAAAAAAATACAGGCGTTAATCTTTCATTTATAGTTTCTGTGCAAGTTCCACTCCTGGTTTTGGCAAATACAGATGGAAAATACTGAACAAACGATGTGTGAATGAGGCCTAAGAAACAATGTGCATGTTATGACAAGATACCTTGCAATAAATAAAAACTAATGCTGTTAAAAGCACAGGGTACTTGGTAAATATGTTTAACAAAAAAAAAACCAAAAATCTGGTATATAAGTACTTTAGAGTCTCACCCTGGCCTCATTCAGGCCCCAGTCTGACCCGCTCCTGGCCGGGCTCTGGCCTCATTCAGGCCCCAGTCAGACCAGCTCCTGGCCGGGCTCTGGCCTCATTCAGGCCCCAGTCAGACCCGCTCCTGGCCATGCGCTGGCCTCATTCAGGCCCCAGTCAGACCCGCTCCTGGCCGGGCTCTGGCCTCATTCAGGCCCCAGTCTGACCCGCTCCTGGCCATGCGCTGGCCTCATTCAGGCCCCAATCTGACCCTCTCCTGGCCATGCGCTGGCCTCATTCAGGCCCCAGGCTGACCCTCTCCTGGCCATGCGCTGGCTTCATTCAGGCCCCAGTCTGACCCGGTCCTGGCCATGCGCTGGCCTCATTCAGGCCCCAATCTGACCCTCTCCTGGCCATGCTCTGGCCTCATTCAGGCCCCAGTCTGACCTGCTCTTGGCCAGGCTTTGGCCTCATTCTGATCTCATCCTTGCCCAATTTTGGTTCTCAGACTTACATTGAGTAGTGACTTCCAGCTCGCCCGGCAAAGACTGACCGGAGCAGTGCCAATAAAAAAAATTAACATGGCAGCTGGAAAATAACTAGGGGGCAGGGGACTTCGATAAGTGACACCACTCCAGAAGGAGAAAAAAAATAAATAAATAAAAGGAAGACACAGGACTGGAGTGTTAAGCCTGGTTCCGTACGCAACGCCCATTATTTCTCTGGTCACTTTACAGGGTTTCTCCACCAAACCTTCTTATAAACTTCTAACTCCAGGAACTCTGTTCCCCCAGGCTCAGCTCCAAACCCAGAGGCAGACAATTATTAACCCCGTCATTCACACCTATCTGGCCTATACAACCCAAATGGGAGAATCTGTAATAATACATCAGGATAAGGCTAAATGTGGCGCCCCGCAACGAGTGCGTCACAAGAGGGTATTGCAGCCATAAATGCAGCCGCAGTATTCTCTGACACAGCAGTGATCTAGTTAACTTTGAGATCCAACCCTGCATGCATCACCTAGAACAGAGGACCAATCCAGGGTCCTGGTGGGCGGAGTGCTAGGGAAGTGTGTAGGAGAACTGACCCTTAGTTAGTCTAGAACAGAAGGAGAAGAAGTCTAGAACTTGGAGTAGGAGCGGGGGCTCCGCACCCCGTGCAGCCCCCGGGCCGTCACCGGTCGGGTGTCAGCACCTGAGGCCTTAACAACTGGGATCGGGCATCATTACCACGGGTTCCAAAAGACTCCCGTGCCCACAACTTCACAGCCGGTTCACTGGTACCGAAGCTGGCAGCAGTTCACCTCTGCTACGCGAACCAGAAGCGTGGAGGAGCAGCTTCAAAGGAGCACCCCACCACCAGCCAAATTCCAGTCGTCTAACCAGCGGTATACCCACCGAGGGATCCAAGGCTCCCCAAAACATCCACAACGTACATCTTGGATAGGGCATTGAAGCAGCCTCCCCGTACCCGACCTGGTATTCCTGGGCGACACTGGCAACCACTTAGTTAGAATGGAGGAACACTGCGGATCTCTGAGGGACACTATCACTGCTGAGTCCACCCGGTCCACTACCCGTGTACTGTATACCATGTACTGCCTGCTGGTT
Source organism: Allobates femoralis (assembly GCA_033576535.1). Taxonomy (NCBI): domain Eukaryota; kingdom Metazoa; phylum Chordata; class Amphibia; order Anura; family Aromobatidae; genus Allobates; species Allobates femoralis. The sequence goes on from JARQOC010000002.1 coordinate 20,081,553, forward strand.
ACAGTGAAGACCCGTTACAGAGACTTTCTGTGTCCGTGCTTCCTTATGAACTGTCCGTCCGCACTACAAGGTAACCGCAGCTGCCGCACAACATCTTAAGCAGCTCCAGCCTCCGGGGATCACCGCTCAGCCTGTGGGGAGCGTTCCATCTTGCTGCTGTCCATCCCCCGGAGGTTCCGCAGCGTCGGTAACGATTACCGAAACTACTCATAGGTGGCGTCACGAATATATTAAACCCCTTTAATCTGTTCCCTACAAGACGTCTTCAACTTTTGATCTGCACTCCACCGGGCCCCACTACCGGCAGGCGCGGTCCACCTGTGACAAGGAGGAAGGAAGCATCGCCTGTCTAAACCGGAGTCCCGGCCACGGTTAGTCATAAACACACACACAGTTTTTGATCCTTTTTTTGCAGTGAACGGATAACTCAAATGGAATCTCAAAGTCACTGGGTTTTCACTTTTTGACATTCAGACAGGGGAATTTGTGGCATCATCCTGTAGGGGGCCCGCGTCTCCAGCCGCCGCCGCCCTCCCCCCCCCCCCCTCCCCGCGACCGGGATCGCGGCTCCTGCTTCACATGGATGTGAGTGCCCGTGGACACACATCCATGTGACAGTGCGGCTCCGACACTCTGTGTGTCAGAGGAGAGATGGAAAGGGAGGGAAGCCTCCTGCTTCCGCCCATCCTCTCCTCTGATCTGCCGGCTTCCTGCCCTGCGCTCCACTGGGGAACATACAGCAGGCGGCACCTCCTCCTCCCCCATGGGCATGGGAGAAAGAAGGTGAGAGGGCGACCTGGAACACAGCAGGTGAGAGGGGGGACTCCCATATCATATACAGCCCCCCATAGGGCTCCCATATCATATACAGCCTATGATATAGGAGCCCTATGGGGGGCTGTTGTATATGATAGGAGAACAGTATGGGGTATTGGGGGGCTGTGTATGAGATGGGACTCCAATATCATATACAGCCCCCCCATAAGGCTCCAATATCATATACAGCCCACCCATAAGGCTCCCATATCATATACAGCCCACCCCATAGGGCTCTCATGATGGGAGCCCTATGGAGGGGCTGTAAATAATATAGGAGCCCTATGAGGTGGCTGAATATGATTTGGGTGCCCTATGGCGGGGTTATATATGATATGGGAGCCCTATAAGGGGGTTATATATGATATGGGAGCTTTATGGGACATTGGTGGGGCTGTATATAAGATGAAACTTCCCCATAAGGCTCCCCTCAGTGGCGTAACGGGTCTGATGGGCCTGATGAGCAATTTAGGCCCCCCACCTTCCGCGTGCACGTTGGTCAGATGCATGGGCCCCGTGTAACGTTTTAAATCCTATAAAGACTCACAAATTGACCCCTCTCCCCCATCATTATGTATTAATGTCCCTTATCCTGCTGTATATGGTCCTTCTCCTGGAATATGGCCATTATCGTGGTACTGTATATGTCCCCCATCATGGTTTATATGGTCCTCCTCCTCTGCCACCATAGTCCTCCAATAATAATGCATCCCCACATTCCTCCATACATTACAATGTATTCCCATAGTCATCCAATTATCATAATGCAACCCTACCTTCTTTTATATAGTATAATGTAGCCTCATATGCCTCCATACATTATAATGCACCGTTATAAAATTTTACAACCTGAACGACCATGGCTTGCACCCCGCTAGTTTTGATCCTGGGTACGCCCATGATATAGAGATACAGCAAATATAGTGGCACTTGTAGCATGCCACACAAGTTTTTGTTGCCCCCCTGGATACAGCAGGAGCCCCCACAGACTTATACTTCCCATGCACATAAAAGTAAAACCCAAATACTTCAGTCATCGGTCCACCTGTATCCACGTCCTCCTGATACCGGTGTGTACTTTCTATTGCAGACACTGGCTGATGACTGTCTTGCACCAGCACTGGGAACGCCCATGCCGCTGCATGTTCTAGGAAAGCTCCGTGCCCGGAGATGTAAGCCAGGGGAACAGGAGCAAGGCATCTTTTGCCGCACATGATAATCAAGGCCGGCATTAGTCTGAATGGTGAAAAACTGCCCTTTGGTGCCCACAACCTATGGACTTATTGACCAGGTTTCCCAAGACACAAATCAGGAATGGATACACCGAAGACTACTAGAGAGATAGAAGAACTAAATCCTCTCCCAAAACATTGCAAACTAGTCCATGACTGCTTCCTGTACACTGATCATCAAAAGGCTATTGACCAACTGAATCTGGAGGTAGGAGGTGCGGACACCATTAAGGCCCATGCCAGATAGTAAAATTACTGGGTCCACAACTGCATACAGTGACACCCAGGGGTTGAATGAGAACTTTGGTTTCCAAATGTGTGCCTTTTCTTTTAATATCATTTTTATGTTGCTATTATGTTCTATTTTCTATCCTTTTTAAGATCTACAACTTTTACTTACATGTTTACTTAGTAGAAACTACTCAGGAGTTACTGTCCAAAAATAAACTTTATTGATTAAAAACACACACACAGGTAATGACACATATAGGAAATAAATGGTGAGGAGATTCCAAAGATTTGCCACACCAGGGTAATAACAGGAGAATAGATGCTAACTCTGCAATTTCTCTGTGACTATTTTGCCCTTAAAGGGAACCAACCACCCCCAATGACCCCCCGGACTATTAATATGGCTCCCTACACCCAGCACATACATGTGCTGCAATGTTTTTTGCTAAAAAAACTGCTTTTTAAAAGTGAAGATAATGCTTTATAAAGTATTTAACGAAGGGACGGGTGGGCGTTACTTAGCTGTGGCTAAAGCCGGGTTGCAGCTGCCAGTCATCATCCTGTGTCCCCTCCCACAGTAACGGCCAGCCCTTTCTTGTCGTCACAGCCTGGTGCAAGGGCTCGCATGCCCGTGCACACGTCATCAGCTACAGCCGGGTAGCGAGCGCGCGCTCTGACTTCCTGCGCTCGGCTGTGGAAGTCAGAGCGCGCGCTCGCTACCCGGCTGTAGCTGATGACGTGTGCACGGGCATGCGAGCCCTTGCACCAGGCTGTGACGACAAGAAAGGGCTGGCCGTTACTGCTGCGAGGGGACACAGGATGATGAGTGGCAGCTGCAACCCGGCTTTAGCCACAGCTAAGTAACGCCCAACCGTCCCTTCGTTAAATACTTTATAAAGCATTATCTTCACTTTTAAAAAGCAGTTTTTTTTAGCAAAAAACATTGCAGCACATGTATGTGCTGGGTGTAGGGAGCCATAATAATAGTCCAGGGGGGTCATTGGGGGTGGTTGGTTCCCTTTAATATGTGTATCTGAAATAGCTGAGACTTGGCCCAGTCTCCTGTTATTACCCTGGTGTGGCATACCTTTGGAATTTCCTCACCATTTATTTCCTATATGTCATTAAAAGCACACATAAAGGTAATCAATAAAGTGTAATTATTTTTGGACAGTAACTCCTGAGTAGTTTCTACTAAGTAAATAAGTGAAGTGGAGTGTCCAATCATTGCCCTAGAGCTGAGTGGGATAGTCATGTATTGATCATGAAGCCCATACATGTTTTGTAGGCAATTTACTGGTGGAACATATTAATAACTTTTACTTACATGTAGGGATGGGCGAATCTACTCGCTAGGACTCGTTACTCGGCGAGTAGTAAGGGACTCGCAGGACTCGGTACTCGGCGAGTTTCCCAGTGATGACTCGCACGAGTCCAATGCAAATCAATATCAATCCTAGTTTTGTCAGAAACGCTGATTGCCAATAGGATTGCCATTGTTTGCGAGTCATCACTGGCTACTGTGCCAGTGATAGCAGGGAAACTCGCAAAGTAACTGCTGTTTCTTTGCGAGCCGAGTCCAGCTGTCTTCTCTGTGCAGCTCCAGGGTCCTAGAGCCCGCCTGCTCACAGAGATGATGTAGCAGTGCTGAGATTGTTCTCAGTCTGCTCATTCCCTGTGCATGTAGCAGAGAGGACATCGCGTTTTGGACTACGTCGGACGGAAGAGGATTTTTTTAATTAAAGATGGAGTCCCTAATGGCTTTTTTTTTATTTCAAATAAAAAATTTTCTCTGTGTTTTTTTAACCCTTTATTGGAGATTCTTAGTGGCTGGGTCAAACGTGGCCTGACATTAAGAATCTCAGGCTTAATACCAGCTTGTATAACAAAGCTGGTATTAACCCCTTTATTACCCAGCGTGCCACTGCCACCAGGGCCGCTGGAAGAGCGGGGTTCAGCGCCAGAGGATGGCGCTTCAATGAACGCGCCATCTTCTGGGGCGGCTGCGGGCTGCAATTTGCAGCGGGGGGTGCCCAGAAAGCTTGGGCATCCCTGCGCTGCGGATTCCAGCCCTCAGCTGCTTAGCTGTACCTGGCTAGACATAGAAATTGCGCGGAGCCCCACGCATTTTTTTTAAATTATTTAATGAATTTCAGAGTCAGAGTCTCAGAGTCAGAGTCAGAGTCAGAATCTCAGAATTTCATGAAATAATTTAAAAAAAATGCGTGGGGCTCCGCGCAATTTCTATGTCTAGCCAGGTACAGCTAAGCAGCTGGGGGCTGGAATCCGCAGCGCAGGGATGCCCAAGCTTTCTGGGCACCCCCCGCTGCAAATTGCAGCCCGCAGCCGCCCCAGAAGATGGCGCGTTCATTGAAGCGCCATCCTCTGGCGCTGAACCCCGCTCTTCCAGCGGCCCTGGTAGCGGTGGCACGCTGGGTAATAAAGAGGTTAGGGCCAGCTTTGTATTATCAGCTGGCCCTAAGCCCGAAATTTATGGTGGTCACGCCAATATTAGACATGACCGCCATGAATTTCTATTAAATTGTTTTAAAAAAAACACAACACAAAGAAAATTTTTTATTAGAAATAAAAAAAAAAGCCATTAGGGACTCCATCTTTAATTAAAAAAATCCTCTTCCGTCCGACGCAGTCCAAAACGCGATGTCCTCTCTGCTACATCCCCTGTGTATAGATATAGATCTTTATGCACAGGGAATAAGCAGACTGAGAACAATCTCAGCTCTGCTACATCATCTCTGTGCACAGACATTCATGTCTGTACACAGGGAATGAGCAGACTGAGAACAATCTCAGCACTGCTACATCAGGCAGAAGGCAGGCTCTAGGACCCTGGAGCTGGCAGCCAGCACAGAGGATACAGGACTCTTATCTGTGCGAGTCAGCGATTACTTACAAAGTAAACGAGCAATGCAAATAAATGACAAAACTAGGATTGCTTCAGGCTGAAGCTTCCGAGACACATCTGCGAGTTGTAAATCTCACACTACTCGCTATTACTCGCTTCCCCATTCATTAACATTGGACTCGCTAGACTCGCAATGAGTAGCGAGTCCTGGGCTCGGACTCGCTAGAGTCAAGCGATTCCGAGTAATTTAGGATTCGCCCATCACTACTTACATGGTTATGACTCACCGCAAGGCCGGGGCTCCGGTTTAGACAGGCGTTTTTCTTCCTCCTTCTTGTCAAGGATGGACTGCGCCTGCCGGTAGCGGGGCCCGGTGGTACAGATCAAAAGTCGAGACGTCTTGTGGGAACAGATTAAGGGGTTAATTTGTCGTGACGCCACCTATGAGAGTTTCGGTAACTTTACCGATGCTGCTGGGCCTCCGGGGGATGGAATGCAGCAAGATGGAACGCTCCCCACAGGCTGAGCGATGATCCACGGGGCTGGAGCTGCACAAGATGTTCTGAGGCAGCTGCGGTTACCTTGTGTGCGGACGGATGTAGTCATAAGGAAGCACGGACACTAAGTCTCTGTAACGGGTCTTTACTGTAACCAGCAAGCAGTACACGGCACACAGTTAACGGGTAGTGGACCGGGTGGATTCAGCAGTGATAGGTGTCCCTCAGAGATCCGCGGTGTTCCTCCATTCTATCTAAGTTGTGTGCCATTGTCGCCCAGGAATACCAGATCGGGTACAGGGAGGCTGCTTCAATGCCCTATCCAAAGTGTACGTTATGGATGTTTTGGGGAGCCTTGGGTCCCTTGGTGGGTACACCGCTGGTTAGACGACGGGATTTGGCGGGTGGTGGGGTGCTCCTGTAAAGCGGTCCCTTCCACTCCTCTGGTTCACATAGCAGAGCTGAACTGCTGCTAGCTTCGGTACCAGCAAACCGGCTGTAGAGTTTGGGCACGGGAGTCTTTGGTAACCCGTGTGTGATGCCCGACCCGGTGGTTTAGGCCTCAGGTGCTGACACCCGACCGGTGACGGCCCGGGGGCTGCACAAGCCTGTGCGGAGCCCCTGCTCCTACGTTACTCTCCTTTCTCCTTCCCAGACGTGTTTCTATCTTCTCCTACACTCTACCACTACACTCCGCCCACTAGGACCCTGATTGGTCCTCTATACTAGGTGATGCATGTAGGGTATGGATCTCTGAGTTAACCGTGTGACTGCTGGGTCAGAGAATATTGCTGCTGCTGTCTTGGCTGCAATACCCTCCTGTGACGCACTCGGTGCGGGGCGCCACAGTTAATCCTGGCTTGTCGAGCGTTTTGTGATGTCCACGGCGGAGAGATGATGTCCAGACTAATGGTTGCCTAATGGTGCAAGATGTGGATCTGGTTGGGGACAATAAGGACTTTTATTAATAACAGGTTTTACTTGCACATATTTTGGACACACTTCAGTTATAATATAAAAAAAAAAAAAAAAAATTACACATGAATATTTTTATGCTTTTTATTATGCAATGGGATCGTCATCCTCAATCCATCATCCGCTTTGCACTTTTGTGTCTTTGTTTTTGGATGTATTGATATTAATATATTCACTATATATGTAAATATTTATGTAGTTTTGAAAATGCAATGGTCATTTGCATACATCGTTATGGCCCACATTTGTAGGAGAGTGGTACCTTGATTTACGAGTCACTTTATTTGCGAGTATTTTGAAAGATGAGCTACCATGTCTGAAAAATTGTAACTTGCTTACGAGCAATGATTTGGATTACGAGCACTAGGAGCAGGCACTGTGCATGTGTGATGCTGCTGATTCTAGGTATTTTACACGGTATATACAGTTGTGCTCAAAACTTTACATACCCCGGCAGATTTTTTCCTTTCTTGGCCTTTTTTCAGAGAAAATGAATGCTAACACAAAAGCTTTTTTTACCACTCATGGTTAGTGATTGGGTCAAGACATTTATTATCAAACCACTGTGTTTTCTCTTTTTAAATGATAATGACTACCAAAAACATCCAAATGACCCTGATCAAACGTTCACGTTCCCTGGTGATTTTGGCCTGATAACAGGCAAAGAAGTTGACACAAATGTGTTTGAATGGCTAATAACATCCTCACCTCTGACCTGTTTGCTTGTAATCAGAGAGTGTGCGTAAACGTTGAGTGAGTTTCTGGGGTCCAGCCTGACTCTTGCATCTTCTATCCAGCTACTGATATTTCTGGATTGTGAGTTATGGGGAAAGCAAAAGAATGTCAACGGATCTATGGGAAAAGATAGTTGAACTGTATAAAACAGGAAAGCGATACAAAAAGATATCCAAGGAATTGATAATGGCAGTCAGCAGTGTTCAAACTGTGATTAACAAATGGAAGATCAGGGCCTCTGTAAAAACCAAACCATGATCAGGTACCAACAAAAATGTCACCACAACTGCCAGGAAAATTGTTTGGGATGCAAAGAAAACCACAAAATCACATCAGCTGAAATCCAGGACTCACTGAAAACTAGCAGTGTGGCTGTTATAAGATGCACAATAAGGAGGCAATTGAAGAAAAATGGGCTGCATAGTCGAGTCACCAGAAGAAAGCCACTACTGCGCAAATGCCACAAAGTATCTCACCTACAATACGCCAAACAGCACAGAGACAAGACTCCCAACTTCTGGAACAAGGTCATCTGCAGTGATGAGACCAAAATCAATTTTTTTAGCCACAACCATGAATGTTACATTTGGAGAGGTGTCAACAAGGTCTATCATGAAAGGAACACCATTCCTACTGTACAGCACAAAGGTGGATCGCTGATGATATGGAGATGTGTGAGCTACAAAGGCACAGGAAACTTGGTCAAAGTTGAAAGAAAGATGAATGTAGCACGTTATCAGCAAATACTGGAGGCAAATTTGCCCTCATCAGCCCGGAAGCTGCATATGGGACGTACTAGGATGTTCCAACATGACAACGATCCAAAACACAAGGCCAAGTCAACCTGTCATTGGCTACAGCAGAACAAAGTGAAGGTTCTGGAGTGGCCATCTCAGTCTCCTGACCTCAATATCATTGAGCCACTCTGGGGAGAACTCCAATAAAGCTCAGTTCATGCAAGAAAGCCCAGGAATTTACAGGAACTGGAGGCTTTTTACCAAGAAGAATGGGCAGCTTTACCATCTGAGGAAATAAAGAGCATCATCCACAACTACCACAAAAGACTTCAAGCTGTCATTGATGTTAGAGGGAGAAATACAAGTTATTAACAACTGGGGTGTGTGAAATTTTGATCAGGGTCATTTGGATGTTTTTGGTTGTCATTATGATTTACAAAGAGAAAACACAGGACAATAAATGGCTTCACCCAACCACTAACCATGAGTGGAAAAAAAGAAAATGTGTTATAATTCATATTCTCTGAAAAAAGGCCAAGAAAGCAAAAAATCTGCTGTGGTATGTAAACTTTTGAGCACAACTGTATGTTTACTGGCCGCCCACCCACCGCTGTTGTCCGCCGCCGCTCTGAGCTCTCTCAGCTGCAGTACATGTATAGGGAATCCGCCAGCCAGCAGCAGAAAGAGCTCAGAGTGCCGCTGCCTGCCCACTGTTGTCAGCCCCCCGGTCCGCCGCCGCTCTGAACTCACACACTCTCACCGCTCCGCCGCTGTATTTCGGATCGCCCGGCGCCGCATTGAGCTCTCAGCTATCCCTAGAGTCTGATTGGCCGCTGGATTCCCATACATGTACAGTAGCAGAGAGAGCTCAGTGTGGCTCCCATCGACCTGGAATACAGCAGCGGACTGGTGAGTGTGTGTGTATTGGGGGATGATGGGGACTGCATGGAGATGATGGGGGCTGCATGGGAATGATGGGGACTGCATGGGGATGATGGGGATATTGAGGGCTGCAAGGGTATGATGGGGGCTGCAAGGGAATGATGGGGTCTGCAAGGGGATGATGGTGATATTGGGGGCTGCAAGGGGATGATGGGACTGCAAGGGATGATGGGGATATTAGGTGCTGCAAGAGGATGATGGGATATTGGGGGCTGAAAGGGGATATTGGGGGCTGCAAGGGATAATGGGGATATTAAGAGCTGCAAGAGGATGATGGGATATTGAGGGCAGGAAGAGGATGATGATTAATACAGTAGATATTTTTGGGTTGTGGAATGAATCGTCTGTGTTTCAATTATTTCTTATGGGAAAATTGGCTTTGATATACAAGTAATTTGAATTACAAGCACACTCCCGGAATGGATTATGCTCTTAAATTAATGTTCCACTGTATATAAATACCAGTTAACACCTTCGGCACATTGGGTTTGTTTTCTATCTAAACATTTCTTAGATGCATACAGAATAGCACTTCACCAACTATAGCAACAACAACAAAGAAAAATGTCACAGGTATGCAAGAGCAGAAGCCATTGGGGAAGGTGTGTACTGAGACTGTCACTAACGTGTCATTTATGGACTCAGATTTACCCCTAAGCTGGGTGATAGTTTTCCCCTTAACTATATAAATAGCAATTGGAGGGAGGGTTACACTTCTGAAGTGGATGTTCAACAGATTGGTATGTAAAGTACGTAGAAGCATGTAAAAGATAAATATATATGACTCACCATGACCGGGGTGTTCACGTCGCAGGCGTCTTCTTCTCTTGTCACGGAACCGCACCTGTGGCTGTGAGGCCCGGTGGTCCAGATCAATAGGGGAAATGGCAGAACAGTAGGGATGATTTGTCTTAGTGACGCCACCTGCGGGTGTTCTGGTAACTTTACCAGCGCTGCTAGGTCTCCGGGGGATGGTAGGCAGCAAGTTGGGACGCTCCCCACAGGATGAGTGGGAGTCCCCGGAGCCGGGAGCTGCGCAAGATGTTGTGAGGCAGCTGCGGTAATGCTGCTGTTAGGCCCAGGAGTCAGACACAGACACGTCAGAGTCTTTTGAGTACCTTTACTGGTGGTTTTTAGGTACGCCAGACCGGGTTCGTGAAGTTTAGCAATCCTGGAGGTTCACAGCAAGCAGTTTGTGTAGGCTTCCTTCTCTCTATACTTCTGGTGCTAAGGTCGGGTGGATGTGGAATCCAGCCGGACCGGGCGGTGTGTTCGATGGAACTTGCTTCACCTGGTTAACAGCACTGAGGGCACTGTAAAAGGGTCTGAGCAGGATCAGTACTCTTCCCTGGGCTCTCGTGGGTAGGTGCATCAGGTGGAACAGGTGGCTAAACCTCCTGTTAATGGTGCTGGTTCTCTGTGATGGCTGGGTAGCTCTCACAGCTTCGGTTCCAGTAACCGGAGGATGAGGGAAGAGTTAGTGTAACTCTGGTATTCCTTGAGAGGTGCTTCTCCTTTCCTATTATCCCAATTGCAGGGATTTCCTCACTGGTAGCTAGGCTGACTAGGCCTGGTGTGTGTCTCATAAGCTTGAGATCATTCACAACCTGCAGCTCTTGTAGCGTCTGCACACACTCTTCACAGTTCTGAAGTGACTGCACACTCTGAAGTTTCTCCCTCCAAGACTCTATTTATAGGGGGAACTGGCTCAAAATGACCAGTGGAGCTTCCCCTAGAGGCTCGGGGTGAAACCAGGTGTTCTAAGTGTTGTTGTGTTGTTTGGTGTTTTGGTGAGTGATGCTTTGCTGTTAACTCCATTCATGCCCTAAGGATTTCTGTGGTGCCCAACAGGTGCCAGGGTGCCACATTCCCCCTTAGTTAAACTCAGTTCTCTCGGCTGAGCAAAAAGTTTTTTTCACAACTTAACACTATACATGTTATAACAGGTATTTACAGAGTCTTAAAGAAAAACACAAAAATCACTAAAAAGGTAGGGAAAAATATGAAAAAGGTGAAAAGCAGTCCATACGGCACTAGTCCATCTGCCGCAGGCTGGAAAAGGTAAGTTCTGGTCACACAAGTCCTGTGACAATTGTCCAAAGTTTATGAAAAAGGGATAAAGGTAAAGTTCACACATATTTAAACTTTATACATTCCCTACGGGTGTCTCTGCTTGGGAGGCCCGTACTAACCTCCTATACCTTACCAGGCGCTTTCTGTCCCCAACTTGATATACTTGGGACAGAGCCCAGTTCTTCCACCCTTCTGTACACTACTTTTTACAGGTTTTGAAAACTGGTTACTATTTACAAACACTTTCCAGGTACTATGATTCTGCTACATTCTAAACCCATTCTCCAAGTTTGTTTGGGGCTTGTCCTAATGTACTACGTGTGGATCTGCGTAGTGTGGGTATTTCCAAAGCTGTTGGTGTAGTGTACGAAGTGGTTGTTGGTCCTCTACTTCTGCTGCGTGTAAGACGATAGTAAGTACGTAGTCTATCAACTGGACTATCTGCTATAGGTAGTTGAGTAGGAATGGCTTCTCTTACTGTGGGACTAGCAGGTTGACCAATTACAGGAATCTCTGGCTCCATAATAACAGGCTGCAATTCTTGCACTTGGACTTGTGGCTGGACTTGTTGAATTGGATTTGGTTGCTGATTTTCTACAGGCTGGTAGAAATGCATAACTGGTATGAGGAATGCATCACCGCATTGTGGCCAGTCAGCTGGTAAGTATCCAATGTCTGTAAGGACTAGATTTTCTTTTGTTTCTTCATCTATAGTTACAGCAGGGTAACTGGTTGCTTGTGGGATTAACTGTGCTGGACATTTCTTTAAATGATCCCTTGTAACAGTTGTAATAGTATTCCCATTATCTTTACTGATAACGCAAGTTTTTGAATTGTCATAGTGTTGGTTTTTCGCTTTCTTTTTAGCACTAATTCTCCTGTAGCTAAAGGTTCAGCTGAGGCGTGCTTGTTAAAGTCTTTTTCTTGCTTGGTTCTACTGATTTCTAGGTTTCTTTCAACACTTTCTTGTACTTTCCTGTACTGTTCTTGGCGTTGGCTGACCCAGTCGTCATCAGAAGAGTCTTCTGTGGGTTCGATGGTTCCCATCTGCAAATCAATAGGCAGTTTACCTGGTCTTGCTCGCATTAAGTAAGCAGGTGTATAGTTGGTTGAACTGACAGGTATGTGGTTGTAGATGTCCACGAGATCTAGAAGTTTTTCCGGCCATTGATTTCTCTCTTCAACTGGTAAGGTCTTGAGCATGTCAATGACTATGTGGTTCATCTTCTCACATAAACCGTTCATCTGAGGATGATAAGGTGTTGTGTGGATCTTCTTACACCCATATAGCCCTAAGAATTCTTGAAACAGAGCTGATTCGAAGGCTGGCCCTTGGTCAGCTAAGACTTGGTCTGGATACCCATGGGGGGACAGAAGTAACTCTGGAACGCTTTGGCTGCGACTTCTGCAGTTAAATCCTTAACTGGAACTACTACCAGGAACCTTGAATAGTGGTCAACAATGGTGAGAGCGTAAGTGTACCCGGTTCGACTTTGGGTAAGCTTCACATGGTCGAGAGCAACTATTTCAAGAGGTTTGGTGGTAACGATCGGCTGCAACGGAGCTTTCTGAGTTAGATGGTCTTTCCTTCGAAGGTGACATGGTCCACAGTTTTTACACCATTTGTCAATTGAGCCTCGCATACCGACCCAGTAAAACCGATCCTTCAGGAGTCTCTCCAGCTTCTTCCATCCAAAGTGTCCTGCATCATCACATGGTATGCTTCAAGAATCATTTGGACTTCAGTCTTGGGAACTACAATCTGCCAGATGAGTTCATGGGTTCTTGGATTGAGGTATCTTCTGCATAGTTTACCTTGGTAGACAAACAACCTTCCTTTCTCCTTCCACAGGCGTTTAGCAGTTGGTGAGGCATCAGAGTCCATGTTGGCGTGTTCTTGAGTGATCAGATCCCTTACCAGGTTGACATCTGGGTCGTTAGCTTGAGCCTCCTTCCAGTCATGGTGAGGTAAAGGGTTCACGGTCATCTCTACACGTGTTTGGTTTCTCTGATGACATGTTGCTGTACCCGAACGGTGGAAAGCAGGTAGTTCAATCTCTTCCAGGTCATCTATGTCTTCTCCCTCTTCCGGAAGGTGAGGCATTCGGGACAAGGCATCAGCATTGCCGTTCTTGTGACCTGCCCGGTACTTTACAGTGAAGTCGTAGTTAGAGAGTCTTGCTACCCAACGCTGTTCGAGGGCTCCCAGCTTTGCAGTCTCTAAGTGTGTTAGAGGGTTATTATCTGTGAAAGCTGTGAACGGGGCGGATGCCAGGTAATGCTTGAAATGCTCTGTGATTGCCCAGACCAGGGCCAGGAACTCCAGCTTGAAGGAGCTGTAATTCTCCGGGTTCCTTTCTGTGGGACGGAGCTTTCTGCTGGCGTAGGCTATCACCTTCTCCTTGCCCTGCTGACGTTGAGATAGGACTGCTCCTAAACCTTCATTACTTGCATCGGTGTACAGTAAAAACGGGAGATTATAATCAGGATAGGTCAAGGTTTCTTCTCCAGTGAGAGCGTCTTTCAGCTTCTGGAAGGATTGTTCCTGTTCTGAACCCCAGTGGAACGGGGGTCCCCTGATTTTGCCGTTTTTGGATTGACTTACTAAGAGATCTTGCATGGGTGCTGCTATCTTGGTATATCCTTTGATGAATCGTCGGTAGTACCCGACCAGTCCTAGAAATTGACATACCTCTTTGTGGTTGGTTGGTGCTGGCCAGTCCTTGATGACGGTTACTTTATCCGGATCCGGTGCGACGCCTTCAGCGCTTACCACATGTCCTAGGTATTGGACCTTGGGTTTCAGCAGGTGGCACTTGGACGGTTTTAGTTTCATCCCGTACTTGGACAGTGACTCGAACACTTCACTCAGGTGCTGGAGGTGACCTTCATAGATCTGAGAGTATATAATGACATCATCAAGGTATAACAAGACAGTCTCAAAGTTTTTGTGGCCCAGACAACACTCCATAAGTCTCTGAAATGTTCCTGGGGCATTGCACAACCCGAATGGCATACTGTTGAACTCGCATAAGCCCATAGGAGTAGTGAAGGCTGTCTTCTCACGATCCTCCTCTGCAACGGCAACCTGCCAGTACCCACTAGTAAGATCTAATGTGGAGAAGTAGTTGGCAGATTTGAGTGCAGCTAGTGACTCTTCTATGCGTGGTAACGGGTATGCATCTTTGTGTGTGACTTTGTTGATTTGCCTATAGTCTACGCACATCCTCATACTACCATCTTTCTTTTTAACCAGGACTAGTGGTGCGGCCCAGGGACTACAGCTATCCCTAATGACTCCTGCATTTTTCATGTCCTGAAGCATCTCTTTTGCTTTTGGTAGTGTGTGGGTGGTATAGGCCTGTACCTTTCTTTGATAGGTGCATGGTTGTCTGTGGGGATATGGTGTTGTACCCCTTTAATCCTCCCAAAGTCAAGTGGGCGTTTGCTGAACACTTGCTCATACTCCCGAACTACCCGGTATACTCCATTTTTCTGGTGAGAGGGTGTATTGTCAGTTCCTACACTGAGGTCTTGACATCATTTCTCTAACTGATCTTTGGAGTGAGGGGGTTCATCAGTGACTGTTTGGTTTGAGGATTTTACATCAATTACAGCATCATCTTTTACTTAGTACAATTTTGCGACAGTTGCATATCTTGGCAGTCTGACTTCGTCATCACCATAATTTAATATGCGTACGGGGACTCTCCCTTTTCTCACATCGACCAACCCTCTGGCTGTCAAGAGCGTAGGACTACTATCAGACATAACAGGTTCTACTACAGCTTGGTAGTCCTGCCCTCTGAGGCCTATGGTTGCTCGACACCAGATCATCATTTCACTTCTGGGTGGTACCACAATTGGAATGGGATCTGTAACCCGCACTCTGCCAATTTCACCATTAGACAAGGTTATCTGTTGTTGATAAACCAGAGCTCGAATCTGTTTTTGGATTGCTCTCCTCTCTCTGGGTCTACCAGCTTCAACACTCTGTTGGGAGTAAAAACAACACTTCATCGAGGCATTTAACCATAACATTAGTACCCAGTATTACATACGGATCTTTGTTGTTAGGTTTATCCTGTACTACTAAGATACCCTGGTTCTTCAGCTGGACCCTTCCCACCTTTACTGTAGCTTCCCATTGTCCCTCTATTGTAACTAGCAAACCATTAGTTGCCTGAAGGTTCATATCGGGATTTGGGGGTTCTAGCTTAACATCAGGCCAGAACTGTTTGTAAAGGGTACTCGGGATGGATGTCACCTGGGATCCAGTGTCTATCAAGGCGGATATAGCGATGCCATCGATGACGATTGGTAGATATGGACAGTCTCCACATACTTGTATTCCCAGCTGGACGTTGGGCCTGGACAGTCTTCTCCTGGGGTTGGCCCTTCTCGCCCAGGGGTTGCCAGTTTAAAGGACGGGACTGTTGAATACGTCCTCCTAAGTCGTTCTGCTGACTGTTGCGGCGTCTGTCAGGACTGCGGCGGTCTGCAGGTTTTCCTCGCGACGGCTGTGTCTTTCTCCTCATCCACAAGACGTCGTCAGGGCTGTTGGTGAGTTGAATCTTGTCCGATGACATTGCGTCTGTCTTGGGTCTTCTCCCAGCTTGTAGCTTGGCCACGTCCTTCATCAGCTGTTCAACATTAGCACACAGTTGTTCAAACCGGTCAGGTGTTACAATCTGTGCTCTGGACTGAATCGCAGGGATTGGAGATGCTGCTGCCGGCACGGAAGGGGTGTCAGCATACTGCTGCTGCTGTGAAGCAGGATCAGGTACTTCAGCGAGCCGTTGTCCCCAAACTGTTAAGTCTCTCAAGGTATCAAACTCTGGATTTTGTATGGACCACCAGCTTGCTTGCTTCCTATCCTCAGATAGTCTAATGGTGCTGTCACACAGCACGATCTGGCCAGCGATGTCGGAAGCGATGCGCGGGTGCCCGCTCGCTTCCGACATCGCTGGCCAGCTGTCACACAGCATCGCTGCGGCCGGCGACACCGCAGCGATGCGGGCGGTGACATCGCTCGCTGGGCTGGGCTCAGCCCAGCGAGTGATCCGCAGCAACGCTGCGGTATAGGCTGGATCGCCGCTGACATCGCTCTGGCGATGTCACACGGCGTGATCCAGCCTTATCGCAGGTCGCTGGTTGACAGGTTTACGGTTCTTCCCGTAAACCTGTCAATCTGCGACCAGCGATAAAACGCGGTCGCGCCGCTTGCTTACACAGCGCGACGTCGCTAGCGAGATCGCTGACACGTCACTTTTTCGGCGATGTCGCTAGCGACGTCGCCAGGTGTGACAGCACCTTAAGGCCCACAATGAATTGTCCAATTAACGCTTTGTTTTCATCTCTGACACCATCAGGATCAACTTGTTTTAACAGTCTGAATGCTTCTTGCAAGCGCAGTGAATAATCGAGGACACTTTCTTGTGTCCCTTGGTTACAACGATAGAATGACAGTCTTAATTCAGCTTCAGTATGGCGCTCAAAAACCCGGGTTAATTTAGCGAATATCTGCTCCACAGACTCCTGAGTTTCTACAGGCCAGCTGCGGCTCTGCAGTTCAGCTGCGCCGGTTAACTGTCTCATAACAACTGAAGCTCTATGCTTACCGGTCACAGCGTACATGTCCAGCGTCTGGCATATCTTCCTCTGGAAGTTCTCCAAGGTACTGGGTACACCGCTGTACTTAGGTAACCAGGTCGCATTAGGAACGTAGGGTAGAGACATCAGCATAATCGGAGCGGGTTGCGGTGGCATACCGCCGGCTTGTTGCTGTCCATCAAGAGGTATGTTTTGAGGGGCCGCTTGGTTTAGCAGGGTACCGCGTTGTTGGGAACCGGGTTACTCATGGTCGCTCCCCCTTAGTTAAGCGTAGCTTTTCCCTCGGTTTCAAACGGAAGTGTCGGCCTCGCGGTGAGGAGTGAGGCCCACGGTAGTTTCCGGTTCCTGCTGCGTCCGGAGGAAGTCGTCAGAGCGTGGGGGCGGGGCCAATCTTCGCGCCCTCTGCACAGTCACGCCCCTTCTTTTCCCGCCTTTTCGCGCAGCAATGGCGGTTCAAATTTACAGTTCGATATTTACAGTCAATAAATAGCACACAATACCCGTGATAACGGGCCTGCTCATATCCTGTTCGTGACGCCAGATTTCTGACTCACCGTGACCGGGGTGCTCACGTCGCAGGCGTCTGCTTCTCTTGTCACGGAACCGTGCCTGCGGCTGTGAAGCCCGGTGGTCCAGATCAATAGGGGAAATGGCGGAACAGTAGGGATGATTTGTCTTCGTGACACCACCTGCGGGTGTTCTGGTAACTTTACCAGCGCTGCTAGGTCTCCGGGGGATGGTAGGCAGCAAGTTGGGACGCTCCACACAGGATGAGCGGGAGTCCCCGGAGCCGGGAGCTGCGCAAGATGTTGTGAGGCAGCTGTGGTAATGCTGCTGTTAGGCCCAGGAGTCAGACACAGACACGTCAGAGTTTTTTGAGTACCTTTACTGGTGGTTTTTAGGTACGCCAGACCGGGTTCGTGAAGTTTAGCAATCCTGGAGATTCACAGCAAGCAGTTTGTGTAGGCTTCCTTCTCTCTATACTTCTGGTGCTAAGGTCGGGTGGATGTGGAATCCAGCCGGACCGGGCGGTGTGTTCGATGGAACTTGCTTCACCTGGTTAACAACACTGAGGGCACTGTAAAAGGGTCTGAGCAGGATCAGTACTCTTCCCTGGGCTCTCGTGTGTAGGTGCATCAGGTGGAACAGGTGGCTAAACCTCCTGTTAATGGTGCTGGTTCTCTGTGATGGCTGGGTAGCTCTCACAGCTTCGGTTCCAGTAACCGGAGGATGAGGGAAGAGTTAGTGTAACTCTGGTATTCCTTGAGAGGTGCTTCTCCTTTCCTATTATCCCAATTGCAGGGATTTCCTCACTGGTAGCTAGGCTGACTAGGCCTGGTGTGTGTCTCATAAGCTTGAGCTCATTCACAACCTGCAGCTCTTGTAGCGTCTGCACACACTCTTCACAGTTCTGAAGTGACTGCACACTCTGAAGTTTCTCCCTCCAAGACTCTATTTATAGGGGGAACTGGCTCAAAGTGACCAGTGGAGCTCCCCCTAGAGGCTCGGGGTGAAACCAGGTGTTCTAAGGTGTTGTTGTGTTGTTTGGTGTTTTGGTGAGTGATGCTTTGCTGTTAACTCCATTCATGCCCTAAGGATTTCTGTGGTGCCCAACAGGTGCCAGGGTGCCACATATACAGTGAGTGAAATAAATATTTTACACATCATTAATTTTCCAATAAGACTGCGTTCACACATTTGCGTATTTTGTTGCGCTTTTTGCTGAGTTTTCCAGCAGCGCAAAAAAGCGCAACAAAATACGCAGGGGCTTTCACACACTGTGCTTTCTTTACCCCAGAAAGCGCAGGTGATGTCACAGAGGGGAGGAAGAATCCTGCTTCCTCCTCCCCTCTGTGACGTCTGTGACCGCCAATTAGATTTCACAGTGTATTAATATACACTGCGACATCTAAATGAAACAAAGCCAAATGTATGTAAAATAATAAAGAATTAAATACTTTACCTCTCCGACGCCTTTTCCCGGTGTCCGGTGGGGAGGCCGGGCGATGTGTATCCTGCAAGAGCCTGAAGGGATGTCAGAGGGGCGTTCCCAGCACTAATTGGCCGCTCGCGGTCATGTGATATGTATCACATGACCGCGAGCGGCCAATCAGCGCTGGGAACGCCCCTCTGACATCACGGCAGGTCCTGGCAAAACACACATCTCCTGGCCTCACCACTGGACACCGGGAAAAGGCGTCGAAGAGGTAAAGTATTTCATTCTTTTTTATGTTACATACATTTGGCTTTGTTTAATTTAGATTTTGCAGTGTATATTAATACACTGCGAAATCTAATGGGCGGTCACAGCTGTCACAGAGGGGAGGAGGAAGCAGGATTCTTCCTCCCCTCTGTGACATCACAGGGAGAAAACGCAGGAGCAGCTGCGTAAAGAAATGACATCTCAATTCTGTACACAGCTGCGCTTTCTCCCATAAAAAGCACTGCATATTTTTACGCAATGTCTGCACTGCAAAGTGAAGTTCCCATTCACTTTGCTGGCAGACACAAAACACATTGCGTATTTTGAAAAGCACGCGTAAAAAAGTGCGGCAAAATACGCAATGTGTGAACGCAGCCTAAAATATATTTCTAAAGGTTCTACTGATACAAATTTTCCCCAGATGTAATGTGATGTATAATATAATGAGAAATGACACGGTAAAAATATTGAACACTTGAAGAAAGAAAGGTGCAAAAAACTGTGGAAAATCATGACACCAGCTGAAATCTATCAGTAACCAGGAGGGCGGTGATGTCACGATGGGGGCAGGTGCTGGGGGCGGCGGGTGTCTCTCCCCCGTGCACTCTCTCTTTCTTCCCCTGTTCACTCTCTCTCTGATCATGTGCCCTTTCCTTTGAACTCTCTTCCCTCCTCGCTCTCCCCAGTGTGCTGTCTTCTCCCCTCATGTGCTCTCTCTTCATTGAGCTGTCTTCCTCCTCTGTGTAATGTGATTAAATAAATGTATTTTTACTTACAAATAAACACAGAAACATGTTTTTATTATTAAAGTGTTTAAATTCCTGGTAAAAAAAAATGTGTAGGGCTTCACTGTATTTTCTATTGCCAGCACAGGTAAACCAAAAAGCTTCTGGATGCCGACCTCCGCTGCCTGGGGTTACCTTCACTGGCAATGAAAAATAAAGGGGGTGCCCTATTTTTTTTTTTTTTTAAATAAATAATTACAAAAAATGGCACAGGCTTTGCTGTATTTTCTATTGCCAGCCAAAGTAACCCAGGAAGCTGTGGGCTGGAAGTCTCAGCATGGTGAAGCCCAAGCGTTCTGGGCCCCCTTACAATGAAAATTGCAGCTAGCAGCCATCCCTGAATTGGAACCTCCATGAGAGACGCCAAAACTGGCGTTTACCCTGCACTTCCAGCTACCATATAGTGCTGGCAGACTAGGTAAGAAAGGCAGCTGCCTTCAAGTCCTATTGCTAATGTCAGCGGTCAGAATGACAGCCGGCCATTAGCAATACTTTCATTAAAGGGAAAAAAAAAAAAAAAAAAAAAAAAAAAAACACTGAGAGAAATCGTTTATTACATGCAAAATAGAGTCACCTCGTTATCCATTTTATTAGCTCAATCTTGGATACCGCCACCATCTTTGTATACCCGAGTGGTCAAAGATAGCGGCCGTGTGAATAAGTGCGCATGTGTGTGTATATTTGTGTGTGTGTGTGTCACGTCCTACTGACAGACCCCACACGTGGACCCACTGGACCGCGTAAAAAGGATGCTGATACCGGGTGACAGAGAGACGGACCAGTACAGTAAATTCAACAGGTTTATTTGAACAACAACAAAACAAGAACCCACGCCCCAGGGGAGAGCCACAAGGTCGCAGCACCGGAATACCACCGAAGGAGGCCCCGGAGCGCTTAACCCCTATACAGGGATACCGCCAGTACCAACCTCGGGGGGACCAATGAAGCGGACACAAGTGTTAAACCGACCCCAGGCGACTTGGTAACCAAAACAGCAACCGGGTATAAAAAATAGGACACGGGGAACCAGGAACACTGAGAATCCGGAGCAGGACTGGAGACCGCGCTTCAGCAGGGAAGAGGTCCGGGAAGCAGGCCGAGACCACTGGAGTCAGCAAGGAGCCGGCACGGGAGGAATCTGCGGGAAGGAACACAGAATAATCAGAAATCAAGCAAAATCAGGAACAACCTGACCAGACCAGGATTAGCAAGTTCACTACATAGAAATTGCCCTGGCAAAGAGTAAGAGGAAACAGGAAGCTTATATCACAGCAGGGTACTCCTGATTGGCAGAACACAGAGACCTGGTGATTGGCTGAGGGGAGGAGCAAGCTCCCTGCAGTTCTGCAGCAGATACTGATTTGGAGATGGATTGTCATAGCTCAAGCAGTGGCCCCGGAAGTGAGAGGAGCAGCGTTGCTCAAGCAGAGGGTGCTGGACCCCTGCGGCTGGGGACAGGTGCGCGCACCCGGGGAGCATACGGTAAGGAAGACGCTACCCGACCGACCTGCGGGCGGCGGCTGCCAGCGCCCCGGAGCCGTCGGCGGATGGTCGACACCCGGGATCCTTGAGGCCTGACAGGGGCGGTAGGAGCCGAGGGAGTAACGGCAGCAGGCCACGGGGAACGGGCGGCAGACCCCCGGGTGGTAACAGTACCCCCCCTCCACGCCCCCCCGGACGGAACCCGGCCAGAAACCTGCGCAGGAGGCGCGGGGCATTGACGTCCGCCTCGGGTACCCAGGACCGTTCCTCGGGACCAAACCCCTCCAGTCGACCAAATACCACTTAAAACGACCCCTCATCCTCATGTCCAGAATAGCACTGATCTCGAACACGTCGGAAGCCGTAACCGGTGGTGGATGCGAGTCCGGATCCGGGAAGTAGCGGTTGAGGACCAGAGGCTTGAGGAGAGAACGGTGGAAAGAGTTATGGATACGCAGCATGGAGGCAATCGTAGCTGGTAGCACACTTCATTCAGTCTCTGGACCACAGCAAAGGGACCGATATAAAGCGGATCGAGCTTGTAGGAAGGCATCTTGAGGCGTACGTACTTGGAGGAGAGCCATACCTTGTCTCCGGGGTTGAACAGGGGTGAGTCCAGATGGCGTTTGTCGGCATGACCCTTCATCCGCTGGGAAGCCCTCTCCAGGGCTGTACAGGTAGTCTCCCAGATCTTGGTAAAGTCTCGAGCCAGCGTGTTCGCAGCTGGATTCGGAGTTGCGTCCGCCACGGGACGTGGGACCCTAGGATGGTGTCCGTAGACTATAAAGAAAGGGGTGTTACGGGAGGACTCACCAACGTGGTTATTATAGGAAAATTCGGCCCAGGGAAGCAGGGAGGACCAGTCGTCATGGTGGGCGTTGACGAAGTGTCGCAGGTACCCGGACAACACTTGATTTACCCGTTCGACCTGCCCATTGGACTGTGGATGATAAGCTGAAGAGAAGTCGAGGTTGACATCGAGCTTCTTGCAGAGAGAACGCCAGAACCTGGAGACAAACTGCACACCCCTGTCGGAGACAATGTTAGAGGGAAGACCATGCAGACGGAGAACATGAGACACGAACAGTTCAGCCAACCTGGCAGCAGACGGAAGACCGGGCAGGGGAATGAAATGAGCCATCTTAGAGAACCGGTCAACCACGACCCATACCACAGTGTTGCCGGAGGAGACAGGAAGGTCGGTGACGAAGTCCATGGCGATGTGCCTCCATGGTTCCGAGGGCACTGGTAAGGGTAGAAGGAGCCCGACGGGCCGTTGCTTGGGCGTCTTGTTCCGAGCGCAAGAAGGACAGGCGGAGAAGTAGTCGGAGATGTCCCGACGCATCTGCGGCCACCAGTAGTACCGCTCAATCAGGAGCTGGGTCTTTGTTACCCCCGCATGGCCTGCGAGTCTGGACGAATGACCCCAGCGAAGGACGTGCCTGCGATCAGCCTCGGGTACCAGCGTCTTACCTGGAGGTGGAAGGAACAGACGGAGTGGTGCCACCATGCAGATGTTGAATGGATCGATGATGGATCGGGGCTCCTCCTCTTGGTCCTCTATGAGGAAGGACCGGGATAGGGCATCCGCCTTGATGTTCTTGCCTGCTGGGCGAAAATGGAGTTGAAAATCAAAGCGGGCGAAAAACAGTGACCATCGAGCCTGTCGAGGATTGAGTCTCTGTGCCGACTGTACGTATGCCAGGTTCTTGTGATCGGTGTAGATCACCACGGGATGTACCGCGCCCTCCAGGAGGTATCGCCACTCCTCCAGCGCCATTTTGACGGCCAGCAGCTCCCGATCCCCTATGGAGTAGTTCCGCTCTGCGGAGGAAAAGGCTTTGGAGAAAAAGCCGCATGTCACCATACGCCCTGTGGAGGACTTCTGGGAGAGGACGGCTCCGGCGGAGGATGCGTCCACCTCCAGAAAGAATTGTTTATCCGCCACCGGCCGGTGGAGAACTGGAGCCGAGGAAAAGGCACTCTTGAGTGTCATGAAGGCGGTCTCGGCCTCGGGGGTCCAAGGATTAGCAGGCGTCCCCTTCCGGGTCAGTGCGGTAAGAGGCTTGACTACATCGGAGAAATGTGGGATGAACTGCCGATAGTAGTTGGCGAAACCAAGGAACCTCTGGATGGCCTTGAGTCCCACGGGTCGAGGTCACGAGAGGATTGCGGAAAGCTTCTCCGGGTCCAGGAGACCGACGTCGGAGATAACGTAGCCCAGAAAGGGCAAAGATGTCCGTTCGAACAAGCATTTTTCGTATTTGGCATATAACTGGTTCTCCCGTAACCGGAGTAGGACCGTCGGACATCTCGCCTGTGAGTGGGAAGGTCTGGAGAAAACACCAGAATGTCATCCAGGTAGACCACGACACACACGTACAGGAGGTCCGGAAGACATCGTTCACGAATTCCTGGAAGACAGCAGGGGCGTTACTGAGACCGAACGGCATTACCTTATATTCGTAGTGGCCGTCCCGGGTGTTGAAGGCGGTCTTCCATTCGTCTCCTGCTCGTATCCGGACCAGGTTATAGGCCCCTCGGAGGTCCAGCTTCGTGAAGACCCGGGATCCACGGAGCCGGTCGAAAAGCTCCGGTATGAGGGGAAGCGGGTATCTATTCTTCACGGTGATGGCTTTGAGGCCCCGATAGTCTATGCACGGTCGTAAGGAGCCGTCCTTCTTCTTTACGAAGAAGAACCCTGAGGACTTCTGTATGAAACCCCGCGCCAGGCTGTCCCTTACGTAGTCAGACATTGCCTGGGTCTCGGCAGGGTTTAACGGGTAGATACGGCCTTTCGGGAGTAGAGCCCCAGACACCAGGTCAATAGGACAGTCATAAGGTCTGTGCGGGGGTAACGTCTCGGCCTCCTTCTTGTCGAAGACGTCGGCATACGACCAATAGGCCGAGGGCAGACCGGGTAGCGCTGCCGGTGATGGTGGCAACCGGACCGGGGACACGGGAAGAAGGCATCGACTATGACAAGCCTGCCCCCACCGCAGGACCTCACCTGTTCGCCATTCCAGAACCGGTTCATGCATGCGGAGCCATGGAAGACCGAGCATAAACGGAGGAGACAGGGTCGGCAGGACATAGAAAGTGAGGCGTTCCGTGTGCAGAGCTCCGACTTGTATCTCTACCTCTCCGGTGACACCCGTCACTGCGTCCTGTAAGGGTCTCCCATCGACCGAGAGGATGACACGGGGATGCTGCAGGGGGTATATGGGAATACCGTAGCGCTGCGCCGCATCTTGTTGCACGAAATTACTTGC
Organism: Allobates femoralis; assembly: GCA_033576535.1. Classification (NCBI taxonomy): domain Eukaryota; kingdom Metazoa; phylum Chordata; class Amphibia; order Anura; family Aromobatidae; genus Allobates; species Allobates femoralis. The sequence continues at coordinate 20,106,012 of JARQOC010000002.1, forward strand.
AGAACCTGAATCCAGGTGAGCCACCTCCGAATGACGTTTGTCTCCGACCTTAAGCAGGATGGCAATAGTGAGAGGGTGAGAGGAATCGTTCTTCGTTAGGTTGGTCTCTCTTACCTGTCCAAGAAGAAGGTTCTCTGGCCGCTTGGGACATTGGCGACGAAAGTGGTCAGATCCTCCGCAGTACAGGCATAGACCCCGGGTGATCCTCTCCTCCCTCATCTGGATCCAAGAGCGGATGCGATCCACCTGCATGGCCTCCTGACCTGCCGGAGGTGCTGTGGGTACCGGAAGAAGGGTTCGCTGGAAAGTGGGAGCCAAGCGAAGGGGTCTTCTCTCCTGCGTCCTCTCCTGTGTTTTCTCCTGGGACCGCTCCTGAAGACGACGGTCGATTCGGACAGCAAGGGCGATGTACTCCTCCAGGGAGCTGGGCAGGTCCCGAACCGCCAGTTAGTCTTTGATCCGGCTCGACAACGCCCGGCGGAAGACACCAACTAAGGGCTCATCCGCCCAGCGGAGTTCGGAAGCCAGGGTACGGAACCGGATGGCATACTGCCCAACAGACAGGTTACCTTGGTGTAAGTTGAAGAGTGCCTCGGTGGCAGAGGCCACCCGTCCCGGCTCATCAAAGGTACTACGAAAGGCGTCCAGGAACGCCCGGAGGTTGGACACGATGGGATCCTCCCTCTCCAATACCGGGTTGAACCACGCCAGTGCTTCTCCCTCGAGATGCGAAGCCAGAAACGCCACTCTTGCCTCATCCGTCGGGAAGTGGTGGGGTAGCAACCGGAAGTGGAGTTGGCACTGGTTGATGAACCCCCGACATGCTATAGGATCCCCTGCATACCTGGTGGGCTGGCATAAGCGTGGAGAAGACACGACTCCGGCCGGAGCTCCTGCAGGTAGCACGGGGACGGAACCTGGACTTCCAGTCGCTCTCTGTAGGCTGGTAAGCCGATCATCCACGGAGGCCATATGGGATAGCATCCGAGTCTGTATCCCTCTCTGGTGGTCCAACTCCTGGTGGAGACCCAAGATCTGAGAAGAGAGAGCGGGATCAGTAGTGGAGAGCGCCCCTAGGCGGGCCTCCAGAGACTGGATAAATCCCACGACCTGGTCGTGACTGTGGCGGAGTCCGGCCAGCTCTCTTTGGGCATCAAACCTGGTATCAGCGGGGGTCCATGGCCAGGGCAAGATCTGTCACGTCCTACTGACGGACCCCACACGTGGACCCACTGGACCGCGTAAAGAGGATGCTGATACCGGGTGATAGAGAGGCGGACCAGTACAGTAAAGTCAACAGGTTTATTTGAACAACAACAAAACAAGAACCCACGCCCCAGGGGAGAGCCCCAAGGTCGCAGCACCGGAATACCACCAAAGGAGGCCCGGAGCGCTTAACCCCTATACAGGGATACCGCCGGTACCAACCTCGGGGGGACCAATGAAGCGGACACGAGTGTTAAACCGACCCCAGGCGACTTGGTAACCAAAACAGCAACCGGGTATAAAATAGGACACGGGGAACCAGGAACACTGAGAATCCAGAGCAGGACTGGAGACCGCGCTTCAGCAGGTAAGAGGTCCGGGAAGCAGGCCGAGACCACTGGAGTCAGCGAGGAGCCGGCACGGGAGGAATCTGTGGGAAGGAAAACAGAATAATCAGAAATCAAGCCAAATCAGGAACAACCTGACCAGACCAGGATTAGCAAGTTCACTACATAGAAATTGCCCTGGCAAAGAGTAAGAGGAAACAGGAAGCTTATATCACAGCAGGGTACTCCTGATTGGCAGAACACAGAGACCTGGTGATTGGCTGAGGGGAGGAGCAAGCTCCCTGCAGTTCTCCAGCAGATACTGATTTGGAGATGGATTGTCATAGCTCAAGTAGTGGCCCCGGAAGTGAGAGGAGCAGCGTTGCTCAAGCAGAGGGTGCTGGACCCCTGCGGCTGGGGACAGGTGTGCGCACCCGGGGAGCATACGGTAAGGAAGACGCTACCCGACTGACCCGCGGGCGGCGGCTGCCAGCGCCCCGGAGCCATCGACGGATGGTCGACACCCGGGATCCTTGAGGCCGGACAGGGGCGGTAGGAGCCGAGGGAGTAACGGCAGCAGGCCGCGGGGCACGGGCGGCAGACCCCCGGGTGATAACAGTGTGTTTATGAATGTGTAGGTGTGTGTATGTATGTGTATATTTGTGTGTATGTGGGTGTATACATATGTTTATATGTGTATATGTATGTCTGTGTGTACATGGGTTTGTATGTATGTGGGTGTATATGTTTGCATATATATGTGTGTAGGTGTGTGTGTGTGTGTGTGTGTGTATACATATGTATGTTTAATGTGTGTACATGTATGTTTATATGTGTGAAGGTGTATATATGTATGTTTTTAGGTATGTGTATAGTATGTGTATAGGTATGTGTGTATTTATATGTATGTGTATATGCACGTGTATGTGTGTGTGTACATGTACATGTATGTCTGTGTATATGTATGTTTGTATGTGTGTGTATTTGTATGTACATGTGTACATGTGTGTGTATGTATATGCGTGTATGTATGTCTGTGCATGTGTGTGTATGTATATGTGTATATGCATGTGTAGGTGTGTGTATGCATTTGTGTATATGTACATGTATGTGTGTTGGTATATATGTGTGTATGTATGTACATGTGAATATGTAAGTGTATGTGTATGTATGTGTATATTTGTGTTTATGTATATATGACTTTATGAATATACAGTACAGACCAAAAGTTCGGACACACCTTCTCATTCAAAGAGTTTTCTTTATTTTCATGACTATGAAAATTGTAGATTCACACTGAAGGCATCAAAACTATGAATTATCACATGTGGAATTATATACTTAACAAAAAAGTGTGAAACAACTGAACATATGTCTTATATTCTAGGTTCTTCCTTTTTGCTGTGATTACTGCTTTGCACACTCTTGGCATTCTCTTGATGAGCTTCAAGAGGTAGTCACCGGAAATGGTCTTCACTTCATAGGTGTGCCCTATCAGGTTTAATAAGTGAGATTTCTTGCCTTATAAATGGGGTTGGGACCATCAGTTGTGTTGTGCAGAAGTCTGGTGGATACACAGCTGATAGTCCTACTGAATAGACTGTTAGCTGCTTTTTCTTGCCATAATACAAATTCTAAGTATACAAAAACAAGTGGCCATCATTACTTTAAGAAAAATTGGGAAAACTTTGAAAGTGTCCCCAAGTGCAGTTGCAAAAATCATCAAGCGCTACAAAGAAACTGGCTCACATGAGGACCGCCCCAGGAAAGGAAGACCAAGAATCACCTCTGCTGCGGAGGATAAGTTCATCCGAGTCACCAGCCTCAGAAATCGCAGGTTAACAGCAGCTCAGATTAGAGACCAGGTCAATGCCACACAGAGTTCTAGCAGCAGACATATCTCTACAACAACTGATAAGAGGAGACTTTGTGCAGCAGGCCTTCATGGTAAAATAGCTGCTAGGAAACCACTGCTAAGGACAGGCAACAAGCAGAAGAGACTTGTTTGGGCTAAAGAACACAAGGAATGGACATTAGACCAATGGAAATCTGTGCTTTGGTCTGATGAGTCCAAAGTTGAGATCTTTGGTTCCAAACACTGTGTCTTTGTGCAACGCAGAAAAGGTGAACGGATGGACTCTACATGCCTGGTTCCCACCATGAAGCATGGAGGAGGAGGGGGTGTGATGGTGTGGGGGTGCTTTGCTGGTTACACTGTTGGGGAGTAATTCAAAATTGGGAAGGCATACTGAACCAGCATGGCTACCACAGCATCTTGCAGCGGCATGCTATTCCATCTGGTTTGCGTTTAGTTGCACCATCATTTATTTTTCAACAGGACAATGACCCCAAACACCCTCCAGGCTGTGTAAGGGCTATTTGACCAAGAAGGAGAGTGATGGGGTGCTACGCCAGATGACCTGGCCTCCACAGTCACCAGACCTGAACCCAATCGAGATGGTTTGGGGTGAGCTGGACCGCAGAGTGAAGGCAAAAGGGCCAACAAGTGCTAAGCATCTCTGGGAACTCCTTCAAGACTGTTGGAAAACCATTTCTGATGACTACCTCTTGAAGCTGATCAAGAGAATGTGTGGAGCCCCACGGGACGGGGGTACTCGGTACCGGACCGGACGGTGCTGGGGAAGTCACGGGTGGCTTGGTCCGGACCGTGTCCCTGGCTCGACAATAAAGGGGAATTATTTACAGGGGAAATGTCATGTGTGACGCCACCCACTTGGTGCGGCCAGCGATGGGGCCGCCGCTGCTGCAGAACCTCCGGGGGTGATGGAGTGGCAGCGAAGATGGTATAGTTCCAGTGGGAAGAACTGTATCCCCCGGGGCAGTAAGAGTTAAGTCTATGGTGTGGTTGTAGCACACTTACTTGCAGGCTGCAGGGATCTCTCCTCCTGGCTGGTGCTGACAGGCTGGATCTGTATGAGGGAGAATGGTGTGCAGATAGAGGCAGACAAGAGAGGCAATTCAGGGTTTTCCAAAGCTTTACTCTTTGTTCTTTCCAAGCAGTTTACAAGTCATTTGCAGCTCTTTACAGGTTCAAGCACAGTTCTCAACACACGGGCGCATTCTCCCTCTCCGGGTTCCCTTTGCTCTGCAGCCAGGCCTCTCTCTCTCCCTGTGACCCCTCACACAGTCTGTAGTGTCCTTTCCGGGCTGTTTACATTCTCTTTTCTCTGTGTTGTGCGACACTGGACAGTATGGCGGTGACTCGGACCCCTAGTGGGCCCTCCTGGTTGTCACTGAGCTGCCTGCCCTTTGGGTTAGGGATCCTAGTGTGAAGCTGTGATCCCTCGTCGGTGTCTGGGGATGCCGGGTAAACTACGGTCCCCTCTAGAGCCGACACTCTACTCAGCCCAGCCTCCAGCAGTCCTCAGCACGAGGCTCTACCAGGCTCCTTCTCTCTGTTCCTTCCAGTATCATAGGAGGGACTTCTCTGCCTGCGGTCAGTGGCTTTAGCTGCTGTCTAGGGCACGGGTTCCACCGTCCCTCTCTGTCCTGTCACACTCCTGGTGGCATCAGCATCGGACGGGCTTTCTCTCCCCTCTGGCTCGCACTGGCTCAGTACGGATTCTGCGCTCCTAGCCTTGCACTCGCAGGATGTGTGATCGTCCTTCAGTCTTTACAGCTCGGCACCCTGGGCCTACTAACTTCCTTCACTCCTCCCCCTCACTATATACTGTCAGTCACCTGACCTCTGGTGTGCCCAACCCACTCCTCTGAATCCACCACCCCTCCGATCTCATATAGTTTCTAATCTCAGGGCTGGATGTTAACCTTCTCTGCACGTGGGTTGTGTGGGCTGTGAGGGTGTTGTTGTGCAACAATGTCCTACCTGCCTGGCTGCAGTTCCCTTTGTGGCCTCCTGGACGCAGGGGCGCCACAAATGCCAAGAGTGTACAAAGAAGTAATCAAAGAAAAAGGAGGCTACTTTGAAGAACCTAGAATATAAGAATATATTCAGTTGTTTCACACTTTTTGTTAAGTATATAATTCCACATGTGTTAATTCATAGTTTTGATGCCTTCAGTGTGAATCTACAATCTTCATAGTCATGAAAATACAGAAAACTCTTTGAATGAGAAGGTGTGTCCAAACATTTGGTCTGTACTGTATGTATATGTGTGTATATGTATGTGTGTAGGTGTGTGTATGTCTGTGTGCATATGTACATGTGTGTGTATATGTATGTGTGTATAGTATGTCTCTGTGTGTTGTGAGGTAGCGTACTCCTGGGGGTTCGCTTGACATCGTAAAATGACACCCGAACATGTTTTTAACCACTACTTTAGGCAACCATTTATTAGATTCAAACGGCCCTTCTCATATAAAATACATATATTACACTCACATCACATAACATTATAAATAACATCACATTACATTACATTCTACAGTACATAAATTGCACATATCCTTTCTCCCGGGTAACCCCAATGTACTGTTGCCCAACACAGAGTACACGGGTCAGTTGCCATCTCACAGGGTTTCGGTCACCGCCGGTACACCCCTGTTTACGGTTACTGCCCGAATGCCAGGCCCTTCCTTGGCCCAGTGTCCCCTTGGGAGTCCAGTCCCTTCCCACAGGCTGCTAACTGTTCCCAGCCCTCTACACAGCACTCTGGCTGCTCTGAACCAGGCCCCGACCTGGTTGTAGTCACCGGAGCTCCAGGGCAAGTCAGGCCCCCAAGAACTCCTCGGCACGTGTCTCCAGGTTGCCAGCCACTTCCAAGTCTGCCATCACCAGGCCAGACTTCCAGGCAAGCGGCTGCACCAAACACGCCCTCGCGAGCCCCTCCATGGTCAGCCCAACTTCCCAACTCCCTGTACTCTATCAACCCCTGTCGTCTGGCCTCACGGCTCCATTCTCACAGGACCTGGTCTTCTCCCCCCTCAGAGGCTTCCGCTCTGTTTTCACTCACTCACGGGCCCCAACGGCCCCACATCATACATGGCCTTTTTACTTAAGCCATCATACACTTCCATGGCCCTCATGGACTTCTATGGATGTCAGCCTTGTCAGGCCCAGACCACACACACCAGCACAGTCCAGCATGGACTTCAGCCCTCTAGGCCCAGACCAGGTTGTGAGCCACCTGAGCTTCAGGGCAGTCAAAGCATCCCCCAAGGTCTCCTCACCCTTCCATGATGCCCAGCTGCCTCCAAGTCTTACCAACACAGGCAGAGATCCCGGATGGCAGCCTCACCACCATGGACAGAGTGAGCCCCCTACAAATTCAGCCAGGACCCCCCATACACGCAGGTGCTCCACTAACCTCTCGGTCTGGCTACAGGCTTCATACGGCTCAGAGGGACCGGCGTCTCCTGCCATGGAGAGCCAGGCGTCCTGCCTCATCCCCCTCAAAGGGGACGGGACTCCTCTGAGACACGTCCTCTCCCTCAGAGGATCATGTCTGGTCTCTCTCTGGTCTCTGTTATGTCTCTGTCTCTAATCTGGTCTCTGTCTCCAGACTGCCGTCTCTCCCTGGACTCTGCAATCTGAACTCCCCTGCAGTCTGATCTGATCTGCAGTCTATCGTCTCCTCTCAGACTGATCTCTGCAGTCTGACGTCTCTGACCAATCCATCTTACAGACACCTGGATAGCTCTTTATCGTGGCTGCCACACCCACACTGACACACCCACCTGGGCTGCTATGCAATCAGGACACCTTGCTCACAGCCGCTCATCAGGCTCATGAATCGGTCAGGTCTACAGCACTCACTTTCAGCTGTTAACTCCCTGTGTTCCGGGTAGGTTTAACACAGCACATCCACAGTAAAACCGGATAAATGTGAACAGAGCCATATACCGACCACCCGTGTGATGCACCCGGCCATGGGTCGCATCACCACAGTGTGTATACATACACACATAGACTACAATACCCATATAGACATACACATACATCTGTACAGTATATGTGTGTATATACAGTTGATCACCCCTGGGTCCTCCTCCGCCACTGCCTCCACCTCCTCCGTCCCCTCCACTGCTGTGCTGTTTCTGGCCACCGCTGTGTGCAGGGTCCTGTGGCTCACATAACCTGGCATGTCACGCAGATCCAATTCCTAGCAGTGCAAGGATCTATGTCCTTGCACTTCCAGGACCTGTGTGACGCCCAGGCTCCCCACACACAGCGGCAGGCGGATGTGGCGAGCGCTGAAGCAGTGCAACAATGGGGTCGATGGAGGAGGACCCGGGGGTAAGTATCTGTATGCGGCCAGCATACTGGCACATCCCTGGAGTGTGCCAATATGGTGGACATTTTTTTTTCTGCTACGCCGGCCGGTCACATGGACCAATCAGATGGCGAAGAAAAGGAGATTTCTCGACAAGGCAGTTATATAAGTAGATTAGCAATCCTGCCACTTAGTGAAAAATAATATCAGCTGGTTCAATGATGGCTGATAAAAAGGAGTCTCATTACCAAGGTGCCACACAGGAAACATCTCATAATAGGTAAAACCAGTGAGCAGTCTTTACAACTTTATTGTTGCAAATCACCCTAACGACTTTGGTTACAGAAGAATTTCTGAACTACTGAATAGAGATGAGCAAACTTTCCCCGAACATGTGCGCCAATTTCAAATTCGGCACGGTCATTGCAGATTCGGTTCGTGACTGGAAATCAGCAAACGTGGCTTTGTTTGTGGAAAAAAGTTCAGAATTTAAAATGGCCCTAAAATGTTCCCTGATTGGGCTCAAACACTCGTCAGAAGACCTGCTGGCTGGGAACAATACCTAACCATTTGGTTAAGAGTGTTCTCAGAGATCAACTCTACCATTTTCTTTCAACCTGTAGAATTTTTTGGAGCCTTAAAATATTTTTTTTTAAAGCTTCCTTGAGTTTGCAGGTGTTTTTACACCTGTAGAGTGTGAATTTTGGAAAAAGTGCCAGATGTGGCAGCAGCTGTGAAGTCCAGGAACCTTCCAATGTCCTGTAAACATCCGTTTAAGAGAGCTTAATATTTCTTTTTAACTTTTTGAGAATATTTATTTTATATTATTGCTATTTTTATTTATTATGTATCTTTGGAGAGAAAATCTTTATTATTGCTTAGGGTCAACAGCGTGCAAGGCCACACTAATGTGATAGCAGTTCATATAAAAATAGCATATTTCCATTATATGCTTCACATACATGGTTTTATAGGTCTGTTCACACTCATGAAACACTATGGATAGTACTTCTTGAAAATGTGCAATCCCTTTATTTCATTACATTGTATATGCTTATAAGGCGGCCGTCACACGCTTCAATTTTGTGAGGGATCTCAATAACGATGTCAGGGTTGTGCGCTTGTGCTCAACATTGTTAGTGAGGTGTCACATGTATAGATAATGATGTCAGGGGTGCGGCTCGTGGACACATCGTTAGTGAGGTGTCACATGTATAGATAACGTTCAGGACTCAGCAGCGATGTTCATGCAGGGATCGTTCACACAACCAGCGACCGATGCTTGTCAATGATGTGAATAGGAGAAATCGGTCAGGAGATCGGTTATGGCGGTGTCACACTGAACAATGCAGCAGATTGGATGATCGACATTGTCTGATATGGGGTCTGGTTCTCATATCTGGATATAACGATCTGACCACTTACCGCTAGTCGTATCAGGCTGTCACAAGCAACGATATCGTAGGAGCGATGCCAAATCAGGCACCTTCCAGCGATATGTTTGCAGATATCGTAGCGTGTGATGCCCGCCTAATACAGATTTCTGGCATGTGCACAAGTGTATTATATGTATCATTAGTATTGGACCTGTCCGTGCATTGCTGCCCACTAGCCCTATTCAACAGTCCAGATAAATTGGTGGTGAACTGAATGAAACTATTTTCTTTTTATTATTTCTACTCCCAATATGTCAGGCTTTAATAATCACTTCACTCAACTGCAAGCTTAGATGTTACCTGTGGCATAGGGAATGCATTTGTAAGTCAGGTGCCTTCTGGAGCCCACCCCATGGAGGGGTTAATGAGGAGCTAGGCAACAAGATGTGCAAACAATAATATCCTGTAAGTGATTGTATTCTGGCACTGGAAGAGGTGGGCCGCTAGGCAAAGCAAAGAAGCATTGGTGCCATCTTGGTAGTGGACTACTGTGTGCCTGCAGTACATAATTTGACTATGTGATGATAGATATGATAAATTCACTGCAAGACATGCCAGCTCTGGAGGATGTGATTTTCTCACCACCCCAGGTGTAGAGTACTTCAGCAGCAGAACCCTAGTAGCCCACACAGGACACATATGTGGCCTGGAGCTCCACCACACTACCCACATTGGGCCTCATGTGCAGCGAGGTCATGATCCAGCACTGGTCTCACATTCCAGAAGAGGTCCTGAGGAGGTTACAGTCAGGAGGTGAGCTGTTCCCCATGCCAGCCAGGAGCAGCAGATGTCACACACGGGAGGTTCTTGTAGCATGCCACGCATTATTACACCTGCAGCTGGTGCACCAGTTGCTGGATTGGCAAATCCAGGAAGATGATGAGGAGGATGAGGAAGATGAGGAGGTAGTAGAGGAAAAAGGCCCTTTTTTCCAGCCTTGTGTAGAACCCCTGCCAGAGGCCTTCGACTGGTAGAGTGCCATGTGGGGACCCCTACCGCCTCCAAGCAACAATCCTATATGGCATGAACCACCCCAGCCTGTCTCCTTCCTTGAGGGGATTAGACTCACGGTTGCCATCGACCAAGAGTGGTCCACTTACTTTGATGACCAAAGTACCCGAGGCATTGTGGTGGCATTTATCCAGTTTGGCTTCATAGCCGAAGAAGGTACTGGTCATCAGTGCTACATCAACCAGTCCACCCAGCCATGGGGAGGAGGTCATTCATGAAGGTGAAGGGCAGCAAGAGGTGGTTTGCAGTAGGCATAAGTTGAGTTGCCTCCGCCAATGATTTTGAAAAGGAGGTCAACCTGGAGAGAATGTTTGGTTAGATGGAGGTCAGGCCTCTTTTGATGACCAGCCAGCTGAACACAAACCGAAAGGGGCCATCGATCCTGAAGGGCCTGTCGGTGTTGTCCAAGTTCCTCTTGTCTCTCCTAGAGGTGGTGGTTGACACCTAATTCCTCCATCTTCTCCAGTGATGGCCATGATGGGGTGTGCTGGGGAGCAGGTGGTGGAAGAGAATGCCCCTGGATGAGTAGCCCCTGCAACCGTCCAAGACCGTCCAGTGACAAAGTATCATGCGGAATGGCGCCCTCCATCCATCCCAGGCAGTGATGAGAAAGCTGCTAGACAGTTTTTCCTTCAATTAAAAAGGACTTCCCAAAAAAGGCATGTTGTTGGGTCGCTGACCCGTCCTTTAGTTGGCATTTTGTCCGGAGAAGGACTTTTTTCAATTATTTTTGAGTCCTTAGAAGAGCGAGGACTGATTTTTGTTCACTTTGCTTTTATCCTTCCCAAATTTAGCACCGGTTGCACTTTCCCCTGCTGGATCAGTAGAACTGCAGCCTTTAGGCTACACCTGAAATGTTTCCAATTATTTATTGATCTCTACAGTAATCTGATGTCACTTTGATTGCAATAACAGCAACCAATCACAGATGCCAACAGAGAGGGTGGGCGGGGCTAAGTCTCATTAACCAATTTGGGGGGGAGCAGTCAATATGTCTGAGTTGCATGGGCGGGCACGAAAGCAGGGTGACAGCGGACCTGAAGCTTGTTAAGTAATAATGTAGGAAGATAATGTCTGTGCCAAAACAGCGGGGCTACGCTGTAAAATGGTTTGAGCTGTGCTTGGCAGCTTTTGGGCTCCTTTGAAGGTGTTTTCTAGGCCCTTGATTTTGCCTCCCATTGATTTGAATGTAGTTCTGAAGTTCAGAGAACAGCGCTGATCCCGAACCTCAAAAGGTTCGGTCATCTCTAATCGAGGTATAATTTTATTCAACTTTCTATACCCAATCAGACGGCTTAGAAAGTTTGGTCCTACTGACAGATTCATTTTAAGTTTCCTAACTGCTGGCACAGGTAAAAATGCTCAAGGCATCCCTTTCTTATAAGCTTTATCCAAATGTAAAAAAAAAAAAAAATATATGCCCATGCACAAACCGCCAGGTAGCTGCCACTAATTGCCCGGTGTCATTCATCGCTGGCACACAGTGGTCTCAGACGGCTCCTGCCGGGGACAGCATGGCGGGGTAAACAGAGCGGTGGGTTCTTTTCTGATTGATAACCGGCTCCCTGCTACCTGATTGGGGGAGCCAGCTGTCAATCAGCATGACATTGGCTATGATGCCCGTCTACAGAGTGGAGAATCTGCCCCTTCTGTAGTCGTGACGGCAGCGGAAGATCACCGACTGAAGCAGTGTCAGACCGCTCCGTGTCGGTGATGAACGGCACTGGGCACAACAGGCAGGTAGGTGGCAGTTACCTGCCTATTAGTGCTTGGGCACATTTTTCCCCCTAAATACCGGATAACCCCTTTAAATGAAGTAGCTATTTTCCTCTAAACTCTTCTCTTAGATCAGTTACTGGCATATTTATGTACATAAAAAATGAATTTTCAGCGACAGTTTCAAGAAAAGCTTGTTATATGAGACCTTGGGGGCAAAGTAGGGCAAACGCAGGTAGAATCCTCTGCATACGTACAGTTATATTCCTGTACAATATTGTGGCCAACGACAAGACTGTAAAAGAAAGAATGCAGTTACACATCTACACCCCAAGCTAGAACCTCCCTTGTAGATGTGACCTGAAGCTCCTCAGCAGGGCCGGACTGGGACCAAAAATCAGCCCGGGAAGTAAAGACCCTACCAGCCCACACACTATCATCTATCAGTCACAATAAGTGAACTTTGTTTTTACATTGGCGTGACCCTCATCACTGTTTTACAAGAGTTATTTGGAGAGCCACATGTGAGTGGCGAGACAGAGGGAGTACTCACCCACAGCTCCATTCACATGATACTCTTCATGCTATAGTTTCTCAAGATTGTGGGGAACCAGCGGTCAGATCCACAGCGAAGAGAAAGTCATCACCTATACAGAAGAGAAGTGGTGACTTCCATATTCAAGATAATTTAAACAACATATAAATGCTGAAAATCCCGAAGTCCAATACCACCTCTCTGACAGCAGGACAGTATACAGGACAAGAGAAGTGGTACTGTGCAGTGTATATACAGAATAATACAGATACTGAGGATGACACCCAGTATACAGGACAGGAGAAGTGGTACTGTGCAATGTATATATACAGAATAATACAGATACTGAGGATTACACCCAGTATACAGGAGCGGAGAAGTGGTACTGTGTAGTGTATATATACATAATAATACAGATACTGAGGATTACACCCAGTATAAAGGACAGGAGAAGTGGTACTGTGCAGTGTGTATACAGAATAATACAGATACTGAGGATTACACCCAGTATACAGGACAAGAGAAGTGGTACTGTGCAGTGTATATATACAGAATAATACAGATACTGAGGATTACACCCAGTATACAGGACAAGAGAAGTGGTACTGTGCAGTGTATATACAGAATAATACAGATACTGAGGATTACACCCAGTATACAGGACCGGAGAAGTGGTACTGTGTAGTGTATATATACATAATAATACAGATACTGAGGATTACGCCCAGTATACAGGACCGGAGAAGTGGTACTGTGCAGTGTATATATACAGAATAATACAGATACTGAGGATTACACCCAGTATACAGGACAGGAGAAGTGGCACTGTGCAGTGTATATATAGAGAATAATACAGATACTGAGGATTACACCCAGTATACAGGACAGGAGAAGTGGTGCTGTGCAGTGTATATACAGAATAATACAGACACTGAGGATTACACCCAGTATACAGGACAGGAGAAGTGGTACTGTGCAGTGTATATATACAGAATAATACAGATACTGAGGATTACACCCAGTATACAGCACAGGAGAAGTGGTACTGTGCAGTGTACATATACAGAATAATACAGATACTGAGGATTACACCCAGTATACAGGACAGGAGAAGTGGTACTGTGCAGTGTATATATACAGAATAATACAGATACTGAGGATTACACCCAGTATACAGGACAGGAGAAGTGGTGCTGTGCAGTGTATATACAGAATAATACAGACACTGAGGATTACACCCAGTATACAGGACAAGAGAAGTGGTACTGTGCAGTGTATATACAGAATAATACAGATACTGAGGATTACACCCAGTATACAGGACAGGAGAAGTGGCAATGTGCAGTGTATATACAGAATAATACAGATACTGAGGATTACACCCAGTATACAGGACAGGAGAAGTGGTACTGTGCAGTGTATATATACAGAATAATACAGATACTGAGGATTACACCCAGTATACAGGACAAGAGAAGTGGTACTGTGCAGTGCATATACAGAATAATACAGATACTGAGGATTACACCCAGTATACAGGACAAGAGAAGTGGTACTGTGCAGTGTATATACAGAATAATACAGATACTGAGGATTACACCCAGTATACAGGACAGGAGAAGTGGTACTGTGCAGTGTATATATACAGAATAATACAGATACTGAGGATTACACCCAGTATACAGGACAGGAGAAGTGGTGCTGTGCAGTGTATATACAGATTAATACAGACACTGAGGATTACACCCAGTATACAGGACAAGAGAAGTGGTACTGTGCAGTGTATATACAGAATAATACAGATACTGAGGATTACACCCAGTATACAGGACAGGAGAAGTGGCAATGTGCAGTGTATATACAGAATAATACAGACACTGAGGATTACACCCAGTATACAGGACAGGAGAAGTGGTGCTGTGCAGTGTATATACAGAATAATACAGACACTGAGGATTACACCCAGTATACAGGACAGGAGAAGTGGCAATGTGCAGTGTATATACAGAATAATACAGATACTGAGGATTACACCCAGTATACAGGACAGGAGAAGTGGTACTGTGCAGTATATATATACAGAATAATACAGATACTGAGGATTACACCCAGTATACAGGACAGGAGAAGTGGTACTGTGCAGTGTATATATACAGAATAATACAGATACTGAGGATTACACCCAGTATACAGCACAGGAGAAGTGGTACTGTGCAGTGTATATACAGAATAATACAGATACTGAGGATTACACCCAGTATACAGGACAGACAGGAGAAGTGGTACTGTGCAGTGTATATATTTAGTATAATACAGATACTGAGGATTACAACCAGTATACAGGACAGGAGAAGTGGTGCTGTGCAGTGTATATACAGAATAATACAGATACTGAGGATTACACCCAGTATACAGGACAGGAGAAGTGGTATTGTGCAGTGTATATATACAGAATAATACAGATACTGAGGATTACACCCAGTATACAGGACAGGAGAAGTGGTACTGTGCAGTGTATATATACAGAATAATACAGATACTGAGGATTACACCCAGTATACAGGACAGGAGGAGTAGTACTGTGCAATGTATATATACAGAATAATACAGATACTAAGGATTACACCCAGTATACAGGACAGGAGAAGTGGTACTGTGCAGTGTATATATACAGAATAATACAGATACTGAGGATTACACCCAGTATACAGGACAGGAGAAGTGGTACTGTGCAGTGTGTATACAGAATAATACAGATACTGAGGATTACACCCAGTATACAGGACAGGAGAAGTGGTACTGTGCAGTGTACATATATAGAATAATACAGATACTGAGGATTATACCCAGGGAAAAACAAGATGCCAGCACAGCCGGAAATTGCAAAAAATATATAATGTGTATCTACACCTGTTAATGCCATACTGCACAAAAATAGAGACATTTAGCAGGAGATTGCAGCATTGAATCTCCTGAGCTACTCCTCCAAACGTCAAGGAATGTCTCAGTTGGACACATCAGAAATATAAAAATATGTAGAGTTAGGATTACTCCATCTGAGACAATCCTTGATGTTTGGAGGAGTAGCTCAGGAAATTCAATGCTGCAATTTCCTGCTAAATGTCTCTATTTTTGTGCAGTATGGCTTTAACAGGACAGTATACAGGACAGGAGAAGTGGTACTGTGCAGTGTATATATACAGAATAATACAGATACTGAGGATTACACCCAGTATACAGGGCAGGAGAAGTGGTACTGTGCAGTGTATATATATACAGAATAATACAGATACTGGGGATTACACCCAGTATACAGGACAGGAGAACTGGTACTGTGCAGAGTGTAGCATATGACTCAAGCAAGGTTTGCATTGCACCACCTGGAGGCTCTCCTGATCTGGGCACGACGGCTTCATCTACTTCTATGCAGCTGAAATTTTCAGGTCAGGTTAGCCGCCGGCTGATTCTGGGCAGTGCGATGCGATAGCTGCAGAAACAAACACTGCAATAGCGCCCTGTATGAATATAGTCTAAGGTGATCCCACTAATGTTATCATGCCCCTGTGGCTGTTAGTGACATGAAGACCAGCATCACCACCAGCTCTGCACATCTCTGCCTCCCATGATGAAGGCAGTGCGTCTGTGTGGCGCCCCTGCAACCAGGGCGGCCACAGGGTGGACTGCAGCCAGACGAGGTAAAACGGTTGACTGAGGAACACACACACGCCGACCCACTCCGACCAGGGTGGATTTGATTTAAATCTAACTGATTTAAATCACGATTTAAATCACGATTTAAATCACTAGTCAGTAAGGCTTGATTTAAATCAGTGATTTAAATCAAAGTTTCTACCTAAACTAGTTCTTGCTACTTTAACATGCAAGTAGATGAAGATTTTTAGAATCACTTTTTATATTACTTTTTTCTCCCCAGTTTAATGGGTTAATCATTCATATTTGGACACCACTGTTCTGTTGTACTTAGGAAGGAGAAAAATAATCCTGATCTTAACAATTTAAATAGATTTATTCAACTGAAACAATTACAACATTACAGCATAAGTTATTTGCCTAAACAAACATCCACGTTTGTTAACTAATTTGGCTAAACAAAATATATATATATTTTAAGAAACTTAGACTGTCAGCCCAGCCGACACATGAAAAACTTAAATACTACTGTCCATGCTGTCCTCTGTAGCTCACTTGTCGTCATCTTCATCATCATCTTCTTCTTTGTTCCTATTCATAATCTGGAAAAGAAAAACAAGCTTTCCTGCTTTATTGGGTCCCAACCGATTTCTCTATTTAGAATGAATGAGTCCAAAGGAAGAGAATATTCTTTCAATGCCTGCAGAAGAAGCTACTGCTGTTAAAAGTGAAATCATTACTTGAACAGTCTCTAAATCCAAGCGCTTAAGTGACTTCCACCAGTTTACTGGTGTGACCTTCCTTAAAATATCTTCAGCAAACATATATTTCTTAAATGGTTCCCCCTTAGATCTGAAGTTTATTATAGTTGGCATTAAAGATGGATGATTGCTGGATACCCATGTCATAAGCTAACTCCTCTTCCTCAGCACTTAGGTTTTGACCCTGATATTGGATATTGACAATATTTGCCAAAAAATGAGCTGGAGTCAGTGCTTGTCCCATTCGTTTGTTTACTGCTTGTAATTTAATTCTGTCCATGTGTAGTTCTGTTTTTAAGTGTTCACTCAGTTCTTTCCAAATTTCAACAGCATCCGCAATAAAACAGCTATTTTTCTGTATTTTGTTTAAAGCTTGAGAGATGGGTTTCAGGAAGCTCAGCATATGTTCAACATTTCTCTTAAGCCCAATGTTGAGGATTTTGGCCGTGACAGTGCCATCTATTTTATCTCGATTTTCTTCACAAAGTGTCATCAGAATAGACCAGTTTTTGATATACTGCTCAAAACAGTCCACCACAGAGTTCCATCTAACATCTTGTGGGAGCGTTAGCTTGGTTCCACCCATCCTTTTCAGAGCTGCTGCAGCAAAATGATTATTACAGAAGTATTTAGCAATTTCAACAACATTAGCCTTTATTTCTGGAACACATAAGTCTTTGGCTAAGAGGTGCAGCAAATGAGCATATGTTATTAGCAGCTTTGTATTCCCTCCCTGCTCTTCTAAATGTCTTCTCATCTTGGATACGTTTGCAGCATTGTCAGTGACCAAACTGCGTACTAGACATTTGAATTTTTGTTCACCTGTCGTTATAGCTTTTACTGCCACTTCTTGTAAGTATTCTGCTGTGTGTGCATTTCCTGACGTATCAGTTGTTTGTGCAAGGAAGACTTTACCTTCTTCTGTTGTTATACAAGCACATACAATAGGATCATTGTGGACATTACTCCACCCATCAATACTTAGGTTAACAATTTTACCCTCCAGAGCTGTTGCACATTGCTCCATTTCTCTGTCATACACTTGATCCAGCAGTTTCCCTGCAACATCAGCTCTGTTGGGTGGACAGTATCCTGGTCTCAGTGACTGAACCATATTAATGAAATGTGGGTTCTCAGTCAGACGGAAAGAAGAGTTCGTTGCCTAAATAAACTGGGCAATTTTTTCATCAATCAACTCTTTTTCTAATCTGCTAGTTCTTATCACAAACCTATCTATGGTGGTTCCAGGAGGTAAAGGTTTTTTCTTCCTTTTGGGTGATGGTGATATGTGGCTGTGGGTGTCTGATGATGATGCTGCTGCTAATGAAGCACTATCCTGGATGGATAACTCTGAAACTGTAGAACAGGATGATGGTGATCTTGGAGGTGGATAGTTTCCAGAATCCATGAATTCCCCTAAACAAAAAAAGTCAATGCTGTTATTTTATTGTTTATTATACAATTTCTGCTTATTGTACACAACACATCACTGCCCCTGCCCCAAAAGGAATATTTGTTTTTCTTCATAACTGTACCAAATGACAGTAACATGCAGTAATAATAAGAAATATAATTTTTCTCACACATGACAGTTCAGTCTTTAGAAATAGGATTCAATAAAAATGTTTACCAACCTGAAGATCCTGCCTGTTCAGAAGTGTTTCTTTGGTCATCTTCATCACCGTACTTCTCATGATGTTGCCTCATTCGCGCCACCAGGCCTTGCATCTCTTTGTTGCATCGTTTGCATTTTGCACGCATGCCTGCCTTACCGGTAGGCGAAGGCGCTTCATTAAATATTCCCAAACTGGGTCTCTTTTACGGCCTGCTGCCATTATAAGGAAAGAATGTAATAAACCTCAGATCGTACACACAAACAGATCCAGACTTGTCTGTCTGTGGCTATGCTGCAGTATTGTGCTCAAAGTTTCACTTTCATTTTCTTGTCTGCTTGCCCTTCCTCCTCCTAACACTTAGATTCACATTCTTCTTGTGTTGTGCAGATCTATTCCACTCCAAACAATCAGAAACATATTGTCTAACTTCTTGGACTTGGCACTGAAAGCGTTGATTCTGTATTCATAGGTTTGTAGAACAAAAGGATTAAGGTCTTTTTCTCAACTCTGTTCATGTTGTAACATTTTTGCCGTGAAGAAGAGGCTGGGACCTCTGTGGAGTCAAATTCAGTTTTGAGAACTGAGTAAGTAAAGCGAGCGTCTGTGATAATATAGGAGAGAAACTGCCCACTAATCCTACAGAAACCTCTGGAAGAGCACGGCATTGTGAATGTTACACATATTCAGCTTTATTTCATGATGGAAGAACCTTTGGATGGTAAAATATTTTCCTCAAAAAAGCAGTTTATTGAAAAAAATCCGATTTAAATCAAAAAAATCCGATTTAAATAAAAAAAAATCAGATTTTTTTGATTTTTAAAAAAAAAACATTGATTTTTATCTACCCTGTACCTGAGGGCTGCATGGAGGACTGTGCGGCTGTTCTCTGGAGCTGCAGGCGCGGAGTAGGCCGGATCGGGCTCCGTGGGTCCCAGACACCAGGATTCTGCTCCCTGAGAGGAGGCTCCGGCGGGTGCATCAGGGCCTTCTGAGCCGGCGGTGCCATGTTGCGAGTGGCGTCCGCCGGGTGTTCGGGATTGTGCACGTGGCCGATCAGCCAGTATGGGGGGCCAGGTTCTGAGTGCACCGGACCTCCGGGGGCGAGCCCGCTATGTCATGCATGGTGGCTCCCGCTGATTGGTAGCCGCCACGCCCAGAGGCGCGCATCAGGAGTGATGACGCGCTTCCAGTCAAGTGACTAACCCGATTCAGGTCATGAGGCGGCGGTAGAGAAAAAGCGGGCCCGGCGTGTCCGTCCCTGACGGTGGACCTAGGTCAAGCTGTGGGACGGAGTCACGTGCTGGGCAGACAGCTGGAGGAGCTGCTCTGGAGAGCACACATTCGGCTCTGCTGCTCTCCTGCGCCCTGGTCTTGGAGGGGCTTATCTCTTCTACATGCCCTTAGTTGTGGGCAGTGGTTGCGAGTGACACGGATGACCTTGGACGAGCCATCTCCTCCCTGTGGTCGCTGCTGGACAAGAGGCCGGGCTATGATTGCAAGTTCCTGGAGAAGTTCAGGCGCAAGTTTCAGTGCCCATTATGTGGGAAGGCAATGAGCGAGCCTGTACAGGTGTCCACCTGTGGCCTCTGCTTCTGTGATATCTGCCTGCAAGAGTTCCTCAGGTAAGAGGTGCTGACAGCTCCTGGGCAGCCTCCTGTGAAGGAGAGCATGGATAACCAACTTGCCACCAGAGAGCGCAGGGCAAGACGTGGGTGCCCTGTCCATAATTAGGCTACTTATATTAAGGCAAATGATGCAAATCGTTTAGTCTTGAAGATGGTCGTAGACTTTTTACCAAGCGATCGTGTAGAGCTAACCCTACCCTGACCGTCTCCATCCAATGCAACCGGTGTTGATGCCCTGTGATAGGAATTGGTGCATGAGGTCAAATGCAAAACGGCATCCAATATTGAAAATTTCTGGAGAATAGGGAGAGCATGGATACTTGGCAAGGATGGAGAGAGTATGGATAGTTGGCAAAATAATAGAACCTTCCTATTCCTAGGTGGCATTTTGGGTTCACGGGGTTCTCAGTATGGTCAAGACCCCCTGATGAGTTATTAGGATGTCCCCTGAGGAGAGTCCTCCACATTTCCAGCCTCTCCCCACATTGTTATAGAGGGGGAGCAGCTGGTGCTTCTCCATTGTTTCTGACTCACTGATAGCCGGGTTCTCAGGTCTCAGGCGCTGGCTACGGTCACGATTCGGTGCCTGAGGCTGTAAGGGCCCGGTGGTCAATGCACGATTATAGAAGAATAAAGTATCGCTTCGTGACGCCACCTGTGGGGGTCCAGTGATTGCACCGGCGCTGCTTGGACCTCCGGGGGATGGGCTGCAGCTAGATGGATCCGCTCCCCACAGGACGAGCGGGAGTCCCCGGGGTCAGGGCTGCACTGATGGAGTATGACAGCTCGGTTTATCCTGTGAATAGATCAGTTAGTGACAGTTCTGAAATAACGCTCGGACACGATGCTCCTCTGCATGGGTCTTTACTGAGTTCTTCAAAGTCAACAGGTACACGGTATAACGGTTTCCAGACTTTTCGGGTGATGGACTGGGTGGTCCTGGCGAGGAACAGGGTCCCTCCAAGGCTTCACAGTGGCTCTCTTAAACTGACTGTCCCTTTTACTCTTCGCTGCCTTCTACGCACCAGGTCAAGGTACAGAGGAACTTCTAGTGGGTACCCGAGCCGTTGGCCTGACGGCTCAGTGGGTCCCTGGACCTCAATGGTGGGTACTCCTCCCGGTGCAGCTGCGGTGATGGTGGTTTGTGAATTGCGCTCCTCTGAAGCCCGCAATCACTCCGGTATTGTAGCTCAGCCGATTCTCCGGGTTGGACTGGGCTCGGGTCTTCCTTTTCACCCGTTACTGGTTTTCTTTGCCCCCTTCTGTTCTGGGACACCAGCTCCTGGTGCCCTCCCTGTTAGTTCTGCGTCACGACTTGTTCCTTGAACTTGTCTCTTCCTTTCTAACCTATTCTACTCTTTCCCCACTGCTACACATCTCACACTCTTCCCACCAGGACCGGTTGCCCGGTAAACGGGTATCTGATTGGTCCTCTGCCTCTAGATGTTGCATGTGGTACATGGAGCCTTGGAATTAACCTGTTCATCACCGAGACGGAGGATACTGCATCTTCAGTCAGGGATGCAGTACCCTCCTGTGACGTACTTGTTGTGGGGTGCCACATTTCCTCCTGTGTACCAGACTTTTTGTTACATTGTTCAGAAACAAATGAATTGTCATACCAGGGGACATATTGCAGGTGAGCATGTACTGCGCTCTCACACTGTGAGCGATATTCCAGCACGGAGCCCTTTATGCTTGGAAAGTGTGTGGCATTGTGGCCTATGTGTGCACTGACTTCTGCATTGATGCCTATGTCCCATGCGGTGCAGTGCGTGTATGCTAAATTCAGTATTGGTGCTTATGTCCTATATAATGCATTGCAGGGGCGCTAAATGCAGCAATGGTGCCTACGTCCCATATGATGCAGTGTGTGTGAGCTTATTTCAGCATTGATGCCTATGTCCTATATGGTGCAGTGCGTCTAAATTCATAAGATGGAGTGTGTGTGCGCTGAATTCAGCATTTGGTACCTACATGCCATTTGATATAGTGCGTGTGCGCTACATACAGCAGTGATTCCTATGTCCCATGCAGTGCAGTGCGTGTGTGCTGAAATTCAGCCTCGATGCCTACGTCCCATATAATGTAGTGCGTGTGCGCAAAATTTGGCATGAAGGCTTACATGATGCAGTGCGTGTGTGCTAAATTCAGCATTAATGCCAATGTCCCATATGGTGTCTACGCTACAGGGCGTGTGCGCTAACTTCAGCATGAATGCCTACAGTCATGGCCAAAAGTTTTGAGAATGATACAAATATTAATTTTAACAAAGTCTACTGCTTCAGTTTTTCTAAAGGCAATTTGCATATACTCCAGAATGTGATAAAGAGTGATCAGCTTAACAGCAATTACTTGCAAAGTCAATATTTACCTAGAAAATGAACTTTAACCCCCAAAACACATTTCAACATCATTGCAGCCCTGCCTTAAAAGGAGCAGCTAACATCGTTTTAGTGATTGTTCCTTTAACACAGGTGTGGGTGTTGATGAGGACAGGGCTGGCGAACAATCAGTCATGATTAAGTAAGAATGACACCACTGAACACGTTAAAAGGAGGCTGGTGCTTTGTATCATTGTTTCTCTTCAATTAACCATAGTTATCTCTAATGGTACATTTACACGCGGCAACAGGAAGATAGAAACCGGCAGGTGTCGGAGACAATTGTACCTTTTACCTTCAAAACACCTTGAAGTGGCTGCGTGTAATTCAGGTATCTGCAAGGTGTTTTGAAGGTAAAAGGTACAATTGTCTCCGACACCTGCCGGTTTCTATCTTCCTGTTGCCGCGTGTAAATGTACCATACCATGCCTGATGAAGAGACCTGAGTCGTCTCGAAAGCTCGCCTTATAACATCATTTATTTTATTTTTGTTAGCCATTAAAAGGTATCACAAGTACAAGATTTGTATCTTGTTTCTCACACTGAGAGCAATCAACATTTTCTCAACTGGCTAACACGGTACCAAACCTTTTTCTTCTAATGAAATGTACCATAAAGAAACACGTGCAGCCATCATTGCACTGCACAAAAATGGCCAAACAGGGAAGAGTATCGCAGCTACAAAGATTGCACCTCAGTCAACAATCTATCGCATCATCAAGAACTTCAAGGAGAGAGCTTCCATTGTTGTCAAAAAGACTCCAGGGCGCCCAAGAAAGACCAGCAAGCGCCAGGACCGTATCTTCAAACTGTTTCAGCTGCGGGTCGGACTACCAGCAGTGCGGAGCTTGCTCAGGAATGGCAGCAGGCTGGTGTGAGTGCTTCTGCACGCACCGTGAGGCGGAGACTTTTTGAGCAAGGCCTGGTTTCAAGGAGGGCAGCAAAGAAGCCACTTCTCTCCAGAAAAAACATCAGGGACCGACTGATATTCTGCAAAAGGTACAGGGAGTGGACTGCTGAGGACTGGGGGAAAGGTACAGGGAGTGGACTGCTGAGGACTGGGGGAAAGGTACAGGGAGTGGACTGGGGGAAAGGTACAGGGAGTGGACTGGGGGAAAGGTCCAGGGAGTGGACTGGGGGAAAGGTCCAGGGAGTGGACTGGGGGAAAGGTCCAGGGAGTGGACTGCTGAGGACTGGGGGAAAGATACAGGGAGTGGACTGCTGAGGACTGGGGGAAAGGTACAGGCAGTGGACTGCTGAGGACTGGGGGAAAGGTACAGGGAGTGGACTGGGGGAAATGTCCAGGGAGTGGACTGGGGGAAAGGTACAGGGAGTGGACTGGGGGAAAGGTACAGGGAGTGGACTGCTGAGGACTGGGGGAAAGGTACAGGGAGTGGACTGCTGAGGACTGGGGGAAAGGTACAGGGAGTGGACTGCTGAGGACTGGGGGAAAGGTACAGGGAGTGGACTGCTGAGGACTGGGGGAAAGGTACAGGGAGTGGACTGCTGAGGACTGGGGGAAAGGTACAGGGAGTGGACTGCTGAGGACTGGGGGAAAGGTACAGGGAGTGGACTGCTGAGGACTGGGGGAAAGGTACAGGGAGTGGACTGCTGAGGACTGGGGAAAGGTACAGGGAGTGGACTGCTGAGGACTGGGGGAAAGGTACAGGGAGTGGACTGCTGAGGACTGGGGTACAGTCATTTTCTCTGATGAATCCCCTTTTCGATTGTTTGGGACATCTGGAAAACAGCTTATTCGGAGAAGAAGAGGTGAGCGCTACCACTAGTCTTGTCTCATGCCAACTGTAAAGCATCCTGAAACCATTCATGTGTGGAGTTGCTTCTCAGCCAAGGGAATCGGCTCACTCACAGTCTTGCCTAAAAACACAGCCATGAATAAAGAATGGTACCAGAATGTCCTCCAAGAGCAACTTCTCCCAACCGTCCAAGAGCAGTTTGGTGCCCATCAATGCCTTTTCCAGCATGATGGAGCACCTTGCCATAAAGCAAAGGTGATAACTAAATGGCTCAGGGAACAAAACATAGAGATTTTGGGTCCATGGCCTGGAAACTCCCCAGATCTTAATCCCATTGAGAACTTGTGGTCAATCATCAAGAGACGGGTGGACAAACAAAAACCAACAAATTCTGCCAAAATGCAAGCATTGATTATGCAAGAATGGAAGAATGGAAGAATGGAGGAATGGACGGCTATCAGTCAGGATTTGGTCCAGAAGTTGATTGAGAGCAGCCAGGGAGAATTGCAGAGGTCCTGAAGAAGGGTCAACACTGCAAATATTGACTTGCTGCATTAACTCATTCTAACTGTCAATAGAACCTTTTGGTATCATAATATGATTGCAATTATATTTCTGTATGTGATATAAACATCAGACAAACACAAATAAAAACCAGAGGGAGCAGATCATGGGAAAATATCATTTTGGTGTCATTCTCAAAACTTTTGGCCACGACTGTACATGAGAGAATTGGTAGCTGTAGACAAGCTATAGAGGGTTTTTTCTTCTGACACTACAGGGTCATCACATCACAAATCAGGTGTCGGTCACCTATATAAGTCGCCAAGGGGGGACACATTCCAATGCACTGATGGGGTAGCAGACAGTGTCCTCTCACTGGCAGAATCACACCTAGCTTCCATTTCAGTAGTCCATCTCAGGGGACAGGAGGTCGTGGGCTCACTGGGTAAGGGGCATTATTACCATGGCCTACTCTGCATGCAACAACCATCAACAAGGCAGTTTCCTCAGCCTGGGACACCTACACCAGAGTGAGGGGGTTCTGCAGCATACAGTGTTTTGCCATATCATAGCCATGTGGGGGCCCCGCCATAGTTAGTTCACAACCCAGGTCCAACTGGCTAGTGAATCAGTTTTGCTTCTGGGTCCAGGGATCATCCGTTTACAATGGATGCTCTCCTGCTCAACTGGGCCTTCAGACTGGCGTCTCCATTTCCCTCACTAGTTCTGATTCCCGACAGTTCTGCACAATATACGGAAGGCAAGGCAAGGGTAATCTTGATAGCCCCTTCTGGCCGAGAGGCCATGGTTCTTTCGGCTCCAACAGTTGTCAGTTTCCGATATCTGTGTCCTTCCAGATCTTCCAGACCTCACCCTCAGGTAGACCGGTTACACCGGACTGCCTGGAACTGGAGCGGTGACTTTGAAGTAAGAAGGGGTTTCTCTGCTGCATTTTCAGAAGCCCTCCTTAAGTCCAGAAAACCCGTGATTTCCAAAATTATCATAGGACCGGGGCAACATTCCTATAAGAAAAAACGGTCACCGCACCAGGTGATCTCACGGGCTCTATTTATAGTCTTTCCAGCCCTTCCCTGGACGCACGTCCAGTCTAGAGAGTCCTTATCTAGATAATGTCACATACCAGCAGGAAGGACAGCGCCACAGGCATGGGTAGTGATGAAAACAAACTTCTTTATTCCATGGTCGTGCAGCAACGTTTCGACCATCCACACGTGGTCTTTAGCAAGCTTGCAACATTCCTGTCAGTATCAGGGGCTGATCTAGAAGGGGAAGTCCCTATCCACTTGGTTTTAGCATTTTTTCAGAAGGGAGTGAAGATGAGACTCTCAGTGAATTCGCTTAAGGTCCAAGTTTCAGCCCTTAAATGCACTCTATAATTTCACCCCGGCTGGGGACCCTTGGGTTCCCATTTTTATTGAGGCATGCACTAACTAAACCTATTAGATCAGGTCCCAGGGACCTCAACCTTGTACTCACTACATTGACAAGAAAGAAGAAATATCAGCCCACCATTCATGTCCTTCTCCGAGAACAACCTTCATAGCAGGAGTCGTGGCTTGGCAACCGCTGATTATGGAACCAGAAGGCAGGAAGTTTAAACTTCAGCACCATAGATACCACGGACATACAAACCCCAGCAGTGTTTGAATTACCTGGTAATCGCTATCCAAGGTGCTGAAGTTTAAACTTCAGCACCTTGGATAACAATTGCCGTCTGATTTAACTAATCAGCTTTCACTGCTGCTGTCACAGCGGTGAAAGCTGATTGGATACTGTACCGGCAACCTGGCAATTTCAAATACCGCTGCTTTGACAGCAGTGGAGTTTGAATACGCCGGCAAATGCTGTTGCGGTCCAGAAGTTTGCTTCAGGACTGCAAACATCATCACACAGAAACGTACCACACACTGACTCACGCAGCACACTCGCAGCACATACTCATGCATACAGCCTTGCACACACACACATGTGCGACCCTCACATTAAAAATGCACAGCACTCGCATTACTGTCATGCATCAAAAACGCTCAGTATTTGATGCATGACAGTATGTCTCCACCCTCAGACAGACTTTCACCTTTCATGCAGCCACTGACGTTTCTGGATTGTGAGTCATGGGGAAAGCAAAAGAATTGTCAACGGATTTACGGCAAAAGATGGTTAAACTGTATAAAACAGGGAAGAGATACAAAAAGATATCCAAGGAATTGATAATGCCAGTCAGCAGTGTTCAAACTGTGATTAACAAATGGAAAATCAGGGCCTCTGTAAAAACCAAACCACGATCAGGTACCAACAAACATTTCACCCACAACTGACAGGAAAATTGTTCAGGATGCAAAGAAAAACTCACAAATAACATCAGCTGACACACAGGAGTCCCTGAAAACTAGCGGTGTGGATGTTACAAGATGCACAATAAGGAGGCATGTGAAGAAAAATGGGCTGCATGGTCGAGTCGCCAGAAGAAAGCCATTACTGCGCAACTGCCACAAAGTATCTCACCTACAATACACCAAACACCACAGAGACAAGACTCCAAACGTCAGGAACAAGGTAATTTGGAGTGATGACAACAAAATCAAACTTTTTAGCCACAACCATAAACGTTACATTTGGAGAAGTGTCAACAAGGTCTATGATGAAAGGAACACCATTCCTACAGTAAAGCATGGAGGTGGATCACTGATGATGTGGGCATGTGTGAGCTAGAAAGGCGCAGGAAACTTGGTCAAAGTTGAAGGAAAGATGAATGCAGCACGTTATCAGCAAATACTAGAGGCAAATTTGCACTCATCAGCCCGGAAGCTGCACATGGGACGACCAACATGACAATGATCCAAAACACAAGACCAAGTCGACCTGTCATTGGCTACAGCAGAACAAAGTAAAGTTCTGGATTGGCCATCTCATCTCCTGACCTCAGTATCATTGAGCTGCTCTAGGGAGAATTCAAGCAAAGCGAGAAAGCCCAGGAATTTACAGGAACTGGAGGCTTTCTGCCAAGAAGAATGGGCAGCTTTACTATCAAGAGCCTCATCCACAACTACCACAAAAGATTTCAAGCTGTCATTGATGTTGGAGGGGGCAATACACGGGATTAACAACTGGAGTGTGTGAACTTTTGATCAGGATAATTTGGATATTTTGGTTGTCATTATGATTTATAAAGTGAAAACACAGAAGATGGCAATAAATGGCTTCACCCAACCAGTAACCATGAGTGGACAAAGAGTTTGTGTTATCATTCATATTCTCTAAAAAAAAAAAAAGGCCAAGACAGCAAAACATCTGCCGGCGTATGTTAATGTTTGAGCCCAACTGTATATTTACTGGCTGCCCGACGCTCTGAGCTCTCTCAGCCGCAGTACATGTACGGGAATCCATCCGCCGTCAGCAGAGAGAGCTCAGAGCGCCGCTGTCCTCCTGCCGCTACCTGCCCACTGCTGTCAGTCCCCTCCTGTCCACTGCCACCGCTCTGAGCTCACACTCTCACCGATCCGCCACAGTAAT
The DNA here is from genome assembly GCA_033576535.1 of Allobates femoralis. Lineage (NCBI taxonomy): Eukaryota > Metazoa > Chordata > Amphibia > Anura > Aromobatidae > Allobates > Allobates femoralis. Next base: position 20,134,268 of record JARQOC010000002.1, read on the forward strand.
TTTGGCCTGCCGGGTGCCGCATTGAGCTCTCTCAGCTACCACTACCATCTGATTGGCCGCCAGATTCCCATACATGTACGGTAGCTAAGAGAGCTCAGTGCGGCGCACGTCAACCTGGAATACAGCAGCGGATCGGTGAGAGTGTGTGTGTATTGGTGGATGAGGGGGGCTGCATGGAGATGATGGGGGCTGCATGGGGTTATTAGGGGCTGCATGGGGATGATGAGGGCTGCAAGGGGATATTGGGGGCTGAGCTGCAAGGCAATGATGGGCATGCGCTGCAGGGGGATGATGGGAGCTGCATGGGGATGATGGAGATATAGGGGGCTGCATGGGGATGATGGGGAGTTTGGGGGCTGCAAGGGGATATTTGGGGCTGCATGGTGATGATGAGGGCTACAAGGCATGATGGCGATATTAGGGGTTGCAAGAGGATTTGGGGGCTGCAGGGGGATAATGGGGATATTAGGGTCTGCATGGAGATATTGGGGGGCTGCATGGGATGATGGGGGCTGCATGGGGATGATGGGGGCTGCAAAGGCATGATTATGTGTTACTGTAAAGTATTTAGTATTTTTGTAATAATTTTACAGTTCTGTATGTACATGTATATGAATATAGAAGATATTTTTGGGTTGTGGAATGAATCGTTTGTGTTTCAATTATTTCTTATGGGAAAATTGGCTTTGATATACAAGTGATTTGAATTACAAGCACACTCCTGTAATGGATTATTCTCTTAAATCAATGTTCCACTGTATTTAGTATTATGGCATCCATAGGAAAGGTTGTCAAATCTGCTGAGGTGTACTTATTTATGCTGAGCATTATATACAACTATATAGGCATATAGTTTCATCTGTCTGGGGCATATGACTTACCGTTGCCGGGGTTCTCAGGTCTCAGGCGATGATTCCCTTGTCACGGTTCCGCGCCTGAGGCTGTGGGGCCCGGTGGTCAGATCAATGGGGATAAAAGGATGGCGATGTTTCTTGATTGTCGTGACGCCACCTGTGGGTGTCCGGTGATGGCACCGGCGCTGCTTGGGCCTCCGGGGATTGTGCGGCAGCTAGATGGGATGCTCCCCACAGGATGAGCAGGAGTCCCCGGGTCCAGGAGCTGCACTGGGTGGAATACGGCAGCTCAGTTAGTTTTGTCAAGGCAAGAGTTAGTAGCGGTTCCGGAAGAAATGCACTGACACGATGCCTCTCTGTAACAGGTGTTTACTGTAGGTTCGGTACAATACACGGTATACAGTCTTTTAGGTAACGGATCAGGTGGTCCCAGAAATGAGTAGTCTTTCGTTCAGATCTCCACGGTGTTCCTTCCTTAGCTAACCTTTCCACTTGTTGGTGCCTTGTCACCTTAGTGTGCCAGTTCAGGGTACGGGGAACGCTTCTATAGGATTCCCTTCCGGGGTGTCCCCCGGTAGCAAGGGGCCTGTTTCCCAATGGCGGGTACCCCGCTGGTAAGACAACTAATTCTGGGCTGTAGTGAGGTGCTCTTAAGAAGCTGTTCCGTCACTCCGGTTTGCTGAACAGTGATGGACATCTGTTCGCCTCGGAACCGGTATCTGGTAAGGTTGGGCCGGGCAATTTTAGCCCGCTCTGTAATTGCCCGTATTCCGGTCTGGGACACCGCTTCAGGGGCCCTGCCGGTAAGGTTCGGTACCAGGGCTGCACGGAACTGTGCAGGTCCCTGCTCCTTCTTCCTTCTCCTCCGACCACTTCTCCTACGTTACTAACTTTTCCACCACACTACTCCTAGCATTCCTCCCACGAGGACCTGATTGTCCCTCTACCTCTGAGTGGTGCATGTGGTGTATGGAGCTCTGAATTTAACCACTTCATCACTGAGATGGAAGATATTACATCTTCAGTCTGGGATGCAATACCTTCCTGTGATGCACTCATTGCGGGGCACCACACATACATTCTATGTATATCACTTCTTGTACATTGTGATTGATATAAATACCAGGTAACACCTTCGGCACATTGGGTTTGCTTTCTATCTATCTAAACATTTCTAGAGCGACAACAAAAAAAGAAAAATGTCACAGGTATGAAAGGACAGAAGCCATTGGGGAAGGTGTGTACTGAGACTGTCACTAACATGTCATTTATGGACTGAGATTTACCCTTAAGCCGATTATTAGTTTTCCTCTTAACCATATAAATAACAATTCAAAGGAAGGTTACATATACACTGTGTGCAGAATTATTAGGCAAGTTGTATTGTAGAGGATTATTTTTATTATTATTTTATCAACAACTATGTTCTCAATCACCCAAAAGACTCATAAATATCAAAGCTTAATATTTTTGGAAGTTGGAGTGGGTTTTTTAGATTTGGCTCTTATGAGGATATCTGTGTGTGCAGGTAACTATTACTGTGCAGAATTATTAGGCAACTTAAGAAAAACCAAATATATTCCCATCTCACTTGTTTATTTTCACCAGGTAAACTAATATAACTGCACAAAATTTAGAAATAAACATTTCTGACATGCAAAAACAAAACCCAAAACAATTAGTGAGCAATATAGCCACCTTTCTTTATAATGACACTCAGCAGCCTCCATCCATAGATCCTGTCAGTTGGTTGATCTGTTTACGATCCACATTGCGTGCAGCAGCCACCACAGCCTCCAGACACTGTTCCCAGAGGTGTACTGTTTTCCCTCCAGACACTGTTCCCAGAGGTGTACTGTTTTCCCTCCCTGTAGATCTCACATTTTAGGAGGGACCACAGGTTCTCTATGGAGTACAGATCATGTGAACAAGGGGGCCATGTCATTATTTTGTCTTCTTTTAGACCTTTACTGGCCAGTCACGCTGTGGAGTAGTTGGATGCATGTGATGGAGCATTGTCCTGCATGAAAATCATGTTTTATCTTGAACAATACCGCCTTCTTCCTGTACCACTGCTTGAAGAAGTTGTCTTCTAGAAACTGGCACTAGGTCCGGGAGTTGAGCTTCATTCCATCCTCAACCCAAAAAGGTCTCACAAGTTCATCTTTGATGATCCCAGCCCATACCAGTACCCCACCTCCACCTTGGTGGCGTCTGAGTCGGAGTGGAGCTCTCTGCCCTTTACTGATCCAGCCTCTGGCCCATCCATCTGCCCATCAAGAGTCGCTCTCATTTCATCAATCCATAAAACCTTTGAAAAATCAGTCTTAAGATATTTCTTGGCCCAGTCTTGACGTTTTATCTTATGTTTCTTGTACAGAGGTGGTCGTTTTTCAGTCTTCCTTACCTTGGCCATGTCCCTGAGTATAGCACACCTTGTGCTTTTTGATACTCCAGTAACGTTGCAGCTCTGAAATATGGCAAAACTGGTGGCAAATGGCATCTTGGCAGCTTCACGCTTGATTTTCCTCAATTCATGGGCAGTTATTTTGCGCCTTTCTTGCCGTCACGCTTCTTGCGACCCTGTTGGCTATTTGCCATGAAACACTTGATTGTTCGGTGATCACGCTTCAAATGTTTGACAATTTCAAGACTGCTGCCTCCCTCTGCAAGACATCTCACAATTGTGGACTTCTCAGAACCCGTCAAATCTCTCTTCTGACCCATTTTGCCTAAGGAAAGGAAGTTGCCTAATAATTAAGCACACCTTATATAGGGTGTTGATTAGTGATGAGCGAGCACTAAAATGCTCGGGTGCTCGGTGCTCTGGCCGAGCATCTCAAGATACTCGTGTACTCGGCCAGAGCACCGAGCCCAATGTAAGTCAATGAGTGACAGGCTCCGCCCACAGACTTCCGGTTATAAAATGAGTAATTCCGGAAAAGGGCGGGAGGGTGGGCTTTTTAAAATCGCCGCAGCATATAACACCTTGCTGTGGCCCCCAGAGGGATCCTATCAATTAATCTGCTCCCTGTATGGTGCCAGCTCACTGTGTGCACTGAAGGGAGCAGTGTATGTGTCTCAGATTGCTATTTATTACCGAGCAGTCCGAGCATCTCGGCAGTACTCTGTGCTCGCCGAGCACCCCGAGTACCGAGATACTCGTGCGAGTACCGAGTCGAGCCGAGCATACTCGCTCATCACTAGTGTTGATGTCAATACACCACACCCCTCCTCATTACAGAGATGCACATCACCTGATTTACTTCATTGGTAGTTGACTCTCAGCCTATACAGCTTGGAGTAGGACAACATGTATAAAAAGTATCATGTGATCAAAAACCTCATTTGCCTAATAATTCTGCACATAGTGTAGATGTCCATAAATTATGTGATGTGTAATATAATGAGAAATGACACAGGGTAAAAGTAATGGATCCGGCACCGGACACTTCTCCAATATTCAAAATTTATTCAGTAATTCATAAGATCATAAAATCAGCGACCTAGGTCGCTGATTTTATGATCTTATGAATTACTGAATAAATTTTGAATATTGGAGAAGTGTCCGGTGCCGGATCCATTACTTCATATAATCTTCTTGGACGTACGGGACGTCTCCTTCTGGCACCATCCGGTCCGTTGGAATTTGGTGAGCACGAACAAACCCCCTACCCTTTCCTCCCTCAACAGGGTAAAAGTATTGAACACGTGAAGAAAGAGGTGAAAAAGCCCTGGAAAATCATAACACCAGCTGAAATATATCAGTAATAGGGAGGGCGGGTTCTGGGGTGCTGGGGGCAGCGGGTGTCTCTCTCCTCATGCACTCTCTTTCTTCCCCTGTCTGCTCTCTCTGATCATGTGCCCTTTCCTTTGAGCTAGACAAAAAAGGGGGAGGGGGTGGGAGCGCATGTGAAGAAAGTTTTTGAAGTGGATTTAGGCCCAGGGCTGTGTGGCCACTCACCAGAGGTGGTTGTGCAACCCTGCACAACTGCGGTCTTACGCCTGTGAATCCACCTCCGCCTGGAGGTATAGTGGAGGCACCGAAAGTTGCTGTCACGCTGGGAGTGGGGAAGACACCCAGCGTAGGATAACGACGGGGGGGGGGGATCAGGAGTCCCTAATGCTAAGGGCACAAGAAGGAGACGGTGACCCCTAGACTTCCTAGAGCTGACCCTGTCTGCCCTAACGTCCCTATACAGTCTCCTCAACTGTCGCCGACCACGAACCTCGTCCCTCTCTGATCCTAGATCTATCTTATCTAAGGATCAGATGGAGAGGTTCACTAGACCCCTCCACTAACAACTAAAGACAAACACCAGGGAAGACAGACATTTGGGAAAAGGAAACACTTATCTGACAGCAGAACACAGCAACCTCCACCATCTCAGCTTCTGCTGGAGCAAGGATAAAGTGTGCACAAGGAACTATCACCTGCACCGAGGAAGGGTAATGAACCTCCTTATAAAGGTGGAAGGAGTCTGCTGGGTCCTAGTGACCTACAACATTGGTGGATAAAACCAGACCGAGCGCAAGACCTCCACAGCCGTCTCCCCATAATAGAGAGATCTCATCACACCTTCTCTCCATCAACACAGAAGGTAAATGCCCCTGAAAGAGACGGACCATCCTCCACCATTATGGCTGGTGGGCCAAACGCTGGGATCGTCTGCGTGTGGCCTCCACCCTGTCATCCGTGCCACCCGTGACAGTACCCCCCCTCCTACGAGTGGCCCCCGGACACTCAGGACCAGGCTTATCCGGATGGGAACGGTGAAAAGCGCGGACCAGCCTTGCGGCGGACACCTCCGACGCCGGCACCCACATCTGCTCCTCAGGACCGTACCCCCTCCAGTGCACCAAATACTGAAGAGAACGGCGCAACATGCGAGAATCAACCACCCTCGAGATCTCGAATTCCAGATTCCCCGCCACACAGATGGGCTCAGGAGGCAAAGGAGATGGGTTAGACGACGGCACATACGGCTTGAGGAGCGACCTGTGAAACACATCGTGAATCTTAAGAGCAGGAGGCAACGCAAGACGAAACGCCACGGGATTGATAACGGCGGTTATCCTATAGGGGCCAATAAACCTGGGCCCCAACTTCCAAGAGGGCACCTTCAACTTCACATTCTTGGTAGACAACCACACGTAGTCATTCACACATAGGTCCGGACCTGGCGCACGCTTCCTGTCAGCCATACGTTTGTACCTGTCACCTAAGAGCTTCAAGCTACGCTGTACACCCCGCCAAACCGAGGAGAGGGACGAGGTAAAACGGTCCTCCTCCGGAACTCCGGAAGGACTCGTACCGCTAAAAGTACCAAACTGAGGATGAAACCCATATGCACCGAAGAACGGTGACTTGCCAGTGGACTCCTGAAGACGATTATTAAGGGCGAATTCGGCCAAGGGCAAATAATTTGCCCAAGTCTCCTGATGGTCAGAGACAAAACACCTCAGGTAAGTCTCCAAATTCTGATTCACACGTTCGGTTTGACCATTAGACTGAGGATGAAAAGCAGAAGAAAAGGACAACGTCATCCCCAAACGTGTACAAAAAGCCTTCCAAAATTTGGAGACGAACTGAGTACCGCGATCAGAAACCACATCGGAGGGAACCCCATGAAGCTTCACAATCTCACTTACGAACACCTGTGCCAGAGTCCGAGCATTAGGAAGTGCGGGCAGTGCCACAAAGCGAACCATCTTACTGAATCTACTACTACCAGTACCACCGTCTTGCCCGCAGACGCCGGAAGATCGGTGATAAAATCCATTGACAAATGTGTCCATGGCCTCTCAGGAATAGACAATGGCACGAGAGACCCAGACGGACGGGTATGCGGAACCTTAGCACGTGCACACACACCACAGGCGGATACGAATTCCGCTACGTCCTTCCTCAACCCCGGCCACCAAAAGCGACGAGACAAGAGATCGAAAGTGGCCCTACCGCCCGGATGCCCCGCCAGTACAGAGTCGTGATGCTCTGACAGCACCCTGAGGCGCAAAGAGAACGGCACAAAAAGCCTCCCAGAAGGGCAGGAGGCAGGGGCGCCCCCCTGAACCTTCAACACCTCCCCCTCCAGATCAGGGCAAAGAGCAGAAACAACCACCCCCTCCTGCAAGATGGGGACGGGACTCTCATGAGTACTACCACCCGGAAAACTACGCGATAATGCATCCGCCTTCACATTCTGAACCCCCGGACGGTAGGTGACGGTAAAATTAAATCTCGTGAAAAACAAAGACCACCTGGCCTGCCGGGGATTGAGACGCCTGGCGGACTCAAGGTAAGACAGGTTCTTATGGTCGGTAATAACCGTGACGGGATGGACAGCCCCCTCCAGCCAGTGCCGCCATTCCTCAAAAGCCAACTTAATAGCCAACAGCTCCCTATTACCCACATCATAATTCCTCTCGGCCGAAGACAACTTCTTGGAGAAGAACGCACAGGGCACCCATCTCCCAGGCGAAGGGCCCTGCGACAACACAGCCCCCACCCCCACCTCAGACGCATCCACTTCCACAATGAAGGGCTGAGAAAGATCGGGCTGACAAAGAACAGGCGCGGAAGCAAAACAACGCTTCAGGGAGGAAAAAGCCTGGCGAGCAGAATCAGACCACTCAGAAAAATCCGTCCCCTTCCTAGTCATGTCCGTAAGAGGCGTCACCAGTACCGAATAGTTCTTAATAAATTTACGGTAAAAATTGGTAAACCCCAAAAAGCGTTGCAATGCCCGTAGATTGTCCGGCTGTTCCCAATCTAGCACCGCCCGGACCTTTTCCGGATCCATCCGGAAACCCAACGGCGACAAGAGGTACCCCAAAAAACGAACCTCCTGAACGGCGAAAACACATTTCTCGAGTTTAGCATACAGTTTGTTGTCCCGTAAGACCTGCAACACCTGTTTGACATGGGACTGATGCGTCTCCATATCGGGAGAATAGATCAAGATATCGTCCAAGTAAACAACTACAAATCTACCCACCAAATGATGGAAAATATCATTGACAAAATGTTGGAAAACCGCCGGGGCGTTAGTGAGCCCGAACGGCATTACGAGACTTTCAAAATGGCCGTCCGGGGTATTAAACGCAGTTTTCCATTCATCCCCCTCTCTGACCCTAATCAGGTTGTAGGCCCCCCTCAAATCCAACTTGGAGAACCATTTGGCACCCACAACCTGACTAAATAAATCAGGGATCAGAGGGAGGGGGTATGGATCACGGACAGTAATCCGATTCAATTCCCGAAAATCCAAACAAGGACGGAGGCCCCCATCTTTTTTTTTCACAAAAAAGAAACCAGCCGCAACCGGCGACGTGGAGGGCCTAATGTGTCCCGTCTCCAGACTTTCAGAAATGAAATCCTTCATTGCTTGTCTTTCGGGACCAGATATAGTAAACATCCTAGCTTTGGGCAGTTTAGCTCCGGGAACGAGGTTGATAGGGCAATCATATGCCCGATGAGGGGGCAAGTCTCGGCACCCCTTCTCTGAGAACACATCCTCATACTCCGATAGGAATGGGGGCAGAGATTCAGCAGATACCACCGAAAGGGATGTAGCCAAACAATTCTCCGAACAAAAATCACTCCATTCCACAATGTCCCTGGACTGCCAATCCACTACGGGATTATGTTTAATCAACCATGGCAAGCCCAGGACAATGGGAGCGGGGAGACCGTCTAAGACATAGCAAGATAACGTCTCCTGATGTTGGGATCCAACCGTTAACTTAATGTTATGTACGATATGTGTGAGACTACCCTGAGCAAGAGGGGCTGAGTCGATGGCATAGATACGGATGGGGCGAGACAATAAACAGCGGTTAAGCCCATGAGCGTGTACAAAACGAGCATCCACCATGCAGATCCCCGCACCACTATCCACAAACACAGAAATGCCTTCCGTTTTGCTCTCTAGCGCCACCTCTGCACTCAGGAGAAAATGGGAAGTACAAACGGAGGATACACACACCTCCCGCTCGACCACCTCCACACCCCCCATAGTCACATGAGGTCCCGGCACCCTAGTCCGTTTAGGAGCGTAGGGACAGGCCCCGATAAAATGGTCTCCTTTCCCACAGAAAAAACAGACCCCCTTCCCCCTGCCCCGGGAGGCACCGGAGGAGAGCCTCGAGGCCGCCGCTCCTCCAAGCTGCATAGGTTCCTCCCCCCTCGGGAGAAATGACTCGCCCTCCGAGTGACCACCCGGCAACAAGGAACCACCATGAGAAGGGCTCCCAGTTGCAGGAGGTCTACCCCTCCGCTCCTGGAGGCGTCTATCCATGCGAATAGCCAACGACATAGCTGCCTCCAGGGACGGGGGGGTCTCATACACTGCCAAGGCATCCTTCAGTCTTTCTGAAAGACCCTGGCAAAAATGACTCCTGAGAGCCGGATCGTTCCACTTTGTGTCCATAGCCCACCTGCGGAACTCAGAACAATATGATTCCGCCGACCGAGTCCCCTGGTGGAGATGGCGCAATTTGGATTCAGCCAAAGAGACACGGTCAGGGTCATCATATATGAGGCCTAAGGCGTCAAAAAATCCATCCACAGACTGGAGACAAGTAGAGTCCTGTGGCAGAGAGAAAGCCCAGGATTGGGGATCCCCCTGCAGCAATGATATAATAATTCCTACCCGCTGCTGCTCATCACCAGTGGAATACGGCTTAAGCCTAAAGTATAATTTACAGGCCTCTTTGAACACAGTAAATTTGTCTCTGCCTCCTGAAAACCTGTCAGGGAGGGCAACCTTAGGTTCCGGTCTGGCCGGACCCACTGCTTGATTCCCCAAGACACCATTTTGCGGTTGTGGTCCCTGCAGAGCCGACCGAAGGTCCGCAACCTCCAAAGACAAGGTCTGCAGCTGCTGGGCCAAAGCAGACACAGGATCCATAAGGAAAGGAAGGAAAATCAAATCCTCCCCTTCCTTCACTTACAGTTATGGCAGGTGATAATGTCACGCTGGGAGTGGGGAAGACACCCAGCGTAGGATAACGACGGGGGGGGGGGATCAGGAGTCCCTAATGCTAAGGGCACAAGAAGGAGACGGTGACCCCTAGACTTCCTAGAGCTGACCCTGTCTGCCCTAACGTCCCTATACAGTCTCCTCAACTGTCGCCGACCACGAACCTCGTCCCTCTCTGATCCTAGATCTATCTTATCTAAGGATCAGATGGAGAGGTTCACTAGACCCCTCCACTAACAACTAAAGACAAAACACCAGGGAAGACAGACATTTGGGAAAAGGAAACACTTATCTGACAGCAGAACACAGCAACCTCCACCATCTCAGCTTCTGCTGGAGCAAGGATAAAGTGTGCACAAGGAACTATCACCTGCACCGAGGAAGGGTAATGAACCTCCTTATAAAGGTGGAAGGAGTCTGCTGGGTCCTAGTGACCTACAACATTGGTGGATAAAACCAGACCGAGCGCAAGACCTCCACAGCCGTCTCCCCATAATAGAGAGATCTCATCACACCTTCTCTCCATCAACACAGAAGGTAAATGCCCCTGAAAGAGACGGACCATCCTCCACCATTATGGCTGGTGGGCCAAACGCTGGGATCGTCTGCGCGTGGCCTCCACCCTGTCATCCGTGCCACCCGTGACAGTTGCTCCGGGAGCTCCAGCTCCTGCCGCGGTCATGTGACCGGATTGATGTCACCACAGGTCCTACAACGGTGACCGTGTTGTATTGCTAGGTCATGGAGCACAGGATCTAGGATTAATGGTATCTCTTGTCCAGAGCTGCTCTTGCCAGGTGTGCACAAGTGCAAGAAGCTGAGAGTAAGAAAATCCCTGGTCTGTGGAGCGCTAGGGCTAGAGATAAAATGGCACTAGGGTTATTTTAGAAAAAGTTTCTTTATTAACCTCTTACAGGCCACTACGCGTTTTGCAGCAGAGCGCTGCCTTCATCAGGTGATGCAAACCCTTTGAGCTGTCTTCCCCCGTGCGCTCTCCCCAGTGTGCTGTCTTCTCCCCTCTTGTGCTCTCCATTGAGCTGTCTTCCTCTGTGTAATGTATGTAAATAAATGTATTTTTACTTAAAAACCTGTTTTTGTGTTTTCTTGTATTAATAAAGTGTTTAATGTCCTGGTAAAAAATGTGTAGGGCTTCAATGTATTTTCTATCGCCAGCACAGGTAAACCAAGAAGCTTCTGGATGCCAACCCCTACTGCCTGGGGTTACCTTCACTGGCAATGCAAAATATAGGGGTGCTCTATTTTTTTTTTTTTTTAATTGTTTAAATAAATAATTACAAAAAATGGCACAGGCTTTGCTGTATTTTCTATTGCCAGCCAAAGTAAACCAGGCATCTGAGGGCTGGAATTCTCAGTGTAGTGAAGCCCAAGCGTTTTGGGCCCCCCCGCAATGAAAATTGCAGCCAGCAGCCATCCCTGAATTGGCACCTCCATGAGAGACGCCAAAACTGGCGATTACCCTGTTCTTTCAGCTACCGTGTAGTTCTGGCAGACTGGGTAATAAAGGGGTTGATGTCAGCTTTTTTTTGCAGCTGACATCAAGCCCTATTGCTAATGCCAGCAGTCAGTATGACAGCCTGCCATTAGCAATACTTTCAGTAAAGAGGAAAAAAAAACAACACTGAGAGAAATCCTTTATTACATACAAAATACACAGTCACCTCGTTATCCATTTTATTAGCTCCCACCAATCTTGCAGAGGGGTAGTGTAATGTGTCACGCCGCCACCATCTTTGTATACCCTTGTGCTCAAAGATAGTGGCCGCCTGAGTAAGTGCGCATGTGTGTATGTATGTTTTGTGAATGTATATTTGTGTGTGTATGTGTGTATGAATGTGTATGTGTGTATATGTATGTGTGTATGTAGGTATGTGTAAGTATATGTATGTATATATATGTATGTGTATATTCATATGTATGTGTGTATATGTATGTGTGTATAAGTATATATTTGTGTAGGTGTGTGTGTGTATGTGTGTATGTACAGTCATATGAAAAAGTTTGGGCACCCCTCTTAATCTTACTCATTTTTTTTTTTTTGTTTAAAACTGGGTTTTTTGCACCAGCTATTTCAGTGTGATATATGTAATAACTGATGGACACAGTAATATTTCAGTGTGATCTATGTAATAACTGATGGACACAGTAATATTTCAGTGTGATATATGTAATAACTGATGGACACAGTAATATTTCAGAATTGAAATGGTATATTGCACTAACCGAAAATGTGAAATATGCATTATTTCAAAATTTGACAGGTGGCAAAGTATGGGCACCCTTCTGATTTTCATGATTTGAATACTCCCAACTACTTTTTACTGACTTACTGAAGCACTTAATTGTTTTGGTAACCTCATTGAGCTTTGTACTTCATAGCCCGGTGTATCCAATCATGAGAAAAGCTATTTCAGGTGTCCACTTGCAAGTTGTTCTCCTATTTGCATCTTCTCTGAGGAGTGGCATCATGGGCTCCTCAAAACAGCTCTCAAATTATCTTAAAATAAAGATTGTTCAACATAGTTGTACAGGGGAAGGATACAAAAAGTTCTCAGAGATTTAACCTGTCAGTTTCCACTGTAAGGAACATAGTAAGGAAATGGAAGACCACAGGGACAGTTCTTGTAAAGGCCAGAAGTGGCAGGCCAACAAGAATATCAGAAAGGCAGAGAAGAAGAATGGTGAGAACAGTCAAGAACAATCCACAGACCACCTCCGAAGAACTGCAGCATCATCTTGCTGCAGCTGGTGTCACTGTGCATCGGTCAACAATACAGCGCACACTGCACAAGGAGAAGCTGTATGGGAGAGTGATGCGAAAGAAGCCATTTCTGCATGCACGCCACAAACAGAGTCGCCTGAGGTATGCAAGAGCACATTTGGACAAGCCAGTTTCATTTTGGAAGAAGGTCCTGTGGACTGATGAAACAAACATTGAGTTGTTTGGTCATACAACAAGGCGTTATGCATGGCGCCACAAAAACACAGCATTCCAAGAAAAACACTTGCTACCCACTGTCAAATTTGGGCGAGGGTCCATCATGCTTTGGGGCTGTGTGGCCAATGACGGCACCGGGAATCTTGTTAAAGTTTAGGGTCGCATGGATTCCACTCAGTATCAGCAGATTCTTGAGAATAATGTTCAAGAATCAGTGTCAAAGTTGAAGTTACGCCGGGGATGGATCTTTCAGAAAGACAATGATCCAAAACACCGCTCCAAATCTACTCAGGCATTCATGCAGAGGAACAATTACAGTGTTCTGGAATGGCCATCCCAGTCCCCAGACCTGAATATCATTGAACATCTGTGGGATGTTTTGAAGCGGGCTGTCCATGCTCGGCGACCATCAAACTGAACTGGAATTGTTTTGTAAAGAGGAATGGTCAAAAATCCCTTCATCCAGGATCCAGGAACTCATTAACAGCTACAGGAAGCGACTAGAGGCAAAAGATGGATCTACTAAATATTAATGTCACTTTTCTGTTGAGGTGCCCATACTTTTGCACCTGTCAAATTTTGAATTAATGCATATTTCACATTTTCGGTTACTACAATAAACCTCATTTCAATCCTGAAATATTACTGTGTCCATCAGTTATTACATATATCACACTGAAATATTACTGTGTCCATCAGTTATTACATAGATCACACTGAAATATTACTGTGTCCATCAGTTATTACATAGATCACACTGAAATATTACTGTCCATCAGTTATTACATAGATCACACTGAAATATTACTGTGTCCATCAGTTATTACATATATCACACTGAAATATTACTGTGTCCATCAGTTATTACATATATCACACTGAAATATTACTGTGTCCATCAGTTATTACATAGATCACACTGAAATATTACTGTGTCCATCAGTTATTACATAGATCACACTGAAATATTACTGTGTCCATCAGTTATTACATAGATCACACTGAAATATTACTGTGTCCATCAGTTATTACATAGATCACACTGAAATAGCTGATGCAAAAAAACAATTTTAAACAAAAAAAAATTAGTAAGATTAAGAGGGGTGCCCAAACTTTTTCATATAACTGTATGTGGGTGCATATGTATGTCTATGTGTGTACACGTATGTCTGTGTGTATATGGGTTTGTATGTGTGTGGGTGCATGTTTGTGTATATATGTATCTGTAGGTGTGTGTGTTATACGTATGTGTGTAGGTATGTGTGTATATGTACATGTATGTGTATATATGTGTAGATGTTGTGAGGTAGCGACGTTGGTTGGCACAACAGAAGGTAGGGACCCAGGCACAGTTCACACAGCACACTGTTTAATGGCACGATACAGGTTAGCCACAGACCTCCTGGATACACTTTATACAGTCCAACGATAACTGACAACGACACACCGTCCCTTCAAATGGGTTCTCCCTTGGCTAGGCCGTGTTCTATCAACACACGGCCTCTGCTGCTCTCTTTCCCAGCCGCTCAGCAGCCTCATGAGACTTTACTCAGGAAGAAGCCTCCACAGAAGAACCACACCCTGTATTCCAGCCTAGCTTTTAACCCCTTGCCTACCTCTGGGGAATCCTCCAAGAACCCGGAGAGGAGTGCTTCCTACACGTGGAGGGAGCACAACCTGGGAGACACATACCGGCCGTCACAAATCATCCTGGTCACTGTCTCACAGTGTATATATGTACATGTGTGTAGGTATGTGTATATGTGTGTAGTATGTGTATAGGTATGTGTGTATTTATGTGCATGTGATCCCTGAGGAAGGTGCCAGGAGGGGCATCGAAATGCGTAGGGAAGGAAATAAAGAAGATCTTTTGCTATCCTAATTGGATTCCTGGTAATTTGTGGAGACTTGGCAGCACGGACTGTGACACACCTTGCTTTCCCAATCCTTTGATGACCCCCGTAGGGTAGTCTCGGAGGTCCCCATGTATGCACAACAGCCCCACGATACGCCCGGTGTCCTTCACCCCAGTGATTAGGGCTGTCTGCACGAGAGTCACTAAGCTTCCCGAATCCAACAAGCCTGTCACCGGGCATCCGTTAACCTGTACTTGGCATAAATGCAGATCAGTCCCTGGAGTAATAAGGCCGGCTGTACACACCGTCTGAGCATACATTGACCCCCGCAGAGGAGACCCGCAATCCATGGGCTCCGTGGTGAGTGGACATTGGGCTCCCAAATATCCATCCCGCTTGCAGCGCCAACATTTAATAGAGGAAGAAACTCCCCTAACAGGTTGTTTTTTAGTGTACAGGCCTTTCCGGACCCCGGGGACGGCGGGAGAGGACTCCTGCTGGACAGGAGCGGTCTCCTGCACAGGTTCCGACGAGGGATCCTTGGCAGGGGGTTTGTAGGAGGTCGGCCGGCGGGTGGCACGCAAAGTCCCAGTGTCCCGTATCAAGTCCTGCGTAGCCACATGTCGCTGCACCAAGCACACTAATTGATCCAGGGTACTCGGTCGCCTTGTCCCACCCACCTTTGTATAGGGACGGGAAGAGTGCGCACAAAGCGGTCGATGACCACCCTCTCCACCAATTGCGCTGGAGTCTCAGGCTGCAACACTTTTTCACTAAATGCAATAAATCGTAAGCCTGGGAGAGTACGGGTTTGGCTTCCTCAAAAAAAACACTGGTTTACCTGCTGGGTTCGTACGTATGTGTTCACTCCTAACCGAGCAAGGATTTCACCCTTCAGGGCTCCATAATCCAGGGCGTCCTCGGTACAGAGGTCCAGATACGCTTTTTGGGACTCCCCAATCAGATAGGGCGCCAATACTCCGGCCCACTGGCTGGTCGGCAGTTTCTCCCTCTCGGCTACCCGCTCAAACACAGTCAGGAAGGCTTCCACATCATCCCCTGGGGTCATCTTTTGCAATGCTCACCTTACCGCTGTCTTGACACTGTACTCCTCGCCTGGTCCCAGGGATGAAGCCGCTGGCTTGTCCCGGAGTTCCGCGGTCAGGAGATCCAGTTTTCGCATCAGGAGCTGATTTGTCTCCTGTTGGGCCTGATGCTGCTGCTGACGGTCCAACGACTGGAGCAGGTGTGCATTGGTCTGTTGCTGCTGCATATTAGCCTGAGCCAACTGTTTTAGAATGTCCTCCATGGTTGCAGCAGGAGTATACCGGAGCTTAGCTGGTTGGATCCCGGACATGTGCCACTGGGTATGCCGGGTTAGGTTTCTCCAGGTCGTTGCCACTGGCGACCAGGTTGCTACCCCTCACTGGGCTGCCATGCCCGCTTTCTCCACCATATGGGAGGTAGCGATGTTGGTTGCCACAACAGAAGGTAGGGACCCAGGCACAGTTCACACAGCACACTGTTTAATGGCACGATACAGGTTAGCCACAGACCTCCTGGATACACTTTATACAGTCCAACGATAACTGACAACGACACACTGTCCCTTCAAATGGGTTCTCCCTTGGCTAGGCCGTGTTCTATCAACACACGGCCTCTGCTGCTCTCTTTCCCAGCCGCTCAGCAGCCTCATGAGACTTTACTCAGGAAGAAGCCTCCACAGAAGAACCACACCCTGTATTCCAGCCTAGCTTTTAACCCCGTGCCTACCTCTGGGGAATCCTCCAAGAACCAGGAGTGGAGTGCTTCATATACGTGGAGGGAGCACAACCTGGGAACACATACCGGCCGTCACAAATCATCCTGGTCACTGTCTCACAGTGTATATATGTACATGTGTGTAGGTATGTGTATATGTGTGTAGTATGTGTATAGGTATGTGTGTATTTATGTGCATGTGCATGTGTATGTATATGTGTGTATATATGTACATGTATATGTGTGTATTGTGGTACGGTGGCCACCCATGGTCTGCATGGATGGTATACACCACACAGGCAGAAGTCTGCTGCACTGTTTTTGTGAATGTCTTGCCAGTGCCTGGAAGCCAAAGCCTGCTTAACAGCATAGCAAGAGTTAAGCTTGCAACTTGCTGGAGGTGTGGGTGTGTCTCAGGATGTCTTAATGAAGTCTGGGTTTGACATGTGGAAGACAGACAGAGACTGAGCATGTAGAGCTCAGGTCCTGGAGTCCTGTGTGGACTGACTACAGGCCGTATGTGAGGTAAAGACAGACTTTACTGGGCAATATGTTCTGTGAGCTGCAGAAAGGCTCCTGTTTATATGCTGGAGGGCTGTTTATGCTGAGACAATAAACCGACATGAACTTTTATTAAGTGCAGAGACTGTTGCTGTTTCTGAATATTGCTGCCAAGTGAGTGAACCCCAACCCGATCTGTGATCGCTACGTCACAGTATGTATATGTGTATATGTACATGTATTGATACATTTACAAGCGGCAACAGTTTCTAGGTATTCCACAGGTAGCTTACTGGCTGCAGTGAAATCATAGAGACATTATTCTATTTGTACACAGCAACAAGATAGAACAATGTCTCCATGATTTCACTGCAGCCAGTAAGTTACCTGTGGAATACCTAGAAACTGTTGCCGCGTGTAAATGTACCATAATGTCTGTGTATATATGTATGTCTATGTGTTTTTATATGTATGTGTGTATTTGTATGTGTATATGTGTGTAGGTGTGTGTATCTATTATATAATTGTCCAAGGGTTTTTTGAGTGTGTCTGTCGCCGAAATCGCGCGCCAACCAGAGCGCTGATTACGCAAATAGGCGCGAGAATTCAAATTTCGAATTTCACGCCTATTTGCAGCCCGGCTGTCGCCGGGATACACGGTGTCTGCAGCGGCGGCTCTGCCCACAGCCCCCCCCGCTCCTCCTGCCCCCGATACCCGCAGCACCCCCACTCTTCCTGCCCCCCTCCGCTCCTCCTGTCTCTCCAGCCCCCCTCCGTCCCCCCGCTCCCCACAGCCCCCTGTTCCTCATGCCTACCCGCGGCCCCCCCACT